>PYXC01001933.1:515000-722500 GCA_015244755.2 Tenualosa ilisha | reverse complement strand
GAAAGGGGGAGAGAGGGGGATAGAGAGAGAGAAAGAGAGAGAGGGAGGGAGGGAGGGAGGGAGTGAGTGAGTGAGGAGGTTTGGTTATAAATGCAGTCCTACCTTCATCTATGTCTGGGGGCAGTCCGCCCACAAAGACCTTGCGTGAGTAACGCTCCACGCGCTCCCCATTCTGGTGGGGAAAGCAGTGTGGGGAGCCCAGACCAGGCAGGCTCTGCTCCCCACGCTCATCTTCCCCAAAGCCATCCTCCATGGGAAACAGGGACGAGTGGCCTGCAGAGCGAAACCAGAGGCAGAGGTCCATCAGGTGGATGCATGCACACACACACACACACACACACACACACACACACACACACACACACACACACACACCACACACACACACACACACACACACACACACACACACACACACACACTACACCAGGACAAGGAACAGTTAGATGATTGGTTGAACCAACCCCTTGAGAGCCAGGTCCAATTTCCATGGGATTACTGTAGTTAGCATGCACTCCAAATGCATGCCAGCCCTATCCAATTGCCTGATATAGTTCCATTGCCGCAACATGAGCAGTGTGTGTGTGTGTGTGTGGTTGTGTGTGTGTGTGCGCGCTGTGTGAATCACCAGACATGGGTTATCTTTGCCCTTCATTAGATATTCATAGCGCTCTCTGTTTTCAAAGGCTTGAGAATAGCACAACACCAACCAATGTTCCCCACACACATACAAATTCACAAACACCATGTCTCACACACACACACACACACACACACACACACACACACAGAAATAATTGATTGATTAATATCACCCCACAGCTGCATGCACACCACATTTTCAGATGATTCCCCCTCCCCAAATCAAATCATGCAGGACTGCCTTAGACAGCAGAACATTCAGAACATTCTATTATTATTTGATCACTAGTAATCACAAAGGAAGTGCTTGTGAAACTTAGTTTCAAAGGTTTTGAAATCATTTCCTTTACCTCGTCTCCTCCCATAATTCCTTGCTGCTTGCAAAACAAGACAGATGACCAATGAGTGGACAGATATGAATGCACAACAAACCCTCAAAGTGTCCCATAAAACCTTCACATCACGTTATTGCCTCCTTTAGAAATGATGTGTCAAACTCTGTAGAAAACATGCTGAACAAGCCCAACCGTTAATAAGCTTCAATTCCATCCAAACTTTCAATTATCATCAATATCTAGCCAGGCTGAATTGCCTCAATTCCATCAGAATAAATGGAGCTGCCTCTAAGATTGAAACAGACTGATGGGCTGTCTTCTACTAAAAGAATTGACCACCATACAGAAAATCTGAGCTTAAAAAGCCCAATCATGACATAAGGCATTGCTAAATTATCCATCTACACTCACAAGCTCTGTCAAAAATCTTTCATTTGGAGATTGATTGATGGAGAACTACTGTGGAGGTTTGGGGGGAAAAAATTCCAATGCAATTTCAGCATGAATTTGTTTGTCCAAAAACAGCATCAAGCCTTTCAAATAACAGGTCAAGCAGATAGGTGGAAACATTTAGAATTCTACACTAAATAGAACAGGGGTGTGTTACAGAACTAGAATGAATATACGATTCAATTTGATATTACAGAAGCAAATCCTAAATTTAGTTAGAATAGGAACACTGATTTAGAAATGTTCTTAGAATAGGAAAACTGACTTAGAAATGTTCTGCAATGGCTTTTTTCCTAAATAAGATCCTAAATTACTGTTATCATGATTACCAGACAGTTAAAATAGGATTTTGAAGTTGGGAAGTTTCTGTGATATGGCCCCTGAGCTGTCACTTTTAAAGGAGAAATCTGGTGTAAATAAATCCATAGTCCTGTTGTTTGGGGTAACTGGGAAAAAAGAAGAAAATTTTGGAAAACGTAGAGAGAATAGTGAACCAGCAGCTAACAATACTGCATGGGGCATAGAAACTCACTTTCAGCTTAATTTTCCTATGCCCCATTCAGTTAACATTAGCAACTGGTTTGCTATTTGGTGTATGTCGTTTTAAATTTTCTGGTTCTTTTTCCTACAGACAGCACTCTGTGACCTAAAACAACAGAGTTATGGAATGATTCACACCGGATTTCTCCTTTAAGTAAACCATTCTGCCCCCCCCAAAACACACGCCTTGGAGCATATGCTAAAACTGCTTAACTCCCTTTTTAAAAAGAGATTTAAAGAGGCCCCATAAAATTTAACACCCAGTGCCTTAACCCAATGTAGGCCACACTTGCAAAGAACAAGCCTATCTTAAACACACTTAGCACAACACCCCTCAAACTTCACTGACACGCACCATGACCTAAATGGCACCCAGTCAGCACCACCAAATCCAACCCGCCCTCCCAACCACGTCCGTCCCAAGCTCAAGTCTGTCATTTAAAGGAGACCGTGAAGGAGGCTCAGGGTGCTTATTACGCCTCCCCTGGCCAAGATGTAAATTACTGCACAGGCGTACTGTGGCGGCATTGCAGAGAGAGAGAGAGAGAGAGAGAGAGAGAGGAGAGAGAGAGAGAGAAGAGACAGAGACAGAGACAAAAAAAAAAAAAAAAAAAAAAAAAAAAAAAAAAAAAAAAAAAAAAAAAAAAAAAAAAAAAAAAAAAAAAGACAGAAGAGAGAGAGAGAGAGAGAGAGAGAGAGAGAGAGAGAGAGAGAGAGAACAATGAAGAACTCAGAGAGGCAGACGCACACCAAACACAGGCCTGTTCCCAAGTGTGAGCAAACAAAGTACTAATCTTACTGCCTGAGTCAACATACACAACCTGCCTGTCTCCACCCATCCATCCCCCACCTCTCCTTTCTATGCATCCATCCATTTTTTGGAGGGTATGGGGTTGAGCCGTCGGCACTGAAAGGTAATCAAATCTATTTACGTACCATTTATGGGCAAAGGACTGTCTCCAGCAGGGTGTGTGAATCCAAGCCGGCCTGAAGGAAGAGAGGGAAGAAATCATTACCAGGCCCTTAAACATGAAATATAACCTGTGTGTGTGTGTGTGTGTGCCAACACCTGTGTATGAAAACGCCATCAACAGACTTAACGAAAAGCTGCAAATCTAACTCCATTTGACCGGGCCAAAGTTGGAGGCCTCAGTCGCGTTCGGTCTTGTTTGGCTTCCCTCCCCCATTCGCCTCATCGCCATGATGTGGCCCCACAGCACAAGCAAGGAGTGGGGCACAACGAAGGGGAAGAAATATGCCCATAGTGCTGCCATTGTGGCTGACATGCGGCTTGGGCAAATAGCACGGGGTTACTGTAACACTCCCTTCCCCACAACCCACCCCCACCCCCACCCTCCTTCTCTCTCTCCTCTTTCTCACTCCGGCGTTCCTTTCCACTCCCACCCCAGTTCCAATCACAGGGCAGAGCATTGGACTGGCCAGAGCAACGCCTGAGCCAACACACCATGCACAACAAGTACACAGAGCCCTTTTCAGGCAGAGGAACAATGCTGGACCGCACTCAAAGCAAACTCCTCCAGGGCAGATTTTAAAAGGTGCCCCGCCACACAAAACCGTTTTTTTACCTGTTGTTTTTGAAATATGATAGGTGTATATGAGCTTGTGTTTTATAGTACATGTGAAAATGCAATACTATTCTTCACTGTCTGCAATAGCCAATGAAAAAAGAAGTAAACAGAGAAATCAGGCCAATAGGAAAAGTCTGTCTATGTTACGTTCTCCTGCTTATCGCTAAGCCATTGGCAGATAGCACTGAATTATCGCCCAATCCATTCTCTCCTGTATTCGATTGGCTCCCACCTCACAGAATCCTAACTATGCCAGATCACCGAATACATGAGAAATAAAGATAGCTGGCAGAACAGCAACGATCTCGTTTTTTGTTTTATACCTAAATAACCAGAGCTAAAGGACAAACGGTTGCAGTCACTTTTCGGAGAAGTCCATTATTATTTCTGTTTCCAGCGCATTTCACATCTCCAAGCAGTGAATGTGCATATTATTTTTTCCTAAGCTTTCTCTTAAATTTAATACTTCAATACGTTTTGTTGTCCTGTCCTTGCAATTCTAAAAATTTGCTAACTAATCAAACTAGTAAAAATTATTCACTGACGTGTCATCAGAGTCATGCAACAGACAAGGTAGCAGCGAGTCAGAGTACAGCTCATTATCACAGGCAGAAAAAGCCTAAAAAAAGGCGAGGTGTTTAACTCGAGGTCTATTTAACTAGGTCACAGAGGGCCCTGTTAAGGTCTCCTTGGACCGTTTTTAGCCCAACAAAAGTTACATATCATTTTTGGAGACCTCAGCGAACAATTTAGAATACCCTATAGATGTATGGCAGAGCACCTTTAATTTGCATTGCTGCTTACTCTTAAGAGAACACGGAGATATGCTGCCACATGTCACATCTTGCGATTAGTTCTGTGGTGTGTATTTGTGTGCTAAACAACCAGTGAAAAAAGATAAAAACAAAAAAGAGATTAATGGTGAACAACACATCAAGAAAGACCAAGTGGATCCCTTACTACCATAACATTCAACAATGAGATCCTGATCCGGAGAGAATAAACTGCTTGAATGACACTGACGTAAAACCATTTTGTGATTTTTCACACCATCGTGATATTTAAGCATGAAACAGCAAGGCAAGTAAAACGAAATTAAGACGGGAGACTGTATTTCTGTGGCCACAGACACATTATACAGGAGAAGACGAATAACTGAAAACGTCTACTAGGAAAAATGGCAGGTTTACCTGGAAGCAGTGTCATGTATCATTAAGGGCCATTGAGTTAATCTGACATTTTGCCTCACCTGAGCACTATGCTAATTTCCACTGTTACCATAGAAACAGCCACACAATAATTTCGTGATTTTTACACTGTTTAAATCATGATGCCAGCTATGTTCTTTTAGGGTCTTGTTTAGGAGAATGTCGAATTATGACTACCTATTCATTTGGATAGCCTGATTCAGTTTGCCTGAAACAGATGTCACAAGGTTTTGCCAAAATGGCTGCCAAGTGACAAGATTTGCCTATAAGGACTTTGGTTCAGTGGTCTACAATCCAAACGCACACTGGAGAACAGAGTAGGCCTGTATTATGTTCAGGTGCTTCTTCAAAGGCAAGAGTCTGGCTCTGGTCTTCCATTTTTATGAAATGGGGGGAACCGTCTGCCCTCTGTAATTTCATCTAGTAAACCTTTGTGTGCAGCTGGTGTCTGGTCGCAACATGGCTTCCATGAAAATGTTGCATGAGAATGATACTGACTCAAAATAAACATCAGGCTGTGTTCAGAAAATTGAAGTGGAGCGAGCTGAAATGTTTTGACAAGCGCTCTTGTGTGTTTGAGCTGCTCAACGACAGCGGGCTCTGGTTCCACTGGGCCTGCAGTTTATCTGGTGAGCAACCTGCAGAACTGGCGCTCGTTTGCTCGGGATATGATGTGATCTGGGTGCATTTCCCAAAACCAGTTAACCAGTTAGCAACTTAGTTGGTTACCAATGGGCAATTGCATCAAAACCAAAAAAGAAGCTAACTTAGTTAGCAACTAAGCAACTTAGGTTTTGAGAAAGGCACCCCAGATGGACGAGTTTACTCTTTCCTCTCCTCCCAACACCACGACACCCTGTGTGAAAATGAAACCCATCTGCTTTTCAAAACAGCACCTTTAGCAAATGGACACATACGCGGCATTAAATCATTTCTCTCAATGACTTCAGACAAATGACTATAATGCAGATAGAAGAGAAGAGGCTTGTTTGGACACAGTTTGCCATTTGGCCTGAAAACCACACAGAGATAAGAGGCAACACACACCATCCATTTCTATTAGGTTTCTCACCATTGCTGGGAAACTATGCCACCAGCCCTGGAGCGTAGCACACTCCACACATTTGAAAACCATGTACAGACAGGGAGGGGAACAGGAAGGGAAATGGAGGGGTTGGGGGTGCTACTCACTGCCCCTTACACCCCAGCAAAGGAGATCTTCCCTGGGCATGCCATGTGGAGACAGGCCCATGTGGAAGAGGCTCCAGCCTAGAGCCATGCCTTAGCTGCAGGGCTGACTTTTGTAGGTCAGGGCGGCAGACTGGGTTGCTCTGGTATACCCTTTCGAAGCCTCTTTAGCCGCTGGGCTGCCATGCTCAGAGGTCACAACCCAGGAAAATAACACATGAAGGACAGCTGTGGCACTCTCCAGGAACGCTTAAAACAGCTGACCATAGGCAAGAGAAGCCAGGAGGGAAGACAAGAAAGATGAGAGACAGAGAGAGAGAGAAAGATGGTGTCAGGAGGCAAGGACACAAAGCAGAAGCAGAAACAAAGAGAGCAAAAGGCAACTTTGGAAACTAAACTATTGTGAAAGAGACAGAAATAGAAGCATTTTTTTACAGTGGTGTGTGTGTGTGTAATCAAAATAAAATGCAGTAGTCGCAGTGACATCTGATATGAGACGTTGGTGGTGGTGGTGGTGGTCATAAAGACCAGTGCAGAAATGAAGAAACTATGATCTATGCACACACAACATCTTTTAAGGAGGCTGGGCTTAAGCAGTGATGGGGCCTTTAAAATACCTAAAAGCATCACACAGAGGTGCTATACATACATCAACTAGAGAGGCTTCACACTTCAGACCTACCTACATGGAGCTCTATCAGCACAAGACTACGTTATGCTGCTTTTCTCATTGTTATTTTACCATTGCAATTTGAATACATCATGTGTCCCCCCATCTGCAGTGAGCCACACTCATCCCACTGGGCCCTTACCTTTAAGGGTGTCCTGCTCAGCCCTCATGATGTCAATAAGGGAGCTCTCCAGTGAATGCATGTTGAAGCCATCAAACGAACGAGTGCGCTCCTGTGTGAATGAGAGGATGGATGACGAGAGAGAGAGAGAGAGAGAGGTGAAGGTTAGCATTTGATTAATACAGGGGTTTCTTGTCAATCATAAGTACAGAAGTGGTGCTTCAAAACACAAGGGTCACCATCTGCAGTCTAGAGACCCTTCAGAACATACAGTGTGCTAATACTGAGTGT
This sequence comes from Tenualosa ilisha, assembly GCA_015244755.2. Lineage (NCBI taxonomy): Eukaryota > Metazoa > Chordata > Actinopteri > Clupeiformes > Clupeidae > Tenualosa > Tenualosa ilisha. Next base: position 715,466 of record PYXC01001933.1, on the reverse strand, counting down.
GAGCAGGGTCCAATGAAAGATTTTCCTACAAATCACACAAACCGAATAAACACATCCTTTTCACTTCAACCTGTTATTATTTCTTTACAGTAGAGAACTGAACCCCTTCCTTCTGTCAGTGGCCTTGAGGCTATGATGGGCAGAAAAACTGACACTTCTCTGAATGGGCCTAAGAGGAACAATGCTGTTCTATTTGGCCTGGCCCAGCACCACGGTGCAGATTCTGAGCCCTGGTAGACCATCTTAAATTCCCCACTCAAATTTACTCCCAGAATAGCTGCTAACTAACAACCACGCCAAGTGCTCATTCGTTGAAATAAGCTAAATATTTGACATTACCATTCTAATTCTATGTACTGAAATTTGCACTGGAGGGCTGAAGTACAGAATGGGCAATGATTGACGTGTACTTTAAACTCCAAAGGACGAACACAAACAGCTGATGGCAGGCACTAAGAGCTGAAAGCACACGGCTCTGTGGCTTTATGCTCCAGTTCAACGTGGCAGTCTGATAACACATTTATCACACAAAACTGGACTTACAGAGAGAGAGAGAGAGAGAGAGAGAGAGAGAGAGAGAGAGAGAGGAGAGAGAGAGAGAGAGAGAGACAGACAAACACTCACACACCAATCGGTCACAAAATTTCTGGGGGACTGCCATCAAACAGGAAAAGCCTGACGTCATGTGGGCGTAACACAATGCGCGGCTCACGCCATGCAAGGAGAAAAAGTCACTTGACATTTTTCCTTGACGCCTTTGTTGCGAGTCCAACCTGTCTGTGCACAAGAGACATACCATCACAGCCAGCCAACAATGGCAGAGAAAGCCAAAGCCTGTGTGACTGTAAGGGGGCACAATTCCCGGAGACTGTTCATGCCATTGAGCCCTGCCTTTAAACTCTTCATTCACAAATCAGTAGTGGGGAGGACACCTCCGTGTACCATTAGATTGGTCATAATATAACCTACTGTAGGTCTACATTATTCCTGCATTATGACTTGACAATACACTTTCCTTAGGAATAAGCCTGGAAAAAGAAATGACATATCTATATTTATTTACTGCCCGAAATCCACAAAATCTGGTGAAGCACCAGCCCAGTATTTCAGTACATTTGCATGGCATTTAACCATCACCACAATTCCTGCTGCTCAATCACAGCAGGTATTAGGAACCAGTAGGAGACTGAACCAGGCGATTGTGTAGGCTTGCAGCAGTTGCTATGAAACAGTACAGAGATCTCGGGCGGGCAGGCAGGCTAACACATTCCTCTCTGCAAGATTAAAACTGTATCATTAGTGCACGCAGCACCATCCTCCACACTCCAGCTGGGGGGTTAACTGTATTCTAATATTACTGAAGCAAGATGGCAGCTACCTGAGAGGTTTTAGTCGCCATCTTTGTCCTTCACCATAGAATGTGAGCGAGCCAAGAGTTGATAGACCGTTTCAAGAGAGTTTGGTCTGCTGTTCCTACAGGGCTTCCGTTTTAACAGTCCATGTTACTTACCGTTGCGATAAAGTAATTTGGGAACGAAAAAGAACGTTCAAGCGTTGGTTTTATTGTTGAAATGGTCTATAATTTAACAATAGGGCAAAGGGATGCAACCTTTCACAATATTCACAGTCTTTGCTTTGATGGTAACTCTAAAAAAAATTTTCTTGTTCTGTACAATTTTCATATACTTTGTAGAATGATTTTAGGGGAAAAATCAAAACTCAAAAGTTAGTTTTTTTTTTTATCTATTATGATTTTTAAAAAAAATGAAGTTCAAAGCTTTGACCATAACAAAAAGTACTGCATTATTCTTTTGCCCTTTGTTTTATCCAAGTAGGCCAACTGTTACGGAAACATGACATCAGTTGTCAAAAAAAAGCGTCATCCTCCCTTTCCCCCTCAAGGCACAAGTGAAACATTAGGCTAAATTCTTTAAAAGGGCACATCACTGTTGTACTCCAAAGCCAACAGCAGCAACACATGACAATGCAACACATGCTGAGCTTCACCCAACGCGTGCCAGCCTCCGCAGCCTCTCCATGGGCGTAGCTACCGTTGCTAGGCGACTGACTGGATTGGCAGCCATGGCGATTAACCATCTGATCGGCCTTTCCCACTGTCACGAACCGCCGCGTGTGTGGATCTTCTCAACCCCCATGGCTTAGGCGACGGCGACATACAGTGTATAGGCTGAGCGCTTAAAACGACACAGACCGTCTAAATCATCTCCAGTATGAGTGGAGGTCAATCTCTCTCTCTTGCTTATGCACATTCATTCTATTTTTTCTTCCCTCTCTCAACTCATTCCCTCATTTCCCATCCCTTTCTCACTCACACTCCCTTACTGACTCTGATATACTCTAACCCCCCCCACGCTGCCCTCCTCCCTCATTCAGACCCATTTTCCTTGCTATACAATAACAGGGAAAAATCCATATTTTCTCTGTGCCACTTTGGATATCAGCCTCTGCCAAAATGAAAGAATGCAAATCTAATTAACTACACAGCCAATAAACTGAACGACTTGGGAGAACAAATGTTTCACCAAAGTGGTTAAAGCTGGTTGAGTTGTTCAGAGAAACCAACAAATAGCCTGACACCATACATGTTGTATACCAACTTAAGATACTGGACCAAATCACTTCAGGTTTATAGGCAACTGCAAAACCACATAATTTCTCACAGTCTCCTAATTTTATAAAAGGTTTATTTACTCCACTGGTTCAAACTACCCATCAAGCCAATGGTAACTGGCAGGAGGTTCTCGTCAGGGCAACTCCTAGTTCAGTCTTGTCCAGACATCTATTTTTACAATTCTGTTCTCTTTGCAAGGTGAGGCTATAATTAGTAGCTGCTTAACCGGCAGCTGCAGATGAATCCAGACCTCTGTCCACCAAGCATGTTTTTTTTCTCCCCTCCCTCTCCTTTCTCGGCTTAAATGACTTTGTAGTTCGCAGTAACACAGCCCGGCTCTGCCTTGACTCAGTGGATTATTTAGGGGTTTTGTATATTTACTAATGTTATATAATATCATTTATTTTATGTTAAATATTATGTTATATTATTTATATATTATTATGTGTTGGTGCCTTTTTTTGAGAAAGGCGCCTGTTGAAGGGTTGACTTAGGTGATGTAGAACAGCACATGAAGGGTGTTTCAAACAACGGTAATCTGAAATGTCACCTGCTAAACTAATGAAAAGGGTGAACAAGGGGATGGGGCCTTCATATCTGATGCTGCAATTTGTGCTTGTGTGAGAGTGTGTGTGTATGTGTGTGAGTGTGTGTGTCTGACATTATTGCCGGTGGAGGTATTTCAAAGCCTTTCCACATCAAAATCACTCTCTGCCCCGCTGGTAAGCCTATAAACATGGGGGGGTGAGGATGAGGGTGTGTGGCTTTGGGGGGGGGGTTGTCAGTCCTTCCACGACATTCACAGATACACTAATACACCTTCACTAATACAGTCACTTATCCTTGTGAAACAGCCCATGGGTCATCGCTATTCATCTATTGCCTATTCATCATCATTTAAGCAGCCCCGGTGCCTGGCTTGCATTTCTTGGCCCTTTCATTGTTTGCATTTTAACCTCTATTGTCATATTGTTCCATGCCCTCCAGTGTGTCAGAGCAAGCTGCGGGAGGTTGCTGAGAGACAGCGGGGGCAGACAGCGGGGCTTGTAAAGGCCGACGGCGACAGTTTGATCCAGGCTGTTTCCAGGCTATTTATGCGTGCTGCTAATTGCGGCGCTGCTAACCACAGCTAATGGCTTGAGTCAGTCAGTCACGATTCCTGTTGCAGTGACCTCATGAGATGGGTCACACACACTCCTTGGCCCTAGTATCAGGATTGGTAGAGGCTGCACACACCCTCACTCTCTCTCATACACACACACAAACATGCACGCATGCAAAGTATCTTAGAGAGGGCTTTTGGAGGTCAAGCTCACCTGGGAATGATCAAGACACCTGCAAAGGGCTGTGACAGAACTTTCCAAGAACAAAAGAGACTGGACTTCAAAATTATCTCAAGAATGGACACATCACTGAACAACTGATGGACTGAAAACTTAAATAACCAAAGAGGGGGGAGGGGCTTGCAGTCCATTAAAAAAAGACATCCTTGTGTAAACAGGATTAAGGGAAAATAAATTACTGGGTGGATCATGCTTGCTTTGTGAATGTAACTGAGTTTTATGGCAGCATTAAGTGTGAGTACGCAGCACTCACCGCTGGCTGGTATATAATGGCTCACCCAAAACAATGATGCTGAGATAGACAGCACCCTGTAGCATGCTGACAGTTCGTTTTTAGCGCCAACCGCTGTCACGCTCTGCAAAAAGTGTGACCAATCAAGTATGTGCCTCACGTGTTTTAACACCACTTTCAGTAGAGCACACATTTAAAAATGAAAGTGAAGCCTAGCTTGGAAAAAAATGTCCAATTTAGCCAGCTTTCTATTCACTGATATATGCAAAATTATGCGCTCCTGGAAGTGTGTACTTACTCTTTCAAACATGCCATACAGGAAGTAAACAGAACTGCATGATTTGCTGTCTGTGAAGGCAGAGAGGGACTACAAGAGCCCAGGCAGCTCTGGGTGATAAATGGATGATGGGTAGGGAAAGGTCTCCATTCTGGCTAGGACTGAGGATCTACGGGCAACCTGCCATGTTAGCACTGCGCTTGCTGAGGGGGTCACTGTGTGTTTGTAGCCAGGTATAAGGAACAGAGGCCTCATCATATTTAAACAGTTATTAAATACTGCCTGTACACTCTGATGGGGTTTATCTAGGGAAAACATATTGTGACTACAGTATAACTAAAAAAGGACAACAAGTCAACAAGTCAATTGTTGCGCATACAACCATAAAGACTGTTCCAGGTTCAGATTTCTTTGAGTATCAATTCGCCTTTTTGTGGCCTTGAACATTTTTGTTTGTTTGTTTTTCAAATGCATTGCTGGGGAAAGTTCCACTGGGAAGTGATTAATTTGTTATTTATTGTAACTAACAAGGAATCAGGGGAAAAATAAAACAACCATTTGTCAAAACAACAAAATGGAACACCATAAAAAAAACAGCCACAGATTAGAGAGAGCAGCAAGCAGTGACTAAGGCAGACTGGAAGCATGTGTATGTATGGGCGCGCGCACACACACACACACACACACACACACACACACCACACACACACACACACACACACACACACACACACACACACACACACACACTCTGAAAGCCCTGCTAAAACGAACATGTTCTCAGTCAGACAACTCTCAAATCTGTGCAATAAACAGACCAAGGGTGGAGACAGGATGGGGAAGACTTGACCCTTCAAGCCCCAGCAGCGAGAGGAAAAGTCGAAGCGTCCACCAAAACACGTTTGCATGGGACTTGCGTCAGACCATACATGGCTACCGTTTTAGTGTTCCAGTGCCCTGAGCACACCTCCAGTGGCGGCTGAGCAAATGCTGATGGGAAACAGGCTCATGGGCAGACGCCCCTACTGGGCCTTGCTCCCATGCACTCCGCACGCGCAAACACACGCACGCACAGTCGCAGAGAGCTTTAGCCGCTTAACCCCAGGCTAAGAGGATGCCCAGGCTTTAGAAAGTGAAAGACCTGGGAGGCCTGTCCACATTCTGTCCCAATTCAGTTTGTAACTGTGTGTGCTGTATAGTGCAGCACAGTATAGGCTAGTGCTTGTGTTCATCAAATCTCACCTCACTGATTTCAAAGCTCTTATTCTGTATAAAAGGATGACCAAATTGTCACTTGTTCAGTGGGGAGGTGGGGGCAATACTTTATAGTGAAGCTGACTGTAAGAAAGACAAGGTGCTTGGGTAGGGCTAGCCAGTGGTGTACTTGTAAGACCTGACATACACACAGAACAAGACACAAGCTCCAGCAGACTTTTCTGGCACTGTGAAAAGCAGAAGGCAAGACAGATGACGATGCAGCTCTGAAACAACAGAACGCTTGTTTAACAAGGTTAAGCATGAATCCATGGCAAAAAAAACAGACTACTACTGTGAGTGTGTGTGTGTGTGTGTGTATTAACAAGTGTCTTTAAAAGCTGCAGTTCGTCAGTCTCTGGTGGAGATGCTTAAACGTAGCATGTAATGGTGGTGGGCACACATGTAGGCAGTATAATAGCTGCTTCTCTCATGCTACATGCACAAACAGTGAGAGGAGAGGCGGAGAGGGAAAAGCCTTTAATATCTGCCTCAGTCCTAATCATGGGCTTACAGAGCCTCTGCGCTCAATCACCAGGCCATACCACCAACTCTAAAGTCTACCCTGTTTATTATATTGACTATCTTAAATGAGGTTCTGTGCTGGCAGCAGTGTGTGTGTGTGTGTGTGTGTTTAGAAAAAAGAAAGCAAAAATGTGTAGGCTGTCTGTGTGTGTGTCTCTGAGTGCTGGCGTGAGCGTGTAGGCTCCCTTGCCAACAGCCCTAATCAGACACAGCAGTTATTTTCACACCAAAGTTCAGATATTCTTGGTCATCATGACGCTGGTCTCTGGAAAGCTCCAGAACCACGACTCTCTGCTCACACCATATCCAATGACACACACACGAGCTACTGTAAGCAGCTGGCCTACATGCTACACCGCTCAAGACAAGACACAGCTCAAGTCTAATGTCAGGGGCTTCTACTAGACAAATACGTGAAAATGTGGGTGGAAATCTTGTCCGACACCTTGCTACTCAAACCAAACGCCTATTGTGTGTTCATAACAAGATAAAAGACAATCAGATTCCTGTGTTCTTAGTCCGTATGTTCTGGAACGGCCTGGAATGATCACTGAATGACAAAAGCCATGCCTAAAACAGGAAGGTCAAACTGCAGCCATCTTGAGCCTCACCTGTTGTTAACCATTAGGCCATGTTTGCTTTGACAGAATGGAACAACTGACCTCTGGTCATGAGTTCTCTGTCTGGACAGCCAAGCTAGGTCTTCAGAGAAAATCTTCCAGTTACTGACATAAACACACACTACTGTTCGAAAAAAGCCCATCCAAAACCAAAAGCCATTTCAAAATGAGAAACTACTTTAGATGGATACATCAGGTCACCGACATACAAACTTCCTGATTCAATTGGACGCAGAAGAGTCTGGCTTTTCTGTTTGAAAAGCATGCTTGTTCTTCCAAGACCTTGCAACACAGTCAAAATAACAGAACACACACAGCCAAAACACTAGCCTAGTTCAGCCAGCAGACTTGACACTGTTTTGAATAATACAAATTTCCACTTATTCGGTGAGGCCATCCACACCAAATGCAACACTTCAACTGTACTCAATGAGTCTGAGGATAAAAAGCAACAGTAGCCGCATAACAGAGGCCAATAAGAAACAGAGAGCTACGACAAAGTGCTAACGAAAAACAGCAGCTTCAGATGGCTGATCCCTCCTCTCTGAGTCTTGTTCACTAGGCCTATAGTACCCAGCACAGGCTAATGATGAGGCTGGGCCCCGCTGTGTGAACATCACCAGCTCCTCTGGCAGCGTTTGCTCCAGTTTTTTTTTTTCCCCTTCTTCTCTCAGCCCAGGTTCTGCTTACAGACCACCCCCCCCCCCCCCCCCACACACACACACACACACACACACACAAACAACCCCCGCACTGCTGTCACACTCACCATGCGTGATCAATAAAATAAGCACGCAGGCATTGCGACGTTCCCGACAACACCGTCGCAGGCTTAATGAACAGGAAGATATGACAGTACTGTATCAGAAGCAGTACTGTATCATCTTTAACCACCCACTTGCAAAATTATGAATGAAAGCACATAAAATAGGCCAGCCTATATGCCTATGGGCTCCAGCAAAGGGATTTCTCCTAGCAATGCCTCTCTGCCTCTGTCTCTCTCCCTCTCACTATTTATATCTCCCTCAACCTCTCTCTTCCCCATCAAACACACTGTTAGAGCATCTGGGAGCTGCTGCAAGATAGGGCGCACGATTCTTTCTTACATTTTTATGAGTGCGAAAGCTCCGTTGGTCACTGGGGCCTCTGGCATTTCCAGTGTTCCCACCCCCACCCCTCAACCGTCCCATCCCACTTCCACTCTGCAGTACACATGATTTCATCATCACACAATGGCCAGACAGGCCCTGACAGTCAAATTAGATTTAGCATAATCAACATCGCAGTCAGCATGTGTCAACCCGGCCAAAATAACATGCTGCTCTGAGTAGTACATAGCCTACTTTTATTTGGGCAAAAGACAGTCAGGGACGGAAGGAGTAAAACTAAAGGCAAGGAGAAGGAAGAGTGTGTGTGTGTGGTAGGCTTAAAGGTCTCTCACCTGGAAGGGGAAGATGTTCTCACTCCGGCTTACGCTCTCGTCGATCCAAGACTTTGGATTGAAGCCAGGGCTGGCACGGGAGTACTTCTGCGAGGGCACAACGTGGTTGTTAGGGAAGGTCTTCTTGAGGGGCGAGATAGAGTTGAGGGGGGGCACGCCCCCGTTCAGGCCCCTGCGGTAGTCCCGACTCTGGGAGCCACCCCAGCCCCCGTAACCCCCACCGGGGCTCCAGGAGGTGGAGGAGGGCGAGGGTGAGGGGCTCTGGTAGCTGCCCCATGGAGACGGGGGTTTGCTCAGGTTGTTAGACAGATGCGGCAGCTGGCTGAAGGCAGCCGCCGCACTCCGGTGGGGGAAGGGGGGCGGCGGGTGAGGGCTGGCCGGGGAGCGCCGGTGCTGCTGAGGATGCGCCTGGCTGTGTGGGTGCTGGAAGTGGGGGTGCGGGGGGTGGTGCTGTGAGATGGGGCCGATCTGAGGTGAGAAGTTGCCCCCGAAGCCTGGACTCACGTGGTGAGAGAAGTTCTGGAACAGCAGCGGCCCGCTGTTGGCGGAGGCGGCCGGGTTGAAGAAGCTGATGTCCTCGTTAATGATGGTGGAAGCTGGGGTAGGGGGAATAGCAGCAGACCAGTTGTTGAAGCTGGTCAGGGAGGAAGAGGAAGAACTGGACTGGGCAGCCGTGCCCAGGCCTGGGGCCTCTTGGTAGTCAAAGGCCGTCAGCACAGGAGATTCGAGACGCAACTTCTCCTTGCCACTGCTGACGTCAGAGGGGCTGCCTTCGCTCTTGCCCTCCTCAGAGCGTGCCTTGTCCATCTCTGATATGATTCCGCTTTCCTGGGGGGCTGGAGACAACTGCGACTGCTGCTGCTGTTGCTGTTTCTCTTGTGTTTCTTGAATTTCCTGTTGCTGCACTTTGGCCTTCTCAGAGCCAAGGATTTCATCTTGCATGCTGCTGTGGGCATTGGTGGCAGGGAAGAGCCAGGGTGACCCACTGCTGTTGCCATTCCCTGCAGTGTTACTGCCTGTGAAAGTGGCAGGGCTGGGGGAGTTGTTTTGGTGGTGATGAGGAGGCTGGAGATGTGGGTGTATTCTTACTGGGAAGGCAGACTTGTTTCCAGTGTTATTTTGCACTAGGACTCCAAACCCGTAATCCCCCATTTATCTGGTGCAGTTCTCTTATCCCCCACGCAATATTCGATCCCGTTGCGTTTAGGTCCTGAGATGGGGAGGGGAACAAACTCAGTTGATGTACATTTCAAACAATTTACAAACATTGTACACTATGTTCTACTCATTATCAGCATAATACGCATACAATGAAAAAGACCATAAAATTGGTGTCTCGTCATATGAAAGTATAGGTCTACAGACAACTTGAGAGTGAAGGTAATTAACGTTAGTTAAGTTTAATCAGAAATAAAGACAGTTGGTTCGTCTTCTCAACTGGTAGCTGGGCTCGATTACATTCTGTGTTGCTCGTTAGCTCTCCCTAATTATAGCCTCGTGACGTTCCCACAGAATACGCCTGGCTAGCTGGCAAGGCTAATATAACGTTGGGCAACCCCCGGCAACCATAAACCTATAGTGGCGACAGACCGACTACCCTCTAGACTACCCTCCAAGCAGACCATGGTTTTGGCAACCGTTCACAAAGCAACATAACAATGGACGTCCATATCACACTATGTCATTGTAACGATCGCAATTAACGCAGAATTTTACGAGAAACATCCTTTAGAATTTTTCTTCCTTTTTTTCGGCAAAAGGTCGCTAGCTGGCTAGTTAGCAAGCTAGCATTAGCTGGCTAACGTTCACGTTACTATGAAACGTCAGCTAGTCACCCTTTAAATGCAGAAAGACGACGACGTTTTGTCAGTCTTTTCATTATTCGAGAGAACTAATCTCAAGTTTATCATTTCTTCCGTCAATAATATATGAAATACAGTCAAAGGTGTGGCTAATGTTAACGTAATATTTCATCAGAGGATACGTTGACCAGGAAAAATTAAAATCACTTTTCACCTTTTAGGGGCTAACGTTACCCTTGATCCAAGCGTTGGCTGACGATATCCGTTCCAGCTTGACCACAATTATTTACGACGAGGCCGATACGGATGATATGGTTTTATGATTTTAGTAGCTAGCGACCTAGCTGTGTAAGATGAGTTAGCTGTAATAGAATTTGTAGCTTCCCAGGGTTTTCTCTCCTCCTGACGTGTCCTGCCTTTTCAATGACACAGCCCTCTTTCACAGCCAGCCGCTAATCATGAATTTGATCAAAAGAATATTATCTACGTCATTTACTTCAATATAAAAATAAAACTAGACAAGAAACTAGTTCCTTTAAATAGGCTTATCCGATGGTTTCATCGTTTTAATATAACACTGCAGCTTCTTTTCGTTTTACCAGCTGACAGAGCTGTGTTCCTTCGCCTCTGCTCTGCCGTCCTTCTCTTCACAGAAACCTACCGTATCGAAATGACAGGGAGAGCAGCCTCGAGATACTTCCGGTTACAGTCCTGCCTCCTTTACGTAAACCCTCCCTTGAATGGTTGAAAAAGTTAACCCGTCCCATACCAGTCCATGTTGTGGCGTTTGATTGGTTTCGACATGAGTAGCCTATCCCATTTTGTGCTCATTTAGATGCAAACGCCCTCTAAGGTCACCCTAACACCTCCCCTTTTTTGCAGATATCCGCCTGATGAGGTCTGATAGGCCTCCTGTAGATAAGGGAATTCGTGTGTAGCTTTATAAATGCATCAAGATTTTAACTTGCTGGGTGACAATGTTGTGGTGTTAAGCATTGTTCCAGTAAAATCATAGCAGATCATCTGTGTTACAAAAAAAACTTTTAGATTCACTAAGCCTGCATTTTTTTGTGACATAATCTTGTCACCACCATTTTAAAACTTGTTTGTTAACTGTTTATATCATGATAAACACATCATGCTATGGGACTTCTGGAGAGAGGTCTTCTGATCCTCCTGATCAATAAGGTCATTTCTGTATTCAAATGTATATAACTGTACCTTGACCTGTCTCTACTACAATGAAAGCTGCAGAAACCAGAAGAAACAAATGAAAGGAAAGGGTCATCTGGCTGATATGTGGCACCTGCTTGCTCCTCTCTCTCTCTCCCTCTCTCTCCCTCTCTGTCTCTGTGTAGGGTGAGCACAAGGAATCAATCTCATTAGCTTGATGGCTGCAAATTGGGGAGCCAGAGAGGGGAGTGAGTGGGCAGACCAGGGTGGGGGCAGGGGTTGGGGGTTCTTTTAGCGAACAGCTGGGCACACAGACACTGATATCATTAATCCAGCCTGCAGCAGCTAATCTTATGCTCTAATTGAGGTTCAATGCTGTTGCTATCACAACCTCTAAAACAGTCATCAGTGATGAGTGATGGCCCATTTGAAAATTTGCACTGTCAGACTGTAATCATGGAGACGTACTGTACTTATAGAGTGATGAAACTTCAGCATGGGTGTCTGTCTATCTGTGTGTGTGTGTGTGTGCGCGTGTGTGTGTCTGTGCATACCTATGCAATCTATGTATTACACAACAATAAGAAACTCCATTTAATTACACTACTTTTTTTTTGGTTTCATTATGTGACATTATTGGGGCATCTAACTTTTCTCTCTTGTATAATATGGTACATTATCAGAGCATTTCTCCTTATCCAGATGAACATGTATGTCATTGCTTATTTAGAATGAAGAAGTATGGTGTAATGTATTTAGCCGTTCATTCACAGCTTAGCCAGCATTTATTAAACAATTCATTGCAATTGATTGCTTGCACGTTAATGTTTTCTAGTTTACATGAGCCTAGTAATATGTAATCATTAACCATGACACAACTATGGGAGATGGTCTGGAGGAAATAGGATTTCTCTCTACTTGACACCTAGAATATGCACACGGATACACACACACACACACACACACACACACAGCACAAAGTTTATGAATATGCTGATGTTTTAGAGAATGCAGGTATTTGTGGGGCATTTGCCCTTGCAGTTCCCATTCTCTCCTCACAGCACTGAGTTGGTAAGACTATGAATAAAACATTGAATCCATTAAAAAATTAATCAGCCCCTCCTAAGGCATAATTATGGTGCGATTTCTCCTAGAGAGTGGAGAAACAGTATGTAACAAAGCCACATTGTGTAGAGTAACACAGTTCTATTGTGTGCCATGAAATATTTAAGCCAGTTTACACTCGATGAAACAAAGCACCCAAGGTCGACACATGCAACGAGCCTTGTTTCTGTTAGCAACCACCACTGATACCGTCAGCATAAATGCACCAGCTGAACAGCAAAGATGGCGGATATGCACACACACACACACACACACATTCATATACACACTAACTCATACATTCACACACACACACACACACACACACTCAAACACACACTAACTCATACATTCACACACACACACACCAAAAGCCATGAAATCTAAATGACCAAAATCCTCCTTTACCAGCACTGGAACTGATTGCTCCATATTCTTCTCCTTTCTTCTTGTTTTAATTTGGTCTGTCTATTTGGACGTCTATTACGTCCTCTCTTATCTTGTATCATCTAGCATTTTATTTCTGAAAGAGCGTGTAATTCAGGCCTTTGTGCTATGATCCGCTCCTCAGCAGGCTATGAGATTTTACACGTTGTTCTCGCTGTGTTTGTTCTGGTCCTTCCCGAGGGATGAAATTCTAATTAAGCCAAAGTCACCCAGGCCGAAGGGCCCATCACACAGTTTATAGAGAGGAATGCAGATCGGGGACGTTGAAGAGGCATTCGGGCTTTCATTAGTCCTTTGGGTACTGTAAGGAATAAATTATAAAGGAGCAGCTGGTTGTGTGGGTGGTTGGGGGCACAAGTGTGTGTATGTGTGTGTTTATGTGTGTATGGCAAAGAGATGTTCATAAAGCTTGTTGCAGTCCATGGTATGTATACCACTGATCCTCTGCAAAGGTGAACCCTAAAACTGAAGAGACATAAGTGAGCAAAATTCCCCCCTGTCTGTCTGTCTGTCTGTCTGTCTGTCTGTCTGTCTTTCTGCCCTCTCCCTCTCTCTGTCTCTCCCTTGTAGTGCTGACTGAGCTAAAAGCGGCTGGTGCTGGAGAGTAGAGAGACTGCTGAATCAGGGGGACCAGCAGCCTCCCGCAGCCCAGCAGACATGCGCGGAGTGTGGCCTCATCAATAATGTAAAGCCCCTCACAACAATCTGTAGGTGAGAAGCCATCTCTCTTCTCCTCATCTGAAGGACATGACTTCAGAGCTTTAACCAGTAGTACTCACACAGATGCTGCTCAGGGACTTTTATGGGTCTAGCAGTCTGCCATTGACCAGATTGAGCCACTGTGTCACATAATTGGCCTTTTTCAACTTGTTCTTGTTGTCACTGTTGGTATTCACACATTCATCTGTGTATGAAAGTCAGAGGGAGTGTGTATTATTAGAGTGTCAGTTGTTGTAAAGAAGTGTGTATTATTAGATTGTCAGTTGTTGTAAAGAAGATGAAACATTTCCATTGTGCAGGGGAAAGCTATGCTGCTTTTGAGATTTAAATTCAGTCCTGACTCGTGTTCAAACAGCACTCACTGACAATGAGCCTTAATTGGAAAAAGAAGCTCCAGATGTTTGTCGGTTGGCCAGTGTGATGTGTCAAACTCGGCCTCTCTCTCTCTCTCTGCTGCACCTCCCTCCCGACAGAATCTGGGAGCAGCACAAGGCGCAGGATTTCCCTAAGGCACAGAATAACCCTTTTATTTCTGGCAGTACTGGGGTGGCTTTGTTGGCGCATGACATCTCTGTCTGCTGTCATGCTGCATCATGAGGAGAATTAAAAAAAAAAAAATCCCTTCTTCAGACGCGGCCCTTGTGAGACATTGACTGTGGTCCGTTTGAAAAGCACGCCAGGCACGCTGGCTCTCTTCAAAATTCTGCAGCGTTTGTTTGCAGCCCTCAGTAAAACACCAACTCAAAGTTCACAAAGACAGAGACTTGCTTTCTGCTTATCTGACTTTGTTTAACCACAGAAAACTGTTTTCATTACTCGCCTGAAGCTGCACGTGCTGTTATTTATTTAGTTAATGATGGAGTGCATTTTTTGCTCCAAGGGTGACCTTTTCATTGCACCTGGAGCTGTGCCGGTCTTTTGGCGAATCCATTGATTTTTCATGGCTGCCCCTGAGGCCCCGTTATGTTTATTGACTTTGGATCACAGAGTCCACATTCAGTCCGATTGATGGTTGGTTGGATTGACTAAGGTGGGGCGCATAGATTAGTGCACTGTTTAAATCTTTTGGGTCAGAACCCCTATTCCCCCCCCCCAAGCCAGCAGTTAGTGAATGGACAGAATAACAACGGGGGAGTCATCAAATACTGGGCATGCATGTATGTGTGCGCTAGTACCCACATATTCAACCTGTTCTTAGACTTTGCTGTGATCAATATCAGGAAAAAAATCTATAAGAAACCATTTAGCATATTCTTTGATCATCACTAATTCTGCCCTCCAAAGAACCTTTCCTATTGATGGTACTCTGGCTTCCTTCATTTAGATGAGATGGATTGAATCTAAAGGACCAAACTGATGTTCTTTTTGCCGATAGGAACATGAAACACTTTCCCAAAAAAATTACTTACACTGTCTGTTTTTAAAGTCTAGTATTCTAGTATTATCTATGAAATGCCATGAAATGGCAAAAGATTTTGAGCAAATGTGAAAAAGTGTCAATATCACAGGATTCTGAATGCTTGCTGTTCTTAGAGCTTTCGTGGCCATGGCAACATGAAAGGGCTCCCAGCGTGATGTGATGATGATCACGACCTATGGAAGTGTTTATGTTTCTGTTTCTATCTTTTCTTCCAGCCACGCATAGAGTAATTGCAGACCACACTCCTGTAATGTGTGGCCATATGATGCAAAGACTAACTTCACAGATCAGTGAAGTCATCATATACAATTTCAATCATATACTTTTCTCGTAAGGGCACAGAGAAGGTGTACATCAGGATACACAATGGGTTACTCTCTCCATCGCTCTCTCTCTCTATCTCTCATATGCAATTTCACATTTAAGTTGATTCTATGTTTCATCAGAGTGCGTGGGTTGACTCAATCTGTCAGACAGTTTAGCTAATATGTGCTGCCTCAGATTGACAGATTCATTGTAAAAGACCATGTTTAAGTTCTTCAAACACATACTTACACAGTTCACCTAGTATGCTGCAGTGAAGCTATTCAATGGTCATAGATTAAGAGGAAGCACTTTTGTGTGGAGGAGTAGAGGTTGGTGGTGGAGAGACTGGGAGAGAGAGCTCACGCTCACGGCTGCACACCCACTCCCTTTCATCCCTGTCCTCAGACACGATTCTCCACTCCGCAGAAACACGTCATCCAAGAGCCAGCGTCGCTAGAGAGGCACAGACACCCACACGGCCTGGAGCCCCTCATCCCCACGGGCAGCATGGTGTGATAACGTACACACCCCACCCCCCAACACATACACACACAAGGGCATACTCTATGGTATGGACGCTAGGGACATGTACATAACAGGTTTCTGAAACCTTAAAATTGTCCCCACCACTTTTTCTGATATAAACTGCACATGTGTGTGAAATCGTGACATGATCACAATGCACGTATTGGTTCCAAATTCACATCACAGTAAATACAGTTCAGCTAACTACAGACCAACTCACTTGAATTGTAGGAGGGACTGCAAAGTCTGACTGACTACATACAAATTCTTTTTTTTTTTTGAAGGACGGGTCCGGGGGGTGTGTGTGGCGGGGGAGGGGGGGGTGCGGTGGCGGGCGATGTCCTACTACTTTTCAATACAAAACTACACCATTGTACACACACACATACACACACACACTTTTTTCACATGATAAAGTGTAAATGGGGTGTTCAAGAGTGTAGTGCGCATGTCTTTTAACAAGTTTGCTTGTAGGTGTTTCCAAAGATGCTAAAATCCTGTCACTAGTCAAACGTAGCGGTAAGAATCTGGGAGAAAGCTCTGCAGCACACATCCCAGGTCAGCTTGCCTCGACACACACAGAAGAATTACCCATGATGCCTGGGGGAAAGTGCCCTAGTTAACAGTTGGATGATAATCTCTCAGAGTTGGCTGGTTATGGCGCTTGTCCTATCATGAACATTCTGCAAGCAGACTCAAAAATGAGAAAGGGCCGGCCTGTTCCCGCTGTCCCGCTCCTTATGTGCTCAGCTGTGCTGCTTTTCAGCAGGACAGTGTGCAGCATGGCAGCTCAGACTGCCAAAGCTCCCTGGTGAATCCACGCTTCACGGTGGGGAGTGTAGTTTTACCGTGGTGATAAGATCTGGCCACCGCAGCTGAGCCCACCGGTGCGTGTGAGGGCAGAGGTGAAGGCCGGCTCTCAGAGACTCAGTTTCTCTTGCCTGTCTCCCGAGAGCCTGCAGAGCAGAGAAACTGCACTGTCATCTGCAACAACAGGGCCATTTTGTCCCAACCAGAGGCTTGTTGCTGGTGTTAAATGTCTGGCAAAGAGCTGAATTTAGCCTCACCCTGCAAGGACCAGCCCTGTTCTCTCCTCTTCCCTCTTTACATATCGAAACATAAGTTGGTACAGCAGTAATGATCGTAGTGTATTTTGGAATGTTTCGGGAACAAGTCAGTGTAATTCGGGGGTTCTTGTGTGTGTTTGCAAAGATGTGTGTGTGTGTGTGTACGTTGCAGTCAGTTGCAGTCACATCTGTGTGTACTCACTGGCTGCGTTTAACCATGGAGAGTATTCATACACCAAACCCCATGTGGCGCTCTTGCATTCTTCACACTGTCCCTCATCACAGGGAATAAACAATACATTACAAATCTGCGGGAGGCTGAGAAAGCAGTAATTACCATGACAACATGATGGAATGGTATACTCAACAGGAGCGTGTGTGTGTGTGTGTTTGTACTTGTGTGTGCACACACTTTCCTTATGTGAGTCACAATGGAATCATCACCATCATGGGCCAATGCGCTATATGTAGCACATAAAAATTGAGTGAGCATCTGTCTGTTTAAGAGGATGTGTGAATGACTGCCTCAGTGATTGGAAGTGGAGTTTTTATCTTGCATGTGCAAATGACTGTATGTACATTTGTGTGTGTGTGTGTGTCTGTGTGTGTCTGTGTGTGTAAGAGAGAGAGAGACCGCTGTGTGTGTGTGTGTGGGTGTGTGACAGAGAGAGAGAGAGAGAGGGAGAGAGAAAGAGAGAGGGTGTGTGTGTGTGTGTGAGAGAGAGAGAAAGACAGAAAAAGAGAGAGTGTGTGTGTGTGTGTGAGAGAGAGAGAGAGAGAGAGTGTGTGTGTGTGTGTGTGTGGTGTGTGTGTGTGTGTGTGTGTGTGTGTGTGTGTATGTGTTTTACACAAGGTCGTGCAAGCATGTGGAACACTGAAACACTACTCTCCATGGCAACAGCAGTGATGGCACAGTGCAGGGAGCACTGCTGCAGGGACAGAGAGAGAGAGAAGGGAGAGAGAGAAGGGAGAGAGAAAGAATGAAGCCACTGAAATACAGAATCTAGGAAAGAGGAAGAACACAAGACAAGAGGGATGAAAGAGAGACAAAGGAGAATCAAAAGAAAGAGTGGAAATGACTCTCCTGGTTTTTCTCCGTGTGAAAACACAGCGACAAAGGGACACCTTGACACCGATGTTGACTGAGGAAGCATGTGCTTCAAGCTTCAAGGAGGGTTTAAAAGTAGGGTACACAACCCAGCCTGAATAAGTCAAGATTTGTCTTATTTGTTCTTTTTTTCTTATTTCTTTTATTTTTTGAGGGTGGGGTGGGGGTGGGGGGTGGGGGTGAGCACGAGGAGTGGGAATGAGAGTCTGGATGGTGACACAGTGATGGCAGTACTGGTGCAAGACAGATGGGCCCTACAATAGGTCACATCTGGCACTGGGGAAGAGAGGGAAAGAGAGAGAGAAAGAGAGATAGATAGAGAGAGAGAAAGAGATGGAGAGAGAGCTCTGGCATTGCATGTGATTCTCGTGACTGGATTAGGAACAATGAGCTCCATACAGACTGAATGCTGCCCTCAGGAATGTGTGTTTCAGCTCTGTCATATTCTTTCTCTTTTTCTCTCTCTCTCTATCCCTCTCTCTTTCTATCTCTCCACTACTACCCCCCTCTCTCTCCCTCTCTCTCTTTCTATCACTCCATTATTACCCCTCCCTCCTCCTCGTCCTGTCCGCTTTCCCTTACACTCATGAGACTAATGTAGTCCTCTATTGCTCTATCGGTGCAGGGGGGTTAAGAGAGGTCTCTCCTCACTGGGAATGTATGAGTGTGTGTAGCATTCAACAGCAGCCCACTACAACACTGATATCTGAGGCCGTTTCACTGATGTGGCCCAATTCATTACAGCCCTCACTTCAAAAGCACTCACACATCTATTCTTCCCTCCCTCCAAATGATCTGTGCCCATTATGTGTGCGTGTGTGTGTGTGTGTGTGTGTGTGTGTGTGTGTGTGTGTGTGTGTGTGTCTTTGTGTGCATGTGTATTGTTGCTGTGGTACTGGATGAGGGATTATGTAATAATGACCCTTGTGTGTGTGTGAGTTTGTGTGTGTGTGTGTGTGTGTGGTGTGTGTGGGGGGATATGTGAGACTAGAGAAGGGCAGGTGAGCGTGCTGACAGGTGACCTTCAGCTCACACTCACACAGCACGTCTCCCTTTCATTGCGTGGACTGTGGCATCGCCTGGTAACTGTCACCACAGAGACAGCAGGGATATTCAGGTTAAGCTGGGCCCTAATGCACATCACAGACAGAGTGCTGATGGGCTATTCTCATCCACACACACACACACACAAACACCATCTCTCTCTCTCTCTCTCTCTCTCTCTCTCACACACACACACACACACACATATACAAACATACACACACACACACACACACCATCTCTCTCTCTCACACACACACACACACATATACAAACATACACACACACACACAAAGGATGCACCCACAGAAAAATAAAAGAACAGACAGGCCACACACACACAACCACCATCCCCCCCCCACCCACACACACACACACACACACACACACAAATACAAGGGCACACACACACACATAAATATACAAGGACATACTCACACATACACACACATACATACACCGACAAGGACACACACACACACGGGCCTTCACACAGGCCTTCACATGTACAGTAACTATGTGAGATATGAGCTCTGTGACTTTTGTGGAGCAAACCCTGCCTGAATCCCTGATCTGGAGCTCAGATGTGTGTGATGAGTGGCTTTGCTGCAGTGGACAGAGAGAGAGGAGGAGAGTCTGACAGAAAGACAGCTGCTGTTTACCAGCACTCGTCTCGTTGATTATTTTCCACAACAGCTGGGACAGTCAGCATGCACTTCACAGGGAACGAGACAGTGATTGATTTTCAGACCATGTCTCTGCCCTTTCCCCCAATCTCTCTCTCTCGCTCTCTCTCTCTGTCTCTCTCTTTTTCTCTCCTCTCCTCTTTCTCTTTCCAACTCACCAGTCTCTCTTTCATGCTGTTTTTCCTGTGCAGCTGGTTAGTTGTGAAAGAAGAAACTCTTTCACAGATCCAGGATCAGTGTGAGTGTTTGTATACTGTGCTGATAGTAATGTGCTGGAGATCCAGTGGAAGCTGCACCTGAACCAGTGACTGAAGGTGAGACTGGAGGGAATAGGCTTGATCTGACCCACTAGCACATGCACAGCACATGTGACCTTGCTCTCTGGCCATGTGAGTCTACTCCCCCACCCCCCACCCCTCACTCTCTCTCTCTCCCTCTCTGTCTGTCTGTCTCTGTTTCTCTCTCTCTTTTTCTCTCTCTCTCTTTCTTTCTTTCGCTCTCTCTGTCTCTCTCTTTCGTTCTTTCTCTCTCTCTCTCTCTTTCTCTCTCTCTCTCTCTCTCTCTCTCTGTCTCTCTCTCTCTTTCTTTCTTTCTCTCTGTCTCTCTCTCATAGAGAACGCGGATGATTCTGATTATCAAACACCAAATCTTGTCATTTGTCATCTTAGTTCTCACACACTCGACCACTCTAATCTCTCATCATAATTCATCATTGGTGTACAGTACATATATTGAATACATAATACACTGCAGGGTTTATTGTTGCTTTTCTACAACAATTTCTACACGCATTTGGCACAGTTTCATAAAATGAAGACATGGCACCAGGAAATGAAATGATTTCTTCATAAATAATCAGTCCTCTGCCAAGAAATCTATTTCTTTCAGCTGAATGGTTGCCAAGCAACACTGAGATGCAGCAACTGAAACTTTTGTGTGGTGCTGGAATATAGACCCAAATACGGTCAGTGTGAGAGCTTGCATTGGCTTTACAATGGTTTTGACTGAACACGATTCAACCAACCATTATCAATGGTTGGAACATACACTTTGCATCCAGTGCATCCCATAGCTAATATTGGGTCACCCTAAAAGGGCTGTCCATGTTCTCTGCTACCATGAGGCATGTTGTTTCAGAGGCTGTGACCTCTTGCACAGGAACAGGCTGTACTCTGTGCTGGTCTCTTTGTGTGGTGTAAATTTAGGGGAGGGGTTATGTAAGAGGGCTCACACGTCTTGTGAATGTTCAAAATGAACCCCGTAATCTTTGGTAATAAGTTCCCTCTGTCTGTTGAACAAATCCTTTGTATTGCCTGTGCTCTGTGGCCGTAGAGTTGTTCCTCTTTCTTCGAAAGATCTTTCTGGCCCCTTCCCACTCACACATACACACAAACAAATACACACACACACACACACACACACACACACAACTAATAAGGCTAACTAGCTTCATTAGCCACATAGATCATGTGTCTCTGTGGCTGTCTTGTATGAGACAGAGATTGTATGTAAGCCATTCTTTAGTCATTTGGCCAAGGAGTCTTGAGGCCTCTCATCCCTGATCAGTCAGGGGGTCATTTACATGGACGTCTTCACTCACCTTAAAAACAGCAGTAAACACACATTACAGGCAGCCTCTGTGAATGTCTGAAATACATGATTGTTTACATCAGTGTGTACATGGAGGGGAAGATACTAAAGTCTGTGCAAGAATGTATGCGTGTGTGCATCTGTGTGTGTGGTTGTGCCTATGTTTGACTGAGTAGTATGTGCGTAATTTTAGTGTGTGTGTGTGTGTGTGCATCTGTGTGTGTGTGGTTGTGCCTATGTTTGACTGAGTAGTATGTGTGTAATTTCAGTGTGTGTGTGTGTGTGTGTGTGCATCTGTGTGTGTGTGGTTGTGCGTATGTGTGACTGAGTAGTATGTGTGTAATTTTGGTGTATGTTTGTGTGTGTGTGTGTGTGTGTGTGTGTGTGTAAATAGGTCGTGTGGCCTGTTTTGCAGCCCCAGCAGTAGGGTGGGCGGTCACATGTGTGAGTGTGAGTCCAGGGTCAGTGGGAGCAACCGATCACCGCATTTACTCTCCCTCACACTGGGCTGTGGAATGAAATAGCCCAGCAGAGTGGCCTTGCAACCCAGCACCCAGCAGCCCCAGGGCACCCAAAACACCTCACCCCCACCCCCACCCCCATGGCACCCTTCTCCCTCCCTCACCCCTCCCTCCCAATATGCCTCCAGGAACTCACTCCAAATACTGTACTGTATTCACTATCCCACCAACCATTTACCTGTGTGTATGTCTGTGTAAGTCATGTGCATGTCTGTGTGCCCATCATTATGTGTGTGTGTATATGGTGTATCAGCTACTAGACACCTTAATTCCCTTCTGAATAAATGAAATTATCTATCTATCTATCTATCTATCTATCTATCTATCTATCTATCTTATCTATCTATCTATCTATCTATCTATCTATCTATCTATCTATCTATCTATCTATCTGTCTGTCTGTCTGTCTAATCACAGATGCTACAGATGCAAAGATGCTACAGGGTTTTTCTAAACAGTTTAATCTGGACCAAAGTGATCCGGATTTGGAAATCCCATGTTTTTCTATCTGTGATTAGGGCCCAGTTGTAAAAGTAATCCTTGATTCCACTGGGCCCTGGACCCTGCTCTGGCGTCTCTGCCTGACTAGATTCTTCATTCAGTTATTATAGGATCCTCCTCTTCCCGCCCTTGAGAAATGATCTGATCACTCTTGTTCCAACGTAAATCACTTCTGATTTAAAAAGATTAATCTCTTTGCATGCAATATCTGACACCACGTCATTCTACAACTAATATAAAGGTCTATGACAGACAGAGAAACACATTCAATACCATTCACCCACAGTTTCTGCTGTAGAACATTTTGCTATTCATTCATAGAACTTTTCAAAAGGTTCACATGGAAATTCTTCCTGTTATAGTTCCTCTGACTGACTGTAATTCTTACCTTAGGGAAGAAGGGGTCTTTTCCCAGGGCCTAGGAATCATGACCTAATTAGACATAATTACATTTGATTGGTCAAACTGCACAAAAGCCAACTTCTCATAAAAATCATTTGATGACTGTTAAACAAAAATAGAAACTTAAATATTAGCTTGACGTAAAAACAAACTGCAGGACATAGCAGAGAGGCTGAAACCCTCTGGGTAGATTTTTTAAAAATGTTATTGTTTATTTTTATATCAAGTGCTTAAGTCAATGACATGATCTTCTAATCTGTCAATAAACGTATAAATAAGTTCAATTCCTAAATAAGACTGTTACCCAGTACATTACTTTATATTCACAAACTAAATAGGCAGCTATCCACATTTATATGGTCAATGGTTCCTAAAGGCAGTGCAAATGTAAACCTTAGGAGCTGTGTAGTTCTTGGAATACCATACCCTCTCCAGTCAATGGTTCAAAATACTGTGTTCAGAGAACTGTTGTATCTGAAAACACCAACAGCAGAATACTGATACTTGAAAGCATGATCAGACTCAGTTGTCTACACTATTCTCGTACACAGCATTACTATTGCAGGGGCAGTTTGTGTGTGTAACTATGTCAAAGGTTACTCAGTTACTGGGAAAAGCTTCAGATGGAGAGATAAGCTTAATTTATCATTTTAGATGATAAGAAAAAAGTCCAAAAAAGTATAAATAGCTAAATTTAATTTGACAATAGCAACTATAGTCCAAACTATAGTCTGACTAAGTCTAAATATTCAGACGAAATATCTTAATCTTATCCTAAAAGCAAAGAAAAAGCAAAAAGGTATTCATTTATATTCATACATGGGTTTACTGGGGAATACAAGTACATTTTAAAGGATATCTGAACAAAAACATGTCAATATGCAAATAAATTATAGTCTACCAAAATTTAAAAAATTGATTTAGTAGGCCTATTAAAGTACAAGATGCCAACAATATTTTGTAAACCCATAGAGAATATCAATGTTAAAGCCAAAAAAATGTACTCTCATTTTGTCTTTGACGCCAGCAACCTGTCTCAAAAACTTGGGACAGGGTCAACAAAAAGGCTGTAAAAGTTGAGTAATATGACATTTCATGACTAATTTTCCATAACTAATTACACCCATATTTGACCAATAAAATTGATTCTGATTCTAATCAGGTTAACTAGTCTGGCACCATGATTAGGTATAAAAGCAACCCAGAGATAGACTAGAAATGTAGACACACCTAAGTAGCAAATAGTTTTGCTCAGCAGGTGTGTCTAGCCACGCACCATTGGGGGCTTAGTAGGGGTTCCTCTGATCTTTCCAAGATTTGGTAAGACCAATCACAATGCTCTATTTTTGTAGAGAGTTGTTGAGCGGGTTTAACACGATAACAACAAGGCTGCGATGGTGCAAAAAAACAACTAAGACGGTGATTGGTCATAACGCTATCCTGTTGCATGCAGAGGCAGTTTGAAAGTCAAACCGCTGATTTCGCCCCAAGGATTGAGCCCAGTCTATTGGTCATGGCCAGACTATACATTTTCATGTTCTAGTCTGGCTTGTCTGGCTAACCCAGAGGCAGAGTCTGTCTGAAATGCAGACATGGAGGTATTCATCACCCTGTGGAGAGGGACAGATACTCAAGCAAGGTTTAGAAGATTGGCGGATTATGACATCACAAAAGGTCCCAGTTTCTGCATCTAGGGTTGTACATTTGCCTCTAGTGAAAAACAGAATGGGGTTTATATGTCTAGATAGGTCATGCTTGTTTTGTGTCCTCCTGTACTTTGTGTGTGTGTGGATGTGTGGGAGTATGTTTGTGCACTTGGGTTAGAGTGTGTGGGTGTGTGTGTGTGTACACACTTCTCCTTGGAAGACCTAATTGATTGAGACAGATAAGTTCTAGTAATTCAGCTGATGAAGCCTTTCACTCCCCGAGTTGGCAGTGGATGAACGACCTGCCAGGCAGGACGAAGTCCTGATTGGCTAAGCAGGGCAGCCTAGGGGGTTGGGGATGTGTGTGTGTTGGGGGGTGTTTTGTTTGGCCTTTTTCCCTGTCGGTAAAGTGCTGATACAAGCTTTTCACATTCCACAGTGGACCGTATGGTTCACTGAACCCATAAACACACGTGGCTTTTCCACCCAGCCTTTAAGCAGTGTGTCTGTGTGTGTGTGTGTGTGTGTGTGTGTGTGTGGTTTCAGACCCCTACTGCTCCAAAATTAAAATAGGGTTAACTGCTGTTTGACAAAAGGAATGCAATACACTGCATTACCTTCATGCTGGACCCGAATCCCATTCACTTAATTGCGTGTATTTTTGAATAAGCAGGACACATGGACACATTCACCCACTGCACGCACAGTTGACTGTTCTCCTTCAGGCATCTTGTGATTTAGGATGACCCATCTATCATCTAACTGTCACAATTACTGTGTAAAAAGTCCTAATTTTTAAACAAAACTACTATTAATTGTTTTTTTATATATTTTTACTATGAATAGTCTTGTTTTTGAGGATTGGTCAGTTATGTTCTCCCCTTTCCACCGACCCCATATGTGTGCTCAACAGGTGAGCATATGCTGCCATCCAACAAACACCAGCCATTCAGTTCCACAGCATGGCACCATGCCATACAAGGGCAAGGAGAGCAAATACACAGAACACAAAACACACCCCATTCCCCTCCCCCCACACACATATATGCACACACACACACACACACACACACACACATTAAACTAAACTAGTGAAGCGCTGCCCAGTCAGTTCTCAAAAGAGTTCAGTAATTAGGCTTGGATTTGTGTAATATCCAGAAATGAGCAACTGTGACAGTGCCAGTCTTGAGAGTGTGTGTTATTGTGTATTTGGCTCTGAGAGTGTGTGTCCGTGCTGGTGTGTTTTGGTTTGAGCTGGGGGAAATGGAGCTAGACTGGTATGAGGAGAGACGTGTGTTAGTGTGCTCTGGTTTCTCCTGATGAAGTGACGCACGTAAGGAGATGTGTGATGTGTTTTGGTTTGGCACAGTGTGGTGTGGGCCTGTTGTGTTCTCATTTGGCGTGTGGAAAAAAGCCCAGAGCCAAGGCGTGTTTGTTCACACCAGGCCCAGAAGCCAGGGACTGTGCTGTATGGGTCCCACTACCCACCACACACACATACACACACACACACACACTTCTCTCTGTTTCTTTCACACAAAAATTCACACACATACCCTTTCTCTTCCTCACGCACACACACACACACAAATCTTATTTCTATGCCAGAATTAGAACTGGCTGTCACTCTAATTCATATAATTCCACCCATTAAGACCAACAGATACACAAACCAACCGAGGATAGTGTCAGCTAACATGTTAGCATGTGCCTGTTAGCTGTTAGCATAGCTTCCTCACTGGCCCTAAACCACTGGCTTTCCTCTACTTACGTAGACCAGATGCATTTATAAGATGAATTTGCCACACTTGGTCTTACTGTAGATATTTTGACATTTTGGGGAACCTTTTGGAAAATGGCCAACAAAGAGAATATGCATTCTTCATAGTTCACCAAATGGTTTGGTCAGCTTGGTTTATTTCACCAAAACATTCACTCCACAGCGTGTGTGTGTGTGTGTGTGTGTGTGTGCTTGCGTGTGTGTGTGTGTGTATGTGTGGGTGGGTGGGGGTGGGGTGGGGGTTGATGGAACAGAGTGAAATAGTTCATCCATATTCACATGGGCCTGGGAATTGTATGACAGTGTTTATGTGCATCTATGTGTGGGTTAAGAGTGGGTGTCACTCTTAGCCGAAAAGAAATTATTCCAGATCATATCCCACCCAACTCAGACATTACGTAGCTTACACGCTCACACACACACACACACACACACACACACACACATGCACTCATACCCTCTCTGTCCTCCTCCGCTCCCTCCCAATCCCGTCAGCTCAATTGAATTACTGTTATCATATACAGAAGAAGGGGGAGGGCAAAAGGCTCAGGCCACAACCGATATACTGTATGCACACACACACTGACACACAAACACGTGCTCATATTCAGACATGCATACATACACACACACACACACACACACACACACACACACACGCACTCACACATGCAGGCGCACTTACATGCTTACACCCACCCACCCACACCATCGCCCCTGCTGCTTGCTGCCTGCCATTATGGCAGTCACTTACACACAGTATTGATTCTCCTCCAGGCCTGACTCATCCTCTGTGGATGGAGAGAGACGTCGGATCCCCGCTATTGATTTTCAGCGCGGGGGCTGCTGTCTGCTATTAGCCCTGCTCTTTTCTTCATCTGTCCTCTCCTCTCCACTGCTCCACTCTGTCTCTCTCTCCATCTCTTTCATTGTTTGCCTCACTGTACTTTAGACTCTCTCTCTCTCTCTCTCTCTCTCTCTCTGTCTCTCTCTTGCTCTCTCTGTCTCTGGCACCTCTCCTGCTTATTCATCTCTGCTGGGTTTTGTTTGTTTTTATGAGAACTGACAGATGTATGAATTTAGCTCTCTGTGAGAATTCTGAGAGTGTTTTGTTCACTTATAAACACATGCCAACCAACACATAGTCTCTCTCTCTCTCTCATTCTCTTTCTATGTCTCTTTGTTTTTCTAATACACACACACACACACACACACACACAGGTCTGAACACAATCTCCTACCATCCATGAATAATACATTAGCTTGCCCACGTGTCTGACTCAGAAGGCTTTGAAACATCAGAGTGAGTTGCCTCTCTATGCTCTGAGTCCGGCTCTCCCAAGACTGCCCCCAGATCAGTCAC
Source organism: Tenualosa ilisha (assembly GCA_015244755.2). Lineage (NCBI taxonomy): Eukaryota > Metazoa > Chordata > Actinopteri > Clupeiformes > Clupeidae > Tenualosa > Tenualosa ilisha. The sequence goes on along the minus strand of PYXC01001933.1, from coordinate 687,937 downwards.
TCGCTGAGGACGTCCTTCAGCCGTTGCAGCAGTAGTAGTGCAGCATCCAGTGTGGGGTTTCTGTGCGGTTGGTGCAGTGGAATGAAAAAAAAGGAAAGAAAGAGAAAAAGGTGCCCTGTGTTCAAGTTGTAAAGGTGAGTGCAATCTCAGGCTGGTACCCAGGGCATTTCGGCAGAGGCTGATGTGCCACGTTTCCATAGCAGCCCGTATCATTCCACCCACAGCATCCTGCAGCTTCATTACCAGAACAGCCTCAAAGTAAGGCTACACACACACACACACACACACACACACACACACACACACACACACACACAGGATATTACCTGCCTGCATGTATACAAAACTAAAACATTAAGCTGTATATCCACACTGATAGACATGTCACATCCCCAACATGTATTTACAAGATAGGTGGTATGGAACGGAGAATTCTACTGAGATGAGGGTGTGCGTGTGTATGTGTGTGTGTGTGTGTGTGTGTGTGTGTGTGTATGTGTGTGTGTGTAGCAGATTGAGCTCAGCATGAAGGGCAGGACCAGTGGGTTTAAGAGGCCAATGACATGCTTTCAACTGTGAGTGACAGAAAGGCTGTCCAATTCGAGTAACAATGGCAATCATCCTACACACCCCACCCAGCTGGCCTAATACTTGTAAACCTTAAACACCACACACACACACACACACACACACACACACATCAAGATATATCTTTTTACCCCCACCATGCTTTTCTATTAATTATCTCTCTCTCTTTCTCTCTTTCTCTCTCTATTTCTCTCTCTCTCTCTCTCTCTCTTTCTCCTATTTACTAAATTTAACATCTCAGTTTGGGTTTCTTAAAAGCGAGGAAAGGAGTAAGTACAGTTGGGGGTAGATAACTGGAGATAGAATGGGGGGAGGGGGGTATTGGAGGTCAACAGAAGGAGAGACAGATGCTTCTCCTTCAGATGCCTGGAAGCAGATAATTACACTGATGATGTTCACAGAGAGAGAGAGAGAGAGATAGAAAGAGAGAGAGAGAGAGAGTGAGAGAGAGAGCTGGTGGACGGGGAGGACTGCATGATTAGGGGAATACCCACACTAGCACAGAGAGATGAGACAGAAACTGAGAGATGGGGTGGGGGGTTGGTGAGAACTGCAGGGCTGGGCTGGGCTGGGCTGGGTGGGGTGGGCTGGGGTGGGGTGTGGTGGGGTGGGCTGGTGAGATCTCTTACGAGTGGGTGGTGAGGAGTTTTTATCACATCTTCTCTTTTTCCCTCCTCTCCTCTCCTGTCCTCTCTTCTCCCCTTCCCACAGTTTTTTCTTTTGCTTGCTCGTTTCTCTCTCTCTCTCTCTCTCTCTTTCTCTCTCTCTTTCTCTCCCTCTCTTTCTTGGTCATTGGCCTTGTGGAGAGTAAGTGAAGCCTCCCTCTGATGTTTAAAGATGCATGAAGCCTGGCAGTGGGTCTGTGCAACATTGGGAACCCACACAGAAACCTCCCCTCCTACACTAGCATTATGCAAACACACACACACACACACACACACACACACAAACAACACACAAACACACACACACACACACACACACAGCCACCCATGGTATAGGGTGCAGTGCAAACACATACAACAGCTGGGTGTGTTGTCAGTGTCAAATTAGTGTGTTATTTTGTAATGTACTGTAGTGACGCAGAGGGTATTTGCACACATGCACACACATGCACACACACATACACACACACACACCAATATTACAGAGTAGAAAATCAGACTTAATCTACAGAGGAATGTTTGTGTGAATGAAGTGTGCACACTGAATTGTGTGTGTGCGTGGGTGTGTGTGTGTCAGGGGAGGGGGGTCTGCCAAGGAGGACGCTAAGATTATTTACTCTGCACTTTCTGATATTTAATTAAATGATGACTAAGGCCCAGGCACAACCAGAACAGAACAGAACAAAGTTCTGTTCTACACATGCAAACGGCCCTCATTGGTATGTTCCTATATAAAGTCTGACACTGACAAATTCCAATTTACAAAATGGGACTATACTCTTGTTCCAGCGTAATAATCAAGGAACTGTGGCTTGGACCCACTTAGCTGTGCTTGGACTACTTGATCTATGCCTTCAACTGCTTGCTCTGCTTGATAATTACACTGGAATGAGAGTATGGGAGGTGGAAAACTAGTCAATTGGCCAAAACAGTGGCGTCTCTCCTTAGGAGAAATCTGGTGTGATTCAATCCACAGCCCTTTTGTTTGCGTGCTCTCTGTTGGAAAAAGAATGAGAAAATTTGATACAACAGATCAAATAGCTAACTGGCAGCTAACATTAACTGAATGGGGCATAGGACAAATGAAACTGAAAAAGAGAAACTGAAAGGGCATATGGGCAGGCCTACTGCTACGACACACTTACATATTTGGACATTGCAGGATGGAAGTCTGCCAGTTCTTAAATGGATGGTTCCGGTTCTTCTTCATGATTGGCTGATCTTTGATTCCATTTAAGTTGACTGTATTTCATTCATTCTTTCAATGTCAGAAATTGATTCAAAACTTAGAGTGGCTGTGTCTTTGTTGCTTGGCAACGCTCAGCTTGATGAAATACATGCCTGGGCAGGAAAAAAAATATATTATTATTGATGATTAAATCATCCATTTCTAAAGGCTGTGGAGCCTGTGCCCTTTTGAGGGCTTACTGCTGAGTTAAAAAAATTAAATGCAATAATAGACCTTATGTGTGAACACACAATAGACAGCAAATGAAAAATCAGCAGGTTTGTTTAAGACATTTTGGCATTTGGCATTTTTGATTTTTATTTATGGGAAAGGAATGTTGGACTCAAAGCATACACCTTTGTTCATCAAACCCCTGCTGGTCTTGTGTGTGTGTGTGTGTCTGTCTGTTTGTCTCTGTAAGTGTGTGTGTGTGTGTGTGTGTGTGAAACGGTGGACTGTGAGTGCAATATGTCAGAGATGGCTCCCGATCTCACAGCCACTCCTCATGTCTGTCGGCAGCACGGCCGTGCTATTTATAGTCTCTCAGCACACAAGGGCCTGATGGGCAATGCTTCATTCTCTCTGTCACCCCGTCTACACACACACACACACACACACACACACACACACACACACACACACACACTAATGCCTGCAGATGCTCATAAATGATGGGCAAGCACACAGTGGATGGTGCTACAGAGACAGAGTGAATGTGTCCTACCCTGACTTTAGATTGCTTGCTTGAATATTTCTGTTGTTTTTCTGTCGTCAGATCAAATGTGCACGAGTGTGTGTGTGTGTGTGTGTGTGTGTGTGTGTGTGTATACAAATTACAATTTGGTTGGATAATACAGCAGAACTGACTTGACCTCATTTCTATCGGTTTCACTTGCTCATAAATTCCTGATGATAAATCACTCTGTGTGTGTATGTGTGTGTGTGTGTGTGTGTGTGTGTGTGTATGTGTTTGTGTACACACACCCGCGCCTGCATGTGCATACATATTTGTGCCCATGAGTGCAAGCAAGAAATCTTTTTCATGTTTCAGAAAGCCTGAACTCAGCAGCTCCTGAATAAATGAATGAATAACTTTTAATCTAAATGGAGCAGGATAGCTAAACAAAATGTCCATTACGCTAATTGAAAGGAACGTGCCTCCGTGTTTCCTGTGGATGCAGGTCTATGGTTCTTGAGAGGATGGCAAGAAATTGAGATTAGTGCCCCCTAGTGGCTAGAGAAAGGACTTACCACCGAAGGGCATCTTTCTGCTCCACATCCACCTGACTATACTAACACAGTGCTGCCGCTTATGATATGACCCTCTGTCAAAATAGCTTTGTAAATGTGGAGAGAATCTATGTGTGTGTGTGTGTATGTGTGTGTGTAGGTGGTGGTGAGGGATGATGGTGTGTCTTTGGGTGTGTGAGAGTGTGCGTGTGAGTGTGTGTGTGTGTGTGCGTGTGTGTGTGTGTGCTTTTGGCTGCACTCTTTGTTCTTCTTTGGCATTTTGGACCTCCAGCCTCCCACCATTTTGCCTGTGCCGTCTCTCTCCAGCACTGCCAATGCAACAGCAGTGTGTGGCACCACCCCTCTAAAACACAACACTCAGACAACCAACAGACCATAATCTCTGTCCCTCTGGACGCAAGCCTGACATCTGCACAGTGAAATCAAATCAGCAGGCAGGCTCAAAATGGCAAAGTACAACCACAGAGAGCCTCGATGGTGACTGTGTGCGTGTGTGCGTGTGTGTGTGTGTGTGTGTGTGTGTGTTGTGTGTGTGTGAGTGAGAGAGAGAGAGAGAGAGTGTGTGTGTGTGTGTGTGTGTGTGTGTGTGTGTGTTTGGGGGGTGCGTGGTAGGGGAGAGGGACAATCCATATCGGTTTCATCTCCAGGATATGTGCATAATTGGCAGCTGACATGAACTAAATGAAATGACATGGCTGGCAGGCAGCAGCGGAGAGCTCAGAGCGCTCCAGCAACAGCTGTGCATTGTCTCTTGGCAGTGACTAAAATGGCAGACGCAAACATACACAACCGCACATTTGCAAACACACACATATGTTTAGTCATTCATTCTCTCTCCTTCTCTCTCTCTCTCTCGCTGTCTCTCTCCCTTTTACAACCTCCCCACGCACACCTTGCTTGAGGATATGACTGATTTCAATCTATCTTGTGTCTTTTACTGCCATAAAATAAAAAAAAATGATGTGGTAAACATATACATTAAAATAGATGTGGTAAATTACAACATACACATCTTCTGAGCCACAGATAAAAATTTAGCTATGCACTGGTATTTACAGTATTTTTTTCCATTTACAGGATGTTCTTCATACGTTGTATAGTCACACATAACAAATGTGTAGTGAAATGTAGAAGGTACGAGTATACATTTGTGTGTGTGTGTGTGTGTGTGTGTGTGAATCTTTTTTGTCACCCGCAGCCTCACTGCCAATCTGAAAGTGTGAGCTGCTGAATTCCTGATGAGAGATCTCATCATGGTGTGCCGTTCGCAGCAGCAAACCTCTGCTGTGAGTCGGCCGCACATTTAGGCGTGACCACATCACACTCAGATACGTGGAGTGATTCTGCGAGTGCGGCACTTCTCCACTGGGACAGCAGATGGGAGGGATTCTCTCTGGAGGAATGCAATGCATAAATCAGTGTGATCAGACTTACACACACACACACACACACACATGCATAACTGCAGCACAGCGTCCCTGCACACATCAGCACCTTAAATAGGTGATGAGATACTGCATGTATACGTGTGTGTGTGTGTGTGTGTGTGCAAGACAGATTGAGTGCATGACAGAGAGAAAGAGAGAGAGAAAGAGAGAGGGAGAAAATAAGTATCATGCAAATCATTTCAGGACAGGCAGGCTACAAGCTCCCAGTAAAACACTCCCCCATCAGTGGGTGCATTTACACACATCCCTTCCTCATCTGGAGTTAAGCCGTATTTGTTGTCCTATTCAACAGGCCCAAACGATATTTTTAAAAAGACATTTATCCATAATACCCTTCAGCAGATGAACATCGGTGCAGATCAAAGAGCCTCGGTCACTAATATCTTCTTAAGAATTTTTAAGAATTTCATAAGAAATTTGTTCTTAATGTCCCATTTAAAAACCTGTATTAGTATATACAAATCTTCTAGAAAACTGTTTTTACAATTTCTTGGTAAACATGACCCATCTCGCTCTTTAACACAATGTCTGGCTGCTACTACACTGTTCAGCCATAATTTTTGATAACTACCTATGTATTGACTACCATGTAATGTTATGAGACAATATTTTGGAACTATTATGATCCTTAGCTAAAACCATGGACGACTTGTAGTCTATCATAGTTACTACTTATTTTACTTTTCCTGCATGACCCCTGGCAGTTGGGTTAGCTGCTTGAGTTCAGGATCTGTCCAAGGTTTCTTCCTAGACTAACTAAACATAAGGGAGTGTTTCCTTGCCCCTGTTGCTCTTGGGTGCTCCTTGCTATATAGCACCATGAGACAATACTATTGTAAAAGGCACTGTATAAATATATATGTGCACTGAGTTAAATTGAATTGAATTGAATGAGGCCTGATGTTTTCAGCTATAAGGAAAATCAGAGAGACACTACCCTGAGTGTGGGTTCCTCTGAAGGCACAGGCAGGTCTATATGATGCAGAGACTACTTGAGGTAATTGGAGAGCACCGATGACCAGGTCTCTGGGAGACAAGAGACCAAAAGACTGGCCTTTTTTTACACAGGGCTTGAAGAAACAGTCTCATGGCTGCCATCTGCAAAAATAAATGACCATGGCCCTTTGGACAAGGCACTTGCTTTTCTTTTTCAGCATATCAAGTAGAAGGCTGATAGTCACTCTGCTCTTGATTTTGCTATGGTGCAACCACGATACCCAGGCCGAATGATCTCTCTGTCAGCGGGGTACAACTTACCAGTATAATTAATCTCAGGCCAATTTAACCAAAAGGATGTGAGGTTTTAATTTTTTTAACCTTTCAATGTCATCACGATGAGGAGGTGACTGAATGGAGAGTGAGGGATGGATGGATGGGCCTGGACAATGAGCTTGGCTACCTGGTCTCCATGGACGCTACTAGACTTACAGCGAGCACACAACAAGGCGACTGATGGACGTTTGAGTATCGGGCCTGTCGACGAGTGTCTGTGGCCCTAAATTTGAACTGTATGTGCAGCTCGGCCAATATTGACTGACCTTTGCTGGTTTGTCTGCCACTGATTTAACATGTTGAGTTGGCAGCAAAGCTACTGAAGTCTGTAAGACCACTCGTGGTATAGGACACTAATGCTGCATCACAGAGCAACACGTTTTAATGCAGGATTCATAAACAATAGTCAATACAGGATTCATAAACAATAGTCAGATAATATGCAGAGATGTTCATGTTATCATCCTGACTGTGACTGATAATTATGTATTTGAATGGATTAATTATAACAACCTCTGTTACTTTGGCTTGATTGCATGTCACAGGTGGTGAATTTGAATCCATCTCAGTTCCTCCACCCTCATCATCCCCGGGCACAGTAAGGAGGGGTAAGGGTGTCTCTGTGTTTAGTTCATTCATGGATGTGATCTCAAAGAGCCAGCTGAGATCCCAGGTGGTATCTCGACTTGGAATGCAATCAAAGAGTAATTAGGCCAACAGAGTTTGTCCTATAGGTTAGTGAGGTTACAGGATTGCAGCTCAACATGACATAGCAGCAACACAAAACACAACCAAAAGCATTAGTTCAACATGAACCTTGCAAATTAGATTGATGTATAATGTCAAACTAGTGCATATTCTGTAACCTATTAAAGCTATCTATATATTCTTGAAGCTCTCATATTTTTAAGCGACTGTTACCAGTAGAATAAAATAATGATTATTTTTTCATTACTCTAATAACTGAAAGACTCTATTCATTCGTAATTTGTAGGTAAATGTGTAAATATGCGTTTATGGTCGAATCATATTACCGTATCTGTGTTTTAACGGGGATGTATTTACACAGTAACAGCACAGATGTGGCCCATGGGGAAACATAGTGCCTGGCTGGGAGTGCTTCGATGTTGGCGCAGGAATAAACTCTAAAATGTTCCCTTGGCAACCGAGAGGCTCATATGTTCATTCACTGATACAAATGAGATTTGCAGGCGACTGGGCTTAATTTTACTGGAGCTCCACGGCACTCAAGTCCATAATCAGTGCTTGCTGGATAGGTAGTGAAATCACCAATAGCATTTTGCAGCAGTCTGAACAGAACCATTTTTATTTAAAGAATAATAAGGGCTGGACTTTACTAGGTCAACTCAGAGTTATTTGTCATAGTTGTATTTATACTGCAGTCTTTTTTCCAGTAAATTATGCTTGACATAAATTTACATACATACATAAATTTTTAACAAAAAGCTTGAAAATTCTGATTTCAGAGACTTCCCACTTACCACTCACTGGGTGGTTCCAACTAAACACAAAAAAGCTGTGATGAGTTAGAGTGCCATCTGCTGACCACATGAAAAATTACTCATGAAATGAAGTAACCACATGACTGAAGGCCTTCATCGGATCCACTGAAATGGCAGTCTATTCTATGCATCATTAAATCAATAGATAATTGAACTGCAGCCCATAATAATAAATGACACCACCGCAATTATTATTTTAATTATTTTAATGGGCTTTCAATAGTGCCTGACCGCTTATCCTCAAGTAACACAGTATTACTTCATTTCCAGGTGGCTGACATCCAGCAGAGAGCCTTTGAAAGCACCAACTGCCTCCAAATTGATTTGTTTTAATGAAAGACTTTCACAAATGTAGATCAGTAAGAGGAAAATTTAATAACGCTGTCGGCTCCACCTAACCTAATACAAACGTACCATTGAAAGATTAAGAATAGCAACAAATCTTAGTTTAACTTTTTGACTGTCTGGACATTGTTAAGGGTAAGACATTACAGCGCAAACTGTAATTTCATTACCTTTCTGTCTAACAAGGTATAGAATAGTTTAAATGTCTCAGTCTAATGGATTACTGAAACATCCTTTACTGTGCTGCCCATCTTGGTAGTGTGTGTGTGTGTGTGTGTGTGTTCAATCATAAAGGACTTCCAGACCAGTGCAAAGCTTATAAAGGCTATTTGTAACAGGTCAGAAATGAGTAAGTCTGTTCTTGTCCTTTTATGTGATAAATATGGGTGTCTGTAGATTAAGAGATCAACTCAAGAGAAGTCACTAAAGTTTTTAACAGATCTACTAATCACTACTGGGGCAACTACCACTAACCCAAACACTACTGGGGTAACTACCACTGACCCAAACACTACTGGGGTAACTACCACTGACCCAAACACTACTGGGGTAACTACCACTGACCCAAACACTACTGGGGTAACTACCACTGACCGAAACACTACTGGGGTAACTACCACTAACCCAAACACTACTGGGACAACTACCACTGACCGAAACACTACTGGGGTAACTACCACTAACCCAAACACTACTGGGGTAACCACCACTGACCCAAACACTACTGGGGCAACTACCACTGACCCAAACACTACTGGGGTAACTACCACTGACCCAAACACTACTGGGGTAACTACTACTGACCGAAACACTACTGGGGTAACTACCACTAACCCAAACACTACTGGGGCAACTACCACTGACCCAAACACTACTGGGGCAACTACCACTAACCCAAACACTACTGGGGTAACCCCACTAAAGGTGATGCAATGACACCTGACCATGAAGCATTATAAATGTCAAGTTAAAGCAAATTAAATTTATTTAAGCAGTTATTCAAATTCATACTCAAAGGCAATTCAATTCATCAAAGGAATATCTAACAAGTACATGGAGACAGAATTCAATGGAGAAAGAACAGATCCCAGCTGGGATAACACATCAAAGTAAAACACAAGAATATATCAATATTTTGATTTTAGAATGTTCAGATTCCTACAGATAATCTGGCAGTTAAGAATCCATTTTCTGTTATTGCTTTAAAAGATTAGATATTAAGAGACAAGATTTCAATTCCACAGGATGTGACGTTAAGAATCAAAGGTGCCTGGAGACTTTGCATAGCAGGGGTGTCGTCTTTCCTGAGTCAAGCTTGTTGTATGTTTGCATTTAGCAGCTTGTGCTAAAGCTTGTGCTGGACCGCATGCCTTATTTGGCTTGTCCACTCCCAGAGCAGGACTAGAGATAAGTGTTGTAAACCTCTTCCTGTTAAATACAGCAGCCACAATGTTGTGTGGCATTCTTCAAGGCAAGGCTGTAACCTTACATATGTAAACATAGATTCCATGAGTCTAAAGTAAAGCTGACTGATATTTAGCAGACCCTTTGATCCAACTGTCCGACTGTCATTTGAGCAACGTATCCCTGTTCCACCATGCCCACAATATGATGATTCTGTTTAGCTTTGGCCATGTATTATGTTTAACTTGCATAGACATTTATGATCACCACAGAATACCTCTACCATCCATTGTCCCATATTCCATTATCCCATACAAATCAGTTAATATCCTCTTCCTCTTTATAGAATGACATAAGGGGGAGCAAAGCTGCTTTCATTCTTCTTAAGGCAGTATAGCTGAGTATTTTTTAGACCACCACGACATGTCTATATTCGTTGGATGTCACGTTTCTTAGTCTTGGCTTTGTTGTATTGGGTCATTGCTGTCAACATGAGGAAGAAGAAAAAGACATCATAAAAACTCGCCAGGAAGTCCTATGAAATGTCTCCACAGAGCATTGTCAGTGGGTGTCTTAGAGTGCCACATCATATACTGAAAATGATCATCAATACCCTGATATTAGAAATGATACTGTATCCTATGTTGTTAATATTCGCATGTAAAGAATAGTCATTTAACCTTTTATAATTCAGTTATCAGTTTCAAAACGTTAGATGATAGATGGAAAAGTTATGCTGATTGATGAATATTTTTTTTTTAGATCTTTTTTTAGGTTTTCTAAGGCTCTGCCTCTTTTTTCATCAAAGTCATCATAATTTTAGTATTGTGACAACAGTAATTTCTGACATAGTCCTCCCTGATCTATGTCACAATAATATCAATAGACATTGAAGTTTTCCTTGATTTAATTGACTATATCAGCCAACTAAGTAAAAGGCTATATGACTGTAAATGTGTCAAGGGTTGTCATAAATGTGATCACAAGACAGTCATGTAAAGGGTGTGTTTCAGACTTGCGTAATAATAAAGACTTCACATTCCCCTTAAGGCACTAACCAACAATGTTGTAGAACAGGATTATGCTATGTAGTGCAGACCTGATAGAACCTGTTGCTTTAATCTTGCACTGAAGCTGAATGTTTGACAATATTCTTATAAATAACTCCTAATAAAAAAAAACACTATGAAAACTAATCATCTCAAAGACTTATTCTCCTATTCTCTATTCTCTTATTCTATTCAAAAGATACTAAAATTAAAAACAAATAGTCAGATGATAAAATGCATCCAGTGAAATAGAATCTGAGGACTCCACTGTTTTTAGTTTAAAGGAGAAAACTGGTGTGAATCAATCCATAGCCCTATTGTTCGAGGTCACTTTGTAGGCTTACTGTTGGTAGAAAAAAGAACAGGAAAATTTGATAAAACATAGACAAAATAGTGAACCAACAGCTAACACTAACTGATTGGGGCACAGAAACTTACTCTCAGTTCCATCTTCCTATGCCCCATTCAGTTAACTTTAGCTACTGGTTTGCTATTCAGTCTATGTTGTATCAAATTTTCTCATTCTTTTTCCTGCAGACAGCACTCAATGACCTCAAACAACAGGGCTATGGATTGAGTCAAACTGGAATTCTCCTTTAAGATTATGGTAAAAGACCAAGAGTCACATGTTTTGGGACTTACTGGAGAAGTTTATCTCGTAAGGTTCTCCATTGATCGTGAAGGACATGCGACCCTGAGGGTTTCTCTGGTACTGGGCCTCGATGTCAGCACTGCTCACTGAACACACACCCTAAACACACAAGAGAGCACACGCAATCAGCATGGCAGCATTTTTCTGAGCTTACTGTAGGAATAACATGTGCAAATTGGGTGCTGGTAGCGTAGCAGTTAAGGAACCTGGCTAGCACGCAAGTAGCCTGAAAAGCTATGGGTTCAAATCCCAGCTGCCACAGTTGTGCCTCCCTCTAGGGGAGACTGGCCCTGAACAGCTGATAGTTGACAAAAAATGTAAGTCAGCTACATGCATAAATATTAATCAGTTTTACTAAGGCTTAGTAAAGGAAATAATGGCAGTCAGCCTGAATGGATTGTCACAAATCATTTCAACTCTTGTCTCTCACTCATGGCTTTGTGTCTTTGTGTAAAAGCTATTAGCAACATCTTTGTCCACTTTGTTTTCTAATCCCATCACTTTAATACTCCCTTATCTATGAACTGACTAGTTGTCCTATTGGCTTTTGTCCTGTGACAAGCAAAGGCTATAGCCTGGTATACCAACTGCCTTCACATTGTTTCACTTTGTTCATAGCATCTGGGATCCCTCAATTGGTGTACTTTACTTTAAAACTATTGGGCATTCACTACCACTTGTGGTTCACGACATCGATGTCAGCCTTCACACCGAAGACATAGCCTTTCCTCTGTTCACTGATTGGTCGCCCAAGCATTTGCCTATGGAAGCTTAAACCTTTGGAGATGTCCCTGACGCAGTGCTGTAGCAAAATGTGATACTGAGCAGATGCTCAAGGTGGCGCTAGCCTGGCTACTGAGGCCTTACCTGTTTGAAATCATACCACTTATTGCCACTCCCACTGAACTGCCATATGCCTCTGGCTGGACCAGACACATGAACCCCCCTCATTCTCTGGGTCAGCCTAGATCTAAAGACAGCATGATTAGCAGAAAAAAAGCAATAAAACTGTTTTGTTTTTTAAAATATGTAAAAATAGTCATATCACTTACCTTCCATGATTTTGAGAACTTTCATATAAGGGACGTCGGCAGATTTTTCGCTTTTGTCCAGAGGACAGGTTTTCCTGGCGCATGTCTAAGGGCGATACAGAAACTCAATACATGCACACATTCACTCACACACATACCAATAAATCAAATGGATCAAAGCATGAATTCTGCTCCTATGAAACAATTGATTGCTTGCACTGTGTACTCAATATAACTAATCGATATTACTACTAATTACTTATGAACTTGTTACTGTAGTCCTGACTTTTCTTGACTATGTGGTAATATAAATAGTGTTTTTTTCTTTCACATGCAGCAACACATACATCTTGAATCATGAAATCGCTAGTGTTAAGGAGAGCATACAAACCTTTAAAGGTTATCTCATAATTGTCTGATCCAACAGTGAACTGATATGATCCCTTTTTGTTTCTCTCATACTCTGCCTCGATCACAGAACTTTTAATGGAACTACCTTTTCGCTTTCGGTCCTGCAAGAAACACCAGCATACACATACAACCCCACGTCACTGGGTAGCCACTGTAAATATTGTGTTCATCAGTTTAAACTAAATCAGGAGAAGAATTACAACACAAACACTTCCCCTGTTTTCCACCAGCAAGAGACTGACCTGTCCAGTGCATGGCCACTATTGTTACAAACCTTTTCTCCATACTGGTGCCAGCGTTTTCTCCCCCTGTAATACCAGAGCCATCTGGTTTGCTGAGAGCCACGGCGTCGTACCCTAATGTTCCTTTTTTTCAGCACCCGCATATGTTTAAAATCTATAGAGATGACCCTGCATTATTGTAAGAGACAAAGGAAGGGTTATAAAGAGAGGCACCTCTTTACTACAACTTCTGCTGCTACTACTACTAAGAAGAAGAATTGATTTATTTTTATAATGCTTTTCATGCAGGAACTAATAAGCAAACAAACAATTTGTTATTTCTTCTCAAGAAACAGATGTTCCACTTCTCTTGCTCACACTCCGACACATACCATATCACTGACTCACCCATTGGGAGTATTGTACAAATTGATGCCTTTTGTGCTAGGTCGGGAGTAATGGGCTTCAAGGATGTGATCATTTTCAATGTTCTTCCAGCCACGACCACAGTCAAGCTGCCACCTGTAGGGTTCACCGTCCTCCAGCTCACTTTCTGCAACACACCACAGCATAAAACTCAATGGTGTCTTTTCACACTTATAACGCACTTTTCACGCATAACTTTTCAACACACTGTAGCATATACTTTCTCTCTCCCTCGTCTGTCCATTTGTTCTATTTGATAATTCATCAGAAGCACAAGATCAAAACCATTGTCCACGCTGTCATCTGGGTGTCTTCATTTTGTCTTTAATGCTCTGTGTTCGTATTAAAGTCTGTTCATCCTATGCAAGTTTGTTTTAATACGATCTTCTAAACCATTTTTACCACTGGATGGTGATCTTCTGCGAGGTCTTCTCGCTTCAGGATTTCGTCTTCCACCACTCCCATCATCCGAATCCGAGTCGACAACGTGTCTCAGGCGACAACGGGGACCCTCACGACAGGAGCTTTCCCAGGCGTACCTGCACACATGCAGGTAAGGGCAGTTGCTTCCATTTCGGCAGCCACGACTATTGTAGAACTTGCAAGGCTCTGACTGAGAGAACACAAATGGAACAAATATTTGATTTTATTTACATGGTAGTTATTGAGTAAACAATTGAACATCACCAGTCATCAGTATGAAGTTTTTTGTTCAGACTAGGCTAGAACTGCCTAGTAGACTACCTCTGCTCAATTTTGCATTTTGCTACAGTATTATTCAGGATATTGTCTGAAGGCTTTAGCTTTTCTTAGCAATTAAGCAAACTGAAATTACAGGCAAAACCAATAGGTTTAAAGTTCAAACAAAGTGCCCTCCCACAATATAAAAGTATGGCTATCGAGAGTGTCCAGACTCTTTGCACACAGAGAAGCTAAGTGAAAGAGTCTGGTCCACTAGGCTGTGGAGGGGGTATGCCTTCCAGACAGGACAGTAGCCTAAAGGGTGACAGTGGCAAGCTGAAGATTAAGAGACAGGGCAGGACAGGGTGAGATTCAAAGCTGGGCCCCTGTGTGCACCAGAAAAGAGGTGACTGACCCTACGTGGACTTTGGCCTCCAGAAGCTCCCTGTTCGGAATCTGAATCTTCCCCCGTCTGGTCATCTGAGTCGCTCCCGGACAAGCTAAACTGGTCCGAGCTTTCAGAGTCATCGATGGAGCTACTGGCTCTGGTTTCATCTGCACAGAGTCAGCCACATACAGTACATCAACATAGTATAGTTCAGATGTATTTAGAATCATTGGGTGAATAGTTGGTGGTTTCCTGTGTTACCTCCTTGCCTTTAACTAAACATTTTATTATCTCTTTGGCAAATATTATGGGCTTTCCCGCTTTAATAATGTAGGCTAAACACACTCAAGTAGGGAAATAGAAAAAAACACTTTTGCCGAAAGCAAAAGAGAAAGGTGTGATTTACATGACTAATCGGAGGTCAGTAAGCAAGACGATTTCTCTGATGACACATTTCATTACATAGTAAGAAACAGCCTACAAAAGCAAAGCAACATCAAATCTTCGCCTAAAACAGAAGAACAACGTTTAACATAGGCGTACTGTCAAACATTTTTAATTTGTTTTCTTACCGTCAGCGCAAGAAGCCATGCCACTTCAGCTTATAACACTGTCAGATACACGAGTGACTTTCACTTTCGTTTATACTGAAATATAACTTAAAAATCATTCTAGCATCAGGAGATGCTGATTAACTAACAAACAGTAACACTAAAATCGCATTTTCATATGTCACTGCGTCAATGAGTGTATCCAATCTAGACTACATTCCACTCACACACTTACAATTTACTTCTTCACAAATGTATGTCTCTCTGTTTTCTTTAACCTGTTTTCTTTAGACCTGCGAAGGCCTTAACGGATTAGAAGCACCAGCGTCCGACAACAGACGCTACTTTCGAAAAGATCAGTAATTAAGCCCTGCATAACAACTGTTTATCAATTAATTTCACCATTAAATGGAAACTTGGCTACATATCCCAGAATACATCGCTGTAGGAGCATGCGCATTTTAGTACATTGTGTTGGGGCGACTCACATTGACAACACGAAAGATCTATCTTACTGGAGGTTAAGTTGTAAACAAACATATGTAGATACTTATTTTAAGCGCCATTTATTTCAAGTAATAGTTGGTGTGAATATCTACTCATAGCTGTTTACATCGCAACAAATCTTTTTACGATATGGCGGAGAGTTCAAGTAGCAGTGCGGCGAATCTTCCGCCCGGAGACCCACAGCTTATAAGCATGATTGTTGAGCATCTGAAAAATCGAGGCCTCTTCGATGAGTTCAGACGAGACTGTCTTGCTGATGTTGATACAAAAGTGAGTTTTTGTCCGTTTCTACTATGCAGACCAATTTAACGTTATAAGATAATAAGATTATGTTCCTCGTTTACAAAAGGGACCTGCTGGACTAGATCGTGTTAGTTAATGTTACCATACACAGCTATCAAACTAGCCAAAGTTGTAGGCAACTGCTTCACTTCTATTCCCTACCTCTCTGTTCTGTATCACTAGATACATTATCGCAGGGTCTCGTTATTAATTTGTTAGTGCTTTTGGTGTGTACTCAGCAAGCAAAGAGCAGAACACCTGCTGGTGAATGTGCAGTAAGCTAAGTTAGCTAAGGTTAGTTTTTCAGTGACCAGTGATTTAACGTAGGATACGTAGCCTACCATCGTAGGAGCATAATCACCGGGACATGTAAAAAAGACTGCAGCTTTTGTTTTACTTTGTCATTATTCTCCCTCTTCAGCCAGCCTATCAGAATTTACGCCAGAAAGTGGACAACTTTGTGTCCAATCACCTGAGCACTCAGGAATGGAACCCTTCAATCAATAAGAACCAAGTGCGGAATGGTCTTAGGCAGACTGTTGTGCAGTGAGTATCTAGTCTATGGCATGGCAAAAAACTTGTTAAAATAGTTTAATTGATAACCACCCCATATGTGCTCCACCAAGCTCATTTGGGTCCCCTGTGTTCCGAACAGATCGGGCATGCTGGAATCTGGGGTGGACAGGATTATCACACAGGTGGTGGACCCTAAGCTGAACCACATCTTCAGACCACATATAGAGGACGCCATACACGGCTTCCTCGACATGGAGAGAAAAGAGGAGGGGGGCTGTAATGCCACAATATCGGAACCGGAGCCACAGGATAACAGCAACGCAGTCCCTAAAACACCCTGAGGTGTGATCTGGGAAATGGCTGATTTGTGCATCTGAGCATACTATCTGCAAGCACCATTTAGCTGGCAGCATAGTTTCCCTCAGCGCTGAAGGCTTTGCAGAACGTCAGGTGGAGCGTTGATTCCTATCAGTTAACTGGAACAAGAGAAGTGGCTTTATTCGATTCAGAATTTCAGGGTATGAAGTATTCGGTCAGATTTACATACTTGAAATTCTTCTGGGATGTGTTTGTTTTTTCAAGATGTACTGAAACTGTGTGCACATGATTTTTATCTTGCTATGCAGCTAAAAGCTCTAGAGGATTTCAGAATGACACCTGGATTGTTTTGGTCACTGAAATGTTCTGAACAAAACTCACAATTACACCAGTCACCACCACACCATTACAGGCTGAATGTTCTAGAACTCCACTCTGTTTGCCTGGCACAGTCCCCAGAGACATGGCTAGAGGCCTCTCCTAGTGCATGAATAATAGTAGAGTCTTCAGCTGTGGAGACTGTGATTATGTGTGTCTCCTGACAGGATGTGTGTGTATGAATTAAAATTATAATGGTACGTACTTTTGCATTGAAGAATATGCACAAACATTAACTGAGGAATGACTGCGTGTGCGAGTGAAAGAGAGAAAGAAAACATGCATATCATTTCTTGTCAAAGAAAATGTGAATTATTTTTCCTTTTTCTGTATGCACAGTGAAAGAGACAACTTTTTCCACTTCATTGTTGACTTACTTGGCTGCACTGTTGTATTGCAGTAAGGATGTACATTCTTCCATGCTTGACCTCAATGTGACCCAATGGCCTAAGGGTTCTTTTTTGTCCAATTAAACTGCACTTGAGCATCCTCTGTAAAACAACATGGAGAACTACTCTTCACATAAATTTGAATTTACCTAGTTGTAGTATTTTGTGTACACTTGCATAGATGATTTGGGGTATGAGTGGTGAGGGGGTGTGGGCTCTGGCTATGTGTGTGTGTGTGTGGCGGTGGGGGGAGGAAGATGTGGGCTGTGTGGTGGTGGGGGGCATCTCTGTGATTTCATTTGGCTTTTGTTTCTTGGAACTAAGCCATGGTCCTGTTTATTAATTCAAGTAATTTAAACATTTGGGAAGATGGGATCCACTCCAGCTTTTCCATTCCATCTGGAATCTTGACAATGCTCTCCCGATTATGCCATAAAAGCTCCTTATGCTCTTTGCAATAAGGCCTGGGTGTGAAGTGACTGAAAGCATTTGGGCCAAGTTGCAGCATCTCTCTAGTGACTGTGTACGTGTGTGTGTGTTCTGCCACGTTCAGAGTGAGGAGAGAGGCTCTGATAGGTAGGAATGTTGCTGACTGCGGACAAAGATTGGCTTGTGTGTCCAAGAGCGAGAGAAATAACGAGAGCAAGGCGAGGAGATGTTGCTCGCCGATAGCCTGGATCTGTCTCTCACCAGCTGGCGTCTGAGAATGCGAAGAGGCCCAGAGAGACTTCCATGCTGACCCAGGAGCACGTTCTCCAAACACTCAGAACACTGTGTTACAACAGAGACACTTAACAACTACCCAAAGAGAACATGAGTTATCGGAGCTAAAGATAAATAACCAATAAATTCACTTTACGTCTTCACGTTGGATGATTTTGAACTGACCAGTAGTTTCATCTGGCTGAGCAGGGAAAAGCAATTTAGTCCTCTTTATCAGTGCAATATTGAGTAAGACTTGTCAGCTTCTTATGCTAATGGAACAGATTGGACTGTAGTAATGTTTTCCCCACTTTACCAGTTAATATGTTAAAAAAAAAAAAAAAAAACAAAACAACATTTAATGTGTCGGCAACTGAGCCTTCCAGAGTTCAGCGAAGTTGTCAGGATGTTGAATGCCCTGTGTCCTTTTGGTGAACCTCTCATGCAGCAAACCCAAGAGCCAAGTAGGTGTTTGAACCACACTGCAAAAATGACTACTTAACTAGTTTGATTTTCTTGAATTCAGAATATTCATCTTGTTATATCAATTTTAAGATTTATTTACTTTCCGAGGCTGAGTTGTTAGAGACTGTTTTTCTTGTGTATTATTTATCAAGTAGTCTCTTGCATTAGCTTAATTAGATAATACAACTAGTTATAAGTGTATTTGATCTTAAAACAGCCTGCATTGTTGAGAAAATTATTCTGACCTGATGCCAGTTAGAGAACATCATTTGACTTGCTTCAAGTAATTTTATCTAATTACAAAAGCCTATAAGTATCTGCCATTGGAGCAATACCGTGGCACTTGAAATTGAAAATTACTTGTTAATACATGTCCAAGCAGCAATATGGGGGCCAACAATGTAGTTTGACAAGGTCGCCATAGGAACATCATGGTTCTTGTTCTGTGGCAATTTGGCACATGCTCACACCAAGTTTTGTGGCAATCAACCACAGACTGGCCAAGTTTGGTATGTGAACAAAGATCCTGAAGGCCTTTTATAGAGGCACCACAGACAGCACCCTGCCCAGAAGCATCACTGCATGGTTTGGAAGTTGCTCTGCTACCAAACGAAAGGCACTGTAAAGAGTGTACACAGCACTAAGCATCTGTGAATGTGATCTGCCATCCATCCAGGACTTGTATAAGAGGCGATGCATCAGGAAGGCCAAAAGGCCAGTAAGGACCCCAGTCATCCTAGTCATGGACCGTGTCAGAATCAGTAAGGACTCCAGCCATCCTTGTCATGGACTGTTTCAACTGCTACCATCTGGCAAACAATATTGTAGACTTAAGGCTCAGACCACCAAACTCCAGAACAGTTTTTTCCACCAAGCAACAAGACTTATGAACACTGAAACAATGACAGCCTAAGCTTGTGCCTGTCAGTCTTCCACTACTTTCCATTTTTCCCTAACACACACACACACACACTTTCTCTCTCTCAACACTTAACATAGTGCCTATTTATTATTTATTTTTGAGGAGCAAAAACAGAAGAATTTTACTCTTATACTAGTATACTGAGATGTAATAGAGACTGTCTTGAATCTTGACTCTTGCGAGAATTCAACACAGACGTCAGTGCTAGGTCAAAAAAGTCACAAATGTCCATGGATCATCCCTGGCAGAATATATGTCTTAGGGTGTGTTCCGTGTGGCGCACTACAAGGATTCCTACAGTACGTAATTTTTGAAAATTGGATACAGTTCAGAAGTCATGCTCATGGATGTAATTCCAGCTTTGATCCACTGTTGGCGCTAGAGCCCTTGACTACCAGACTTGAAACTTGATGTTGAAACAGTGCCTATATTTAGATCTTTAATATTATTTTAATTGCCACATGGGACTATGATGGGATTGCTCTTATCACAGCTGTATCAGCCAGATCTGATTATGATGCCTTGCCACCTTCATCATCCTGAAACATGAACCCTCCCCACTCTACTGAGCAGCCTTAATCAGGCTCTCTCATGTGGGCATCCCGGTGGCTTTCTGCTGCCCTCTAAGGGGAATTCAGACTATGCCCTATTAGTGGCCGTGCCATTCTCTCTAACCCCTTCACTCTCAGTCAGTCATTTTCTCTGAGTCTCGCTGCCTCAGCTGTCCTACCTTCCTGCCCCAGAGTCCAGTTTACTTTTTGACTTCTCTCTTTATCTATTTATGCATTCATCAGTTTTTTCTTTTCATTATTTAGTGCAAAAGTGTTTTCATACTGGTGAGAACTGGCATCAAGATACAGCAACACGTCTGACTCACTCATTCTTATGAACCATGAGAAAAAATCTGTAAATAGTCCAGAGACTTTGTAACAATAAGCAGGCCATAGAACACTGCAAAGCCTAGTTTCTGTTTGTCTTTTTGACTTATTGCACAGCTAAGGCAAACGTCTGTTTTCCTCTGATCATCAGCCTTCAATATTGCCACTGATAACATTTGGATTTTTCTTTGTTTGACAGCTGAGCCAACTCTAAGTGTTCCTGTGTAAGACCCCTTCTGCAGTAAAAAGACAAGCCACTAGGGGGCTCCCAAAATGTGGCTCCCACTTCCCTTGTGCTTATACTAAATCAAAATATAGGTTATGTCGCCAAACCTAAATATTATAATCATGTCAAACAAAGCAGTTGTTGAATCATATAGGAACTACACACACACATCCACCTTGAGTCTGCTTTCCGTTATTAAATCTCCAGCACTGACTTTACTCGGACACAGTGGCTGTGCTCCACAGATGGGAGTATATCGAACCAGAAAAGACCCTTCATACTACCGTTTCCATTTATTAAATATGAACGCTCACAGGAATTTTAGCTACTAATTTGAACATACATTGCAAGCTGTGCTTATTTTGACTATGTTATTTTAAATGTCACAAGCAACTAAAATTAGATCTCCACGACGTGAGTTCTGTATGTTGTGGACTCAACGGGATAGCATGATCTCAGTGCCAAATTTAGTTAATTACCTTGTGTTCCTTTTCCATTGCATCACCTCAAGGATTTTTGCACCCTGACTGACCCACCAGGAAGAGGTTGCTGTAGCCTCCAAATATGCCGCAAATGTATTCTGCATGTACACACTGGATCATTTTAATGTACATTTATAATTGATTCTTATAAACCGATTTGACGTAAACATTTTGTCATTGTTTTTAAAATTGGATTATAAAGAACCTTCTTGTGAGGGGACGGCCATTAGTGTTGCCCTGTTAAGAGTCAGCAGCGAGACTTATGAGCTTCGATTACTTCATATAGTACAGCAAGTGAACGCAAGTAGTAGGTAAACACATCTTATAGTGACATCAGCTGCTCTGAAAATATATTCAACAACAGTATTACAACATACAGTACATCATAGGTCATGAGAGCAAACAAAGCATCATTTGCTTGGTAACTGGGGATGACACCATTTTGTCAACATGGGGTATTCATCCTAAAATAGAGGTCTTTAATCAGTCCAAGGACTCCTTCCGCACTGATAGGGACCAGGTGCACACACCCATTAATACATATCATATGAAATTGTGTTACACACTAAATAATGCTTTTAGAGTGGCCTACATTGGTATGACCAAAAGCATTTGGCAGCGGTGTACTCAGTGTTAAGTAGTGTATTTTTGCCAGCTGTACTGTCTGGTAACGATTGAGCTCTCATTTTGGGGGGGGGCACTACACACAGTCTACAGATCAGATGATATGAAACCCCATGGGAAGAACTGACCACAGGGAGAGTGGGTGTTTTTTTGTTGGGATACTTTGAATAAAAATACATTTGTTTTTATTAATTTGCTTATTATCATTTTTATTTTAAAATGTATACAGCAGTATTATCTCAAATACATCATTATTATATTATAATATATTATTATTCTACAATTTATACAATATTGTATGTTACAACAAAGCTTACAACTTTGTACTCATGTTCTATCTGCACTTAATGTTTTCTCCAACCTCAATCCCGGCATGTAGCCTATGCGTTATTAGCTAGCACTTTACTAGCATGCTAACTTGTCTGTTAAAGTATTTGGAAGCTGATCCAATCATTTTTCTAAGACAATTCAGTCCATTCATCCAGCATTGCCTGTAACATTAGAAATCAGACTGTGCGTGCACACACAATAGTCCAGTGTTAACGGAGACTGTGCAGGGCTAGAAATGTGTTCAGTGTGTGGAAACCAGTGACACAGCACATTTTCAGCCAGAGATATGTAGCAATTAACCCCCCTCCCCTGCCCTCCCCTCCCCCCCTCCCCATCCCCCCCCTCCAGAAACCCATAAGGGACCTTCTAATGGCGAGTAAAATTACACATTCACTTTATCACGGGACATTGTGAAAAAAAGACAGAGAAAAAAAAAGTGTCAGCTGACATTGCATTTGTCTTCTGGACATTGCAAATCACCAGAGTAATTACTGAAGAAAGTTGAGAGTGAGAGAAGGGGGTGGGGTGGAGTGGGGTGAGGTGGTGCGGAGTGGAGGGGAGTGGGGGTGACTGTCACCCTCCTTCCAAACCTGAAACGAAACCCCTCAGCTCTGCACTGAAATGCAGCTGTTGCTTCCTCTCGAACTCATGACTGCGAAGGGCCTGAAGACATTACAACCACCCCCCACCTACACCCCACCCCTGGCCCATCTACACCCCCAAGGACGCCAAGGTTACGGAAAGCCCCTCACATCTGTTTGGGTTAATTGCCCAGTGGATGTTTCTAACCCATTAGGGGAGAGATGTATTTCAGACAGCAACACACTGAGTTCATGTCTGTGAGATCAGCTTCTCAATGCACATGTGGCTCTTAGTTTTCATCAGTATACTCCATTGTGTGTGAAAGGTGACCACACTTGAGGAAGAACCCCCTTTTTAATAGTGAGTTGTAGTCTGGTCGCTAACTCATATTCAAAGAATGTGAAAACTCTTCATAACTAATTTTAATCCACATTATCCACTATGTCTTTGTTCACCTCAGTATGTCAAGCCCGAACCTACAGTGCTCTGGTCTATTGTATCTATCTACAGTAAGTTACTTGCTAAAGTGTGCTGATTCCTGGAGACTGCAGTAACATTAGCTCGGGAGGACACTCCACTACAGATACCAGCGCTTGTGTAATTGCATTGATTTACCTGTTTGTTTCTGGCACGTGTCTGTAGTCCATGTTTGCAAGGCCAGCCTGGCGCAGACTACAGAAATGGTTGTAGTAAAGACACACACACACACACAGGAAGATACAAATAAACACAAAGACCTCCTTGATGTTGAAATAGAATTCAAATTTCACTGGTATTTTTAGTTCTCAACCATTATCACATTAGCGTCACATCAGCTCCAAGACAAGACAGCAGCCTTGTATGACCCACAGAAAATGAAGCAATATCTGCAATCCACCAGTTGGTTACTGATTGTGAAAATCCCAGATCATTACATGTGGTATGTGTCATATTGAGAAACACTCTTGTCCTCCATCTTATTCTTTGATGCCATTCATTCTTATCTTCCTGGGTGTTAGAAGCTCAGTGTACGTATGTGTGAGTATATGTGTGTGGGAGTCGTGAGTGAAGGTTTTAGGACTGAGGCCAACTGGTGAATAACAGGCAGGTCAACTGAGGTTAAGGCTACTCAGTGTGTGTGTGTGTGTGTGTGTACATGCTATGTATACATTTGTGTGTGTGTGTCCATCTGAATGTTGTTTTTGTTCTTTGGGTTTGAGTATGTCACTGAAATATAAGCTGTACTAGGGACCCTCACTAGTACAAACAAACAGGGGAGGTGTGTGTGTGTGTGTGGCTGTGGGGGTGGTAGTTATCTTTTAGATATAGTAACACTCACCAATCTCCTGACCTGGGGCTCTGTGGAGGACACTGATCAAGCCTCTGTCCAGAGGTCTTATTCACGAGTTTAAGGATCATTCACAAAAACATCCTCTTCCCTCCCCCCTTCCCCAAGACATACTCCACAGCACTGGAAAGGTCAAAGGTCAGGCATCCATGACGGCAGCAGTACAGTAAGTCAGGATGCTGGCATACCAGTGGTGTGCTTGGCCTAACGTGTTTGCCTCTCTCTGCCCATGCCCAGACAACGGTGCCCAGTCCATACCTGTTGAGTTTTATGGCCGGAAGCTCCTCTCTGAGGCTCATTGGAAATGGCAGTGAAATATGTGATGGTGGCAGAGTGAGAGGCACTGTAAAAACCTCTCCGCTATTCCCACTGGGATCACACTCTGGCTCTCCCTCAAATATTACACGCTAGACCCTCATACAATCCAAACATAAAAGTCAACATTGAAACTGACCCTCTAAAAATATCGCCAGCCGGCTCCCAGTGAGCGCAGAAATAACTTGCTGAGTGAGTGTGAGCCAATTAGCAGAGTTACACTGCATCAGCAGTTATGATCGTAATCACAGGAGTCGCATTAAAGGGAATATGAGATCTCAAATGTACCGACCATATCACGGCCCCAGCCTGCCTTGCATTAGCCCTACAAGATGGCAAGATAATCTCAACATAAGAGTACTATAAAAACAATTAAGGTACTCTCTCCACGATGTGCTGTTGAAAAAAGGTGGGAAAAAATCAAGTACTTCTCTATGCATTTCACAGTGTTGCTTAGATTGTAAGGATTAGCTAGCCGGAGTTTGTTCCTTCTCTTATTTCCAGTTCCCCCCTCTGCCCCGATTTTGACCCACACTGGGTCGCTCGTTTGGCAGCACAGAGATAGTTCCCTGGCCAACAGCCAGCGAGAACACATCCGCTCTCACATAGATGACTGGGGTAAGTACAGGTTACAGGTACAGTAGGATGTCACTGACTGTCCTCACTCTGAGGTGATGTTAAAGATTTCTGTAAAAAAAATCACAAAAGTGTTTGCTTGTCTGTGAATGTGGTAGAAATGATGTGGTGCTGTGTGCTGCCTCTTGGCTTTACAAGCTGGACTCATTTGTTTGTTTATAACAAACATAAATGTTCCCATTTGACACACATACTGCACCTGAGGTAGCCTTAGGCTAATTCACATCTGCAGTCCTCAGGCAGGGCACAATTAGACAGCCAGCAGACACAAGACAGAGCTCTACAAACGACCAGACAAACAATACAAATCACATTTAGCTGTCACAAGACAAGGCAAAACAACCACATGTGGAAACACACATGCACACACACACATAGTCAGCACTGCATACAAAATAACAACATGAATGTCAGAAAAAGCCAAATGAACTTCAATTCAATTCACCAAAGAAGAAGAAATGAAAGAATTTGAGGTAAAAAAAACAGCTGTCATTAACAAACCAGTATTCCTAACTGGCCAATCAGCTCTGTGTGAACAGAGATGGTACAGAGGGTAGTGTATGAAGGTGTATTTTTCAAGAGTACCTCTTGCCTTAAAACTTCTAACTGCCTGAAATGTACTTACAATGTACCCCCTCTACACATACACTCAATTTCTACTGCCCTTGTATCACACATCCTGTTGGCAAGCCACACTCTTAGTAAGTTTTTAATTGTGTTGTAGCTTGATTGTAAAAGCATCTGCTAAATGCCTAATGTAAATGTAAATGTAAATGTAAATGTTTTAGTGGTATGAGACACCGACTATGAATGTCAGACTACAGTAGATGTAAAATGTCAAATTGAAAGACAGTATAGGAGAATTAGCATATGAAACCCAGACAGGGGCAGACATGAATTTGTCAGACATAGGGCTGAATGAAAACAAATGCACAATAAGAACACCAAGTGCCCTCGTGAAGCTGATGACAACTGCATCAGTGGGCATGAGAGACACAAAAGTCCTCTGCTCTTCTTCAGAGAGCTAAAGTGTTTATTTGAACCACAGCCCCTGTCTGAAACCCAGCGTACTGCTCTCTGGAGACTCTTCCCCTCTCCTTCGCTCTCTCTGCCTCCCTCCATCTCTCCCTCCCTCTTTCTCTTTCTCCCTCTCTATTTCACTCCTCTTTTGGCAGCACACTCAGGTCCGTTAAAGCATGCCTGACGCGGGAGGCACGAGCTGTCTGCGCTCGGTTCAGCGCCTGCAACTCCTCAACGTCACACTGCGGCGTCAGCATGTGCCACCAGGCAGGAGGGGGCTCCGCACAGAGGCCGCAGTGGCTCAATCAACACTCGCATCACACAGCCAAAACATACACACACACACACACACACACACACACACACACACACACACACACACACACACAGGGGCCTATACATGCATACAGACAGGCAGACACGCACACACTAAGGTGCACATACACAAATAAAATGGCACTAACATGGGGTGGCAAGTCATCACTCGGTTTTATGGCCTTCATACTAAATGGCAGGGAAACCATTTAAGTAGCACATAGCGAATTGTTGGGTTCCACGTGCGTCATTAGGGTTGGATAGCAACTGAAGCAGCAGAAAGACGCAGAAAAAAAGAAGTGAGGCTAAAAATTATATGCTCTGGCAAGAAGACCATTTTGTCCTTTAAAACAACTTTTTTTGTTGACTCCATGCATCTATGTAGGTCCTCTATGTGTTTTGGGAGAGAAACAATGGAATACTGTTCACTGCATCTGAGGCGAGTTCCAAAAAGGTGGTTCAGTGGCAACCTGGTTAAGTTGAGCCAGAGCTACACCTGATAACAGAGGAGCCTGGAGTCCCCATTCTCTTATTTAATCTAAGCCAGCAGGCTAGCAGGTTTACCACTTTCTCTGGGTTACCTAAGGCATGTTTAGCATTTGGAACACTCCCCCTCGCCCCCGATCACTTCCTACAGAGGATGCACCACCTCACAGACGTCACTGTATGGTTCTGTTGTTTCCAAAAACACATTTCCTCAACACCTCATGGCATAGTTGTTTGCTGGCCGCTTTAGGCATCGGGTGGTACATTATGTCTTGTGCTATGTAAACACTTAACTGAGGACTGCTGTGAATGTGTTAATTGTTTACATATCCGCAATGACATAAATGACTGCTGTGGTGTTTTACATCACTTTTGATTCCTCAGAAAAGGCAGATGTGAATGAATGACCACCTATTAAGTCTCCTCCAATACCATCTCTTGTAAGAACTGTACACAACCGCCTCTTCGTGTAAGAACTGAGACACGAGACACAGCACATTTGGGAATTCTGGTGAAAGGTCAGTGGTTAATATATGAGCTCAAATGAGTGTTTTCCATGCTTCTGAAGCAATCTATTGACTGGCAAAACTAACAGCACGGGGTCCACTTGCCATCACATTTGCCTCCCATTGTCCACCACAACTACAGACTCTAGAGCACATACAGTGCATAGTGTGACCATATAGCCAATGAGCAGGGGAATGTGGCTGAACAAAGAGTATAGTCTAATGCAGGGTTCTCAAACTTTATTGGATTGGTGACCCCTCATGGAGCAGAATAAAATCCAAGGACTGCTCATACTCACAACACACATTTAACAATACAGGTTTATATTCATTTGTTCTTAAATGCCAGATGCTATTTTGTAGCAAACTTTTTCATGGATCCCCTGGCAAGGTGCTATGGACCCCGGGGGTTCCCCGGACCCCAGTTTGAGAACCAGTGGTCTAATAGAACAATGGAAAGTAAGGAGTGAACTGAAATTGAAAACAAGGTTGGCTTTCATGATGAAGACAAAAAGGAAACCCCTCTGAATAATGCCCTTTCCCCTAAACAGGGACATCACTAGCTTTGACTTTAATTTTGTTCGTGCTTAAAGGAGAATTCTGGTGTGAATCAATCTATAGTCCAATTGTTTAAAATCACTGGGTCCTGATGGTTGAGGATTTGATACAATATATATAATATTGAACCAGCAGCTAACACTGAATGGGGCACAGTAACTTAGTTTCTGTTTGATTTACCTATGCCCCATTTAGTGGCCATTCGCTGCTGGTTTGTTATTTGGTCTATATTGCATAAAATTTTCTGATTCTTCTTCCTGGCGACAGCACTTAGTGACCTCGAACAACAGGGCTATGGATTGATTCACAGTGGACTCAGGACTCTAAATAGGCCTATTTTGTTCTCTCTCTCCTTTTCTTTTCTTTTAAATGCATATCACAACCACCTTAGTGACTCCAGTCAGTGACTTGGTATTATTAAATCTATATGTTTAGGGTTCATAAAAACGCTCATAAAAAGTTGCGAGCAAATATGTCCATCAGTACATGTGAAACAAACTGAATTTAGCTCTTAACCCAGACCCCAATCTATAAGATTTGTCTTAGAGGAGAATATGCAGAATTTTGCTGTAATTTTTAGCTGGATTAGGCTTTTTAGTTGTACCTGTATTCAGATTATGTTCTCATGCTTATTTTGATACACAGTTCATCATGTGAGATCGTTAACTATTTCACCTATAAAAATGCCTCTGCATGGACGGACGCAGAGCTGCAGAATGTATGAAGAAATTTAATATACATTCAAAGTCAATTATCTCGTTCATCACAGCGACGAGTGACTAAGATCATTTGAAAGCTGAGATCGTGCAGTTTCACGTGATATGCGGGTGGCATCTGTGTGACGAAAACTCCGCGAGCACTTTAACCGAGATGAATAGATGTAGATTTCCATGCGCTTAAGTGAATCGAGCCAGCGGCATGGGGGCTTAGGTTTTTTTTTTTTTTAAGGGGGGTCTAAAATGGAACTAGCGACGTCCATGCCCCTAAACTCGATGAAGGACTGAGTTACCGTAGGCTACCTTTGCCTGGAAAAACTGTTGTGCTGTCTGATGTAAACAGCCAAACTGATGCACTGAAGCTCCGGTCATGCCGGAGCGTCGTGCCATTTGTCACAGAGTACAACAAGCGCACCAACTGCTCACCATAGCTCACCCAAGCACTCCGTCCTAGGGAATGGCATCCTCCTTAATCCCACCAAGGCCTGACCTGGAAATGTTAGTATCCACAAGTGGGACACACAGAGCAAAACAGCTTGCTTATGTCATTGTGTAATGGCATGGATGCATTCTGCGCATAGCTACTGGTCTGAGGTCAGAGGTATGGATGTTTGCCGATGGGACCTCTCCGCGGTGCCATTGACCTGCTGTCTAACTCCCTCCCGCTGGATGTCCCAATCACATCAATCAAGTTGCAGCAAAGTTTTCAAAACAAGGAAGGGACATAGCGATTGGCAGCCATAATGTATGTTTGGTAGCTAAAGGCTTTTGGTTCCTGCCAGAGTTCTCTAAAAGCCTCGCTCCCTTTCGCCTGCATGCCTTCATAGTCTAGTCTCCCAAAACCTTTCACTCTTCAATCACTCCCTCTTCGTGGTCTGGTCTCCTGACAAAGTCAAAGGCATACATTTCCACACACTCTATTAATCTGTTTCGGTGTCACAAAAGAACATCCTCCACAAAGACACAAGCGCACGCAAACACACAAACACTTGGATAAGCATGTAACAAGACAGTGCTTCAGATAAATAGACCCCCCCTACCACCCACCCTATAACCTCTATAACTACCAGAGGAAAATGGGATTTGTTGTCATTACCATAAATATAAACTTATTGAACTAAACTTTAATTATAATTGCCATATTGTAAAATGAAATACTTCATTATGCAAAGGATGCCTGTGAATGTCAGTGAATTCATGTTTAAATGTAGTCTTTCACATGCTCTCGAAGTGGATATCAGATGTCTAGGCAATCGGCTGGATAAGGACAGAATACCTGCTTGTATGGGTTATCTATTAATGTACGATTTCCCTTTGACCACGTTGTCTGTAGGCTAGTCTACCTAAAATAAATGTCCCTACTCCTCTAGTGTCGCTAACACTACTGACAAAGTCTCCACTCAGCTCTCATTGAAAGTCCGCCCTTCAAACTTGGACGTGAGTCTCGTCACTTGCGATTGGCCAGTGGCGAAATGACAGCACCTGCTTGGCTCCTTCAGACAAACTGACACAGGCGTTAGCGAAATATAGCCAGCATCCATTCCTTCTCCTACGCTCATTCACTGTAGTAACGGAGTAAGGGACACACATATAACCTATGAAACAACGACCGAGTAATCATTGAGCGTTCAATAGTTTAAGAAGATATGGACGTTAAATTGGCTTTGGGTATTTTAATATTTTCCATTTTTCACGTAGTCTGTGCTACAGATGCAACCGATGAAGCATCGCAAGAACGCGCTCTAAACCTGCAGAAGAGAAGACTTACCCTGCAGAACACAGGTAACGACTTGCTCATGTAACCGCTTCATGGCAACCTCTGCCAGAGTACAGATGCTGAGCGGACGCATCCGTGGGGTCTGGAGAGGAGCGACGTGCCCGTGCAGCTTTTACGCACATCCGAGAGTGAGAATGTAATGCTTTAACTATGAGCGAAACAAAGCTACATACCTGTAGGTAGGAGAAAAAATCTACAGTGCCGTAGAAAATACCTGCTTCAAACTATAGCGCATTTTATATGCGTACTGGTTGACGCACAGTCAGGCTATTAGTATTCACCTGTGTTTGGCCTATTTCAAAGCAGTTGTTTCGAGTTAAGTCCCGAGTAAGACAGTAAACATTACAGTTGTCAATTCAGGCTAACAAATCAAATAGGTATATTTAAGAATAATGATCACTCATCGTAATTTTACAATGTGTGTGTGTTTGACTGTGTAGCTGACATCCAACACTGCCTCTTGTCTGCGGGGGATGTCGGCTGTGGCATGTTTGAGTGCTTTAGCAACAACACATGTGAAATTCGTGGTTTGCACGACATCTGCTTGACGTTTATGCACAACGCGGGCAGGTTTGACTCCCAGGTAAATAACTCTTTCATGTATGGTCTGTAATACATGCTTCCTCTCCTTCTCTCTCTTTTTACCCACTCACACACACCTATCACATCCTCTCACCACTGAAACCAAATGAGAGCAGCTAACATAATCTGCCGTGATCAAAAACAGCCATGTCACTCCTGTCATGCTGCCCCTCACGCATGTTAACGACTCACCTTTTTGCCTCAGGGGAAGTCCTTCATTAAGGATGCTCTCAAGTGCATGGCACACGGACTGCGGCAGCGCTTCAGTTGCGTGAGCCGGAGGTGCGTGGCTGTGAAGGAGCTGGTGTCCCAGCTGCAGCGACAGTGCTACACCAAGCACAACCTTTGCTCCGCGGTGCGACAGAACGTCAATGTCATGGTCGAGATGATCCACTTCAGCGACCTTTTTCCTAGAGGGTGAGCTATGCTATCCGAGACATCGAATGTCGGGGTGACAGTTATGTTGTAAAACACTCTAGATTACACCACCATGTGTTAATTATTTAGTAATTTAGGAGTTCAGCAAGGAGATGAAAAGAACAAATTAATGTAGTGGGTCAGAAACCTGCTGTATTTTGCGGTGAAAATGGGAATCCCAGAGAATTATATTACAAAGGCTGAATCCCTATGTCCCCATCAAGTCCTAATACCTGAATCTCCAACGACTTGCCTTAAGAACTGCTTCACGATTGGCTTATTCATACCTGTTGAGTCTTTGAGGTCTCATGGCTGAGGACATAGGAAGCACGTTTGGATTTAGCCATTGTCTAATGTGTTTTTAGATGACTGCATCCTGTCAGTAAGAGGTTGCACCTCCTCTGCCATGTCCAAAATGGTGTATCAGTGTATATCAGTGTCAAAATGTAAGATCATGTGAGGTCGTTTAGTGTCTATGCTGCACTTTTAGGTGCCGGTCAAGCGCACCAGCAGCTGAGCTGACTGACCATGGCCCCTTTGTCTGTTAGGCCACATGTGGAGCTTGTGAACATCCTGCTGGGGTGCGGTGAGGAGGTGAGGGAGGCGATCGGCCGCCGCATCCGAGCACAGTGTGAGGTCAACTGGGGAGCGCTGTGTGCCAGTCTCAGCCTGTGTCCTCCAGCCAGGGCGGAAGCTGACCAGGCCGTCACCCCTACCTCAGGCACCACGACAGGGGGGCATGGGAACACACTGCCCCCTGGAGGCCAACTGGGGGAAGATGGGGAGCAGTCTTGGATGGAGGAGCTCCTCAATGCGAAGGACCAATCAAAGACGCCGGAGACTCTTGGTGCTGTCCAGCCTCTTCAGGATAACAGCACTGACACTTTAAATGCTGACACTCAGGGAGCTGATGATGGGGTACACTAGAGAACAGAAAGAGGAGCAAGTAAGATAGAGAAGGAGAGATAAGAGAGAGAAAAAGAAATTGAGAAAGAGATCCACCACAGCAAAGACCACATGTAGGCCTGCTGTACATGTTAAGAGAAACGCTGAAACTCAGGGCAAGATGTCCACCAACTTACTGATTAATGAAGATTATTGATAAATAAATGCTATGTATTCACAGTTAGGACATTCACACACACTCACTCACTCCCTCACACAGAAAACTCTCACCCTTCCAGACACGCACGCATGTTCACACACACACACACACACACACACGTTATAAATCAATAAGCTAAGTTGCCACAGAGCAACAAACACAAACTGTCTGTCTGTCATTAGTACAGCTACTTCAAGTGGAGATATCTGATCACAATAACAAGCACAGAATTTGCTACCTATTGTATTTATTCCTGCTCATTTGATACGGTTTTATGCAGTTTTGCTTGAACTCAGTGATATGTAATGCTCTTCTGATAGACGAACACTCTCACCTGTGTTTCCTACCTATGTCACATGGATATGGGACTAGCACGATAGCTATTGTCATTTCTCATGTGAAGCAACTGAATGTAATGTAAGGCATTAGATGTGCACTTGTATCGTCTGGGACATTCAAGTTTAGTTTTGTTTTTGTTTTTTTAACTCTCAGAAAGCTATAAGCTGGTTTGGGTGACGGTGCAATACAATTGTACTTGTCTTTTACATTCAATAATATCCATGAACTTGTAAATGCTGACAATGAATTATGGGATCTACCTCACCACTTCACAGCTGTGGCAGATATTATGGGGGCAAAGTAATGTGTTCAGTTACAGGATGAATATTTTTCACTTTTTACAAGGGTAAACTTGCAACTATTTCATTCAAACATTGCATTCTTGTTTTGTAAGACTTGTAAATACAATATATATTTTTATTTATTTTGAGTATGCATGAGATCAATATATTGTGTTCTTAACCTCCTTTTATATGCCGCTGCAGATGTGAAGTGCTCTGCTTGAGGATTTTCTATTCATATTTGCAGTTTTTTTGTGGGGACAAATGAATATTGTAAATACATTTTTGTTATTTTATCACAACGACTATGATATGCAGTGTTTTAGGGGCGCATAAGATGCTATTTGGGCTGAATGTGAATGTATCAGTAAAAACAATGGAGTATAATAAAGAAGCACAAACACTCTGTCTTTTGACTGCTTTGTGTACTTACACTAAGAGAGAATAAAATGAATGGCGCCTGCAGCAAACCTTTCACTTGAGCTCTGACTGAGAGATACTACCACGTGTTCATACTTGCATGGCTAGGGGACTCTCTTAGTTACCATGCTGCAAACTGATATACCGCTACGCTCTGAGCTGAAACCACACACACCGCACACTGCAGTCTGCACCAATGATTGCTGAGCATTCAAAACACCCTGACAGCTTGCCTGTTGTTATGTTTTACTGAATACATGAAACACCACATCAGAGTTTGGCGCATGAAAATGTACACCACATATGATGACTTGACATTCTGAGACAGAAATGAGAAAGCTTAAACAACCAATGTGTACGTACATGTGGGTACGTCATATCCAGTCAAACGACATAATCATGTGGACCAGTGTTGTGCATGAACTAGTTAAAAAAAATCTAGTTAGCTGAACAAGATCAATTTTTGATGAACCTAACACATTGTTCACATAAGCACTTGAACTTCAGTTAGTTCAGACTCAAAATCACATTAGGTCCAGATAAACGTTTGGTAATGTAGGGTTATTCCTGTAGTTGTGGTGAATGAAACAGGTAGGGTTTCTATGAATGATAAACCAAACTCACACGCCGGCTGTTTTTACTTACTTAAAAAGTGAACTGAAAATGAACTGAATGTGACTAGTCCTCAAATGAAATAAACTGTGAACGTGAATTTATTCATTTTCCTCTGTATGTAACTGGCTCGTGTGCATACTGATGTGGACTTGCAGCCTGCCCCCTTGTGGCATTCTTTTAAACCATTTCACACTGGACTGAACAGAGTGTAAATTAGGGCAAAATAAATAAAACACTAAACCATCAAACAACATCTAAGGTTACAGAATTATTGTAAAGCACTGGTGTGCTATCTACAGCAGGCACAGTAAACAAGTAAACAGTAAACAGTGTAAAGTTCAGCTTCCATAAACACCTTGTGTGAGACTGTGTGTGTGTTAACTTCTTCCTGAGGCAGACGACTAAAGAAACTGTTAAAAGGTTTTTTCTTGACTGGGCCTGTATTATATCTGTATCATATCTGTAAAAGCAATACAGGCTGATCTGAAAATAATATATACATTAGGTCTATGCACTGCCCTGAGGACCAATCATCTATTTGCATTGCAGGTTGTCCAGTGATAGTTGTATGTCATTATATAATGATTAATATTACAGCTTAGGGATGGGACATGTGAAGACATGTTTATGTTTGGTCCGTTTGTAGTTGAATATAATCTCTTTGAAACTTGACAAAGAATCTATACTTGTGTATAACAATTGCATTGTTTGGGCATACAAACAGTAGTCTGGTTTTGACATCAAGTATTTGACATCCACATATTTAAAAAGTCATCTGGCTGCCTCAGCAGACTGGCCATATTTGACTCCTAAAACAGCTAGTGCAAATAGATTATAGTTCATTTTGAATAGCAAAGTTTAAAAGTCTGTAATTGTTGTGATCTACGTCAACAGGATCATACAGTGGGCCTTGACACATTGAAGCCTGCATTATTTTCTACCTTCTCGCTAAATCCCTTAAATCACTTTGGTTAACCTTTGTCACAACCAGTGTAGAACAAATCCGATATCTATCTTCATCTATATTTCTCTTTCATTCACCCCTTCAACCCCTTTCCGCATTTGCATTTCCACACGGAGAAATAAAAAAGTGAATGCCCATTCTCTCTATGCCCACGAAAAGAGAGGGACAAGTCGCTTCTTCACAATGTAGATGACTGTGGCCAGAAACAAAGCCAGAGCCAGAAATATAAGGAGCTTGTCTGTGACCTCTCGTCGATTGTACTTCAAAATCAGCTTCCTTCCGAGATGAATGGCACCGATCAGTGCCTTGAACTCTTCACTTGTCTCCTGAACAGTCCTTGAGGAGACCACTGTGGTGGGAAAAGAACAGTGGTGTAAAAATCAAACAAAGCCACGATGGGGTAATACTTAGATCTTGCATCTAGAATTGGGAAGATGAAGGAGGATGTTCTCCCTTGTCAAAAAATACAATGGGACGAATTCCAAGCAAAATATCTAAATATGTAAAAAGAACTAACAAGGTAAACAAAGGAAAAAGCATACAAGCCTGAATTCTGCCCTTTTCTTTAAAAAAAATGGAAATAAACAACAAAATTGATTTGGGCACGGTGAAATGTGGACATTGACAGATGCTTGGCCAACCTCAATGGCAACTCATGACTCAGCTTACTCAGGTTGCTGACGCTCTCTGCACTCTGCTGGACCTGTTGGGACATCTGGCGGTTAATACTCATGAGTGACTCAGTGATGTCGCTAGACATCTCAGCAAGGCTCTCCTTGGTGGTCTTCCTACACACACCGGAAAAAGCAGTGAGGTGAAAACTAATAACTCGGCTCGGCACAAAGGTTTATTCATATCAGGCGAGACAGAGAGAGAGAGAGAGAGAGAGAGAGAGAGAGAGAGAGAGAGAGAGAGAGAGAGACAGACAGACAGACAGACAGACAGACAGAGAGAGAGAGAGAGAGAGAGAGAGAGAGAGAGAGAGAGAGAGAGAGAGAGAGAGAGAGAGAGAGAGAGAGAGAGAGAGAGAGAGAGAGAGAGAGAGAGAGAGAGTCTATTGTGGCTTGGGGACGGCTCACCTAGCTCTAACTGAGACTCCGCCATTCAGCAGGTCATCCCTCTCCATACTGTCTATGAGGAGCTTGCAGGCTAGATTGGCCTTCCGCCACATAGCCTGATTACTGAAGCACATAATTGGCGTAAAGGAAAGTTTATTAGTGATCCCAAATTTATTCATAGTGCAGTCAAAACAAGGGCCTACATAACAATTTTTGCATAAAGTCAGATGCATTCATTCATGGCATTCTCTCATTAACTCTTTTCTGTTTTGTCAACTCTTTACCTCTGCATCTGTTTTCGATGTCCAGCTGCCTCGCACAGGATGATATGTTCATCTGTTTCACTGTTTTGTTCCTTGGCCAGCAGCTCTAGACCCTGAGAGAGAAAACAGTCTAATATTTGGAAATAGCATACTCAGCCCATACGACTTTTGACTTTTAGGCCCATTCTTAAAGTATAGTAAGGCCCAATCTTGAAGTAGTGTTAAAGTGGTGCTAAATTACATGGTAAAGTAAACTGAC
The DNA here is from genome assembly GCA_015244755.2 of Tenualosa ilisha. Lineage (NCBI taxonomy): Eukaryota > Metazoa > Chordata > Actinopteri > Clupeiformes > Clupeidae > Tenualosa > Tenualosa ilisha. The sequence goes on along the minus strand of PYXC01001933.1, from coordinate 651,243 downwards.
CTGTATCCTGCGTCTCAACTGACGGAACTTGTTTTTGACACGGGAATTCAATTCATCTAGTGTATATTGGGATCCTGGGCAATCTCTTACATCCTGATTTAAAGCAAAAATAATATGTTGTTGTTGATTAGACATATGCAGCCAGCCTTAGCCAAGTTTCAGAGAAATGCTGCATCTCACGAGATTTGTCCTCTGAACCGTTAACATTTACATTATGCGTCGAGCTCGAAACTCTTTTGACAAAGATTTTAACGCCTGACAATGATAAACGTTGGCCGTGGAAATGAAGAAGCGAAATAATTTTGCTTACCTGTATAAGTGCCTTTAATTCTAAGTCATGTTTGATGATTTCTTCATGACAAATTCGGAATCCAACATCTGAAACTACCGCCATCTTTTTTGTTTTGGAAGATGGTGCTAGATGATTGGCAAGACAAGACTTGCTCTGTGTACTCTTTAGTGGCGATTGAAAAGCAACTGTTAGGCTCATTACTGCCGCCTATTGGCTTCTATTATATGGTACACTGGATTAAAGGATGACTAGAAGTAAGAAGTGAGCTTTTCTCCTCCTCTTAAGAGCTAATTCTTCTCCACAGTGCAGAACTAGATTGTCATGGAGACTGATATCAATGAGGTCATGTTCCAGACTGTGCTGGCCACTCTTAGGCCTATACATTTACAAGGTGGGCTCTGGATTCATTTGTCTTACAGTTAAATTTCATGTCCAAATTACATTTAATAACAAAATTACAAAACTACATTGCCCTTCATACGAGGAACAGCCAAAGGCTGCAGTTTATTCACAGTAGCCCACCTGCTATGATGGGCTTTGCCAGAATGCTGTTAAGTGAACTGCAACAGTAATCTATTCAAGCTTGGCAAATATATATTGTCAATATAACTACCAAATTGTTATTTAAAACTGAAAATTATTGAGAGCAATAAAATGATATGGTTTCTAATGTTTATTTTCATATTAAAATCAATTACAGAATTAGACTATCATGGTTACAAGCAAAACTGTGGTACCAACTCCGGGCTGATACAATGGTGTGACATAATTAAGGATAATAATAGAAAATAAAAACAAATAAACAAACAAAAATGAGGCACAATTACACAAGCAGACATCTTTTCAAAATCAATCACAACTGAGTCTCTAAAGCCTACTTCACATCTGGACAATTACAAAGCTCGATGATCTATATGAAGTCTCCAACTAATTATGCCTCAAAAGAAGAATCCAAACAGAAATGGAAAAGAAGAGAAAACAAGAGAAGAACATCAAAAGTATAAACCCAGCACAACATTTAAACATAAATATAACAACTGTCAAGATATTGTATTTGAACAGGCATATATGTGAACTACAAATATAGACATTGCTAATAGGATCAAGTTAATGTTAAAGTCAGCAGGATACGCTTCTGCAGATTTGCTTAAGAATTTCACCAAGAGTTCTAGAACAGAGCACTTAGCAATGAGATACAGCCTTCCTAAGGTGACGAGATTTTACACTTGGGGGGGTACGCACACAGGACTAGCTACGGAAAAATCCCATGCTAAATTATCTAGAAGTTTACCATACAACATCAGAAGCATTACATCAAGATCATGAGTTACCGTGTGACTTTTTTTTTTTTCTTTTTTTTTTCCATTCTTAAGGATGGGTGAGACTCGTCGTAATTGAATTGAAAGTGTTGTATGGATTTTGGTGGTACTTGTTAGCCGTAACCACAACCATTGTCAAAGGTCAAATTTGTTCTCACACCATAACATTGAATTTTGGCAAGTCTGGAAGGAAATGTAAATCACTGCAAGGTGTGTATCTGTCCCCCCTTGTGTGTGTGGTGTGCACAAGTGGAGAGCGCTTTGCAGAGTTTTTAAATCTGTACGGGTTGGCTGTCTTTGTCAGTCTACACAAGTCCAGTGCAGAAGAGAGTGACCCAAACACTTCAGTGCTAGGGCGAGAGATCTATGCCCATAACCACCCATGCCATTCTTCACTGTATTCGGTTCCAAACAGGCCCCCTTGGCATTACCTCTCAGCACCCACACAAGAGTTACTCGGACAAGTCTGCCATCCTATCTGGGGTGGGGTGGGGTGGGGCGGAGGGGCAAGGCCTTGGCACTGGTGTCTACGCAGTGAAAAGCAGCTCATGGTTCTGCCACTGCCACAGGGTGTCGTGGTGGTGCCTTCCTCAGTCGCGCCGAAAAAAAAGAAAGAAAGAAAAAAAAAAAAGGATGGTGTGCCAAGTCTGGCTCTCAGTCACTTAGGCTGTTCAAGTACGGATTTCTCTTTTTTTTTTCTTTTTCAATTCATTTTTTAATTTCTAATTCAGCACCATGGGCACAATTCCTACCCAGTGTCCCCAAAAAGGAAAGTATTTTTTTCCACTTCGTGTGTGTGTGTGTATGTTAAATCTCACTATGACTGAGGACTGACAGACTTGTCCCAAAGAACCAGAAAGAAAAAGAAATGAAGCAGTGGCCAGGCTTCCCGTGGGGAATGGAGGGAAGGTCAGGAGAAGAGAAGCCTCGGCCCAAGCCACAGCCCTGCCATAGAGGCCAAGCTGAGCTGGCCCACGAGCACCACATTTTGAGTCCGGTCCAGTCTATTCTACTCCATGACGGTCTTGGGTGTCCAAACAGATCTGGGTTTCAACAACATTGTGCCCCCTCGGTGTGTTTGTGTCGTGGTGCATTGATGCAAACCTTGTTTTCATCTGTCCATGGTGAATGACTGCTGAAGGCTATCTGCAAATGTGTGTGTGTGTTTCTTGGATTCATCAGTGTGTGAGTGTCTGTGTCTGTGTCTGTGTCTGTGTCTGTGTCTGTGTCTGTGTCTGTGTCTGTGTCTGTGTCTGTGTCTGTGTCTGTGTCTGTGTCTGTGTCTGTGTCTGTGTCTGTGTCTGTGTCTGTGTGACACTGCTCCAGGAGTACAGAGAAAAGCCAGCAGTCTATGGTACAGTAGAGACCAATAAACTCAGAGGCACAATTATCTTGGACGTTTGTGAGGGGACACAACTCTTGAGGGTTTGCCATTGTCAGATCTATCTTTGCAGTGGAGTTTTCCAAAGCCGCAGAGCGCAGAGCGCAGACCCATGGAAGTCAGTTCGGGGGCCCACTGTGTTCCTCGGTGAGAACCATTTCATCAGGTGGAATTATGTATTTCTACTGTAGTCAATGATGTGGAAACTCAGGAAAACAAAGCAATGGCAAGTCTGAGTTATGGGCCAAGCACAAAAGGCAAATAATAACAATTCAATCAAACAATTCAAACTTGTGCACCAATTTACAGATTTGAGCATAAATACAAAAAAGAATAACAAAAAAAAAAGAAAAAGGAGGACACAAACTGCAGAAACAGCTCAAATGAATCTACAACATGATTGCAGCACTCTTTGGAAAGCCTCTCACCCAATGTTACAGCGGACATATCTTTGAGTAAGAAGTTCTTCTCTCAATATTGAATTGAATCCTTTGAAGGAAGACTACATTCATCATTAAATGGAACCTGTGAGAGGCAGAGCAGCGACAGCTTCCATCTGAACAAGTTCACCACCACTCCGTACAATTTTTTTTTTTTTTAAATGTCACAACAAATTGTGTTTAGATTCTTGGCATGACGGGAGGAGGAAAATTGTGTATCCATAAAAAAATGTCAAGACTTTTTCTTTCTTTTTGTAAAGAGTATATGAAGATCAAGTTTGGATTCTCATCGGTTTGAATAAGGCACCTGATTTTGCAGGCATTGTATTAAAAATAAATGTTGGACATTTTGGAAAGAAACAAACAAAACAAACAATCAAAAAACAAAACGAGTGCAATACGGGCTGTTTTCTTATGGTTTGTACTATATTCTTGTCATAAAAATAGTTGGAACGCCAAGGATAGCTTAACTGCATGTGACTAGATGAGGCACCCTTTACAAATTCTCCTCTTTCTACACTTGTGCTCATTGGTTGTTGGGAGACGGCGGGTGGCAACTTTGACCACGGGCAGCCCTTGAAGCAAGGCGCTCATGTCAACAACTCTGCTCCAATGTCAAAGAAGAACACATACAAGGGTTGAATGAGCAGGATCCACATGCACAGTGTCCATGCCTTTCACATACTCTCTGCATTGAAGTGCTTCCATGTTAAAGATACCATATTTACCAAAAATAAAGGTCTATATACACAACATACAACTTCAGAGCACAGGGGATGCTCTTCACAAGCAAAGAGGGACATCTGCAGTGGTGATATGTAGGAATGCATCTGTAATGCTTCTGAACAACTTCTGATCGGCAAGATTGTGTAATACAGCATACAAGTCTATGAGTACATGATGAGCCAAAGTCGACTCTTCACATGTGGGAGCGCTTTTTGTGAGAGACACTTGATTAGTCTGACAAGAGCTTAGCATTGCACTACAAAGCTTTTTTTTTTTCAATTAGGTCCATGAAATAAGTGCTCAAAAAAAAACTAACAAGCAGGCAAACAGACAAACAAACAAAACAAAACTGGATAAGAAGGCCTACAGCATTCAACAAGTTAAATATGTTGAAAATATTGGGTGTTTTATTTAGCAACAGTAACACAAGCTTCCATTTGCAAAATACTTTATGACTTTTTCTCTCTAAAGAAAAACAAACATAGACATGATTCACCTGGTGAGCTGAGAGAAATTTTTACCAGACTCATCAGCAGAATCAACCTCATAGGAAGCATTCATAAAGCTGGAAAAAAAAAACTTTTTTGTACAAAATAAACCAAAAATAAAAGTCAGGAAAGAGTTATGAGCTACACAGCACAATGTGGTTCTCTACTCAATAGAGCAAAAGCCTGCATAGCGTACTACTCAGGATCAGCATGTCCTGAACTAAACGCCTGACTAGAAGAATATGCATGCCACAAATCAGTCAAGTAGAGAGAGAGAGAGAGAGAGAGAGAGAGAGAAAGAGAGAAAGAGAGAGGACAGACACAACTCTCCTCTCTTTCTGTCTCCTCCGATGTGGACAACAACCTCCTGTTGTCATTCTGAAGCCTTTTTTAAATTTATTTTATTCTATTTTATTTCAAAAAGGGGGAAAAAGAAACATGCTCAAATTCCATCCAACTGTGTTTGTTTCATATGGAACACATAACACAGCTAGAACATTTTTCCGGTACTCTCTGTTGATAGTCAACTAAAGGGGCTTTTTAAAATGCAGAGAGCTTCAGAGAGCTGAATAAAATGCAACATCAGGAATGGTTCTTACACAGAGTGTTGGAGTCTGTCTGGGCACCTGAAGTCTCTCGGAGTAAGACTTCCTCCATAGAATGCATCCTTGGAGCAAGGGTCTAGCTTACTGCGGCCCCATCAACTCTCTCAGCCGAGCAACAGCAGGAAGGCCTTAACAGGACATGTAGCAGCATCTTTCTGGACTAGATCACGTGGTGAGAACTATGGGCAAAGCTCAGGGCATCAAGAAAAAAAAAAAGCAAAATTTTTTCCCTTGAAGCAACAAGTGCTACTTTGAATCAGCAGGTTTTTGCTCTTTGCATTTTCTAGGATTATGACATTTTGTTTGACAATGTTGGAGATACATCTGAGCGATTTCAGTCAATATTACGCTACAGGTATTGGCTTCATCTCCTGTTGTTTTTAGATGACACTTCGGTTAGTTCTTCACATGAAAGAATATGTTACGGCTGATCAGAAATGAATGATCTGACAAAATTTCACCTATCAAAGATCTATTCATGCCCAAACATGTTTATGAGAATAGAGTTTGCAACAGAAGCCCCCTTTAAAAATGAAGTTTCTGTGAATCTTACTAAGCACATAGTAGCATGATGCAGTAGCTTGATCTCAGTAATGTTTGTGAGGATACAAGAAACATTTTAAATGAGTACTGGCTTTGAATTGCAACCTTTTCCTTGACTGTTAAAATGCCACAGAGTCTCCTGATATATTATAAAGTTGCACAGCTTGTGTCCATTCAGCTCTATGTAAAACAAACAAACAAACAAACAAACCTGCAGTAACATTCCATGGATGCTCCCATCCAAGCCCCAATCTCTCTAACCATACAACACCAGATCGAGATCAACATGCACAATGGAAAATCTACTCTTCTCTGACCATCCCTGTGCTGTACAGATGAGTGAATATCGCTTCCAAGCACGACACACAGGTTACTACATCGATTTCATGAACTGTATGTCTGCTTTGCTGTAGACAACACTATAAAGGAGATATAATATACATCACCTTGGCGACGCTACTTTTGGAGGAAAAAAAACGAAACTAAAAAAAAAAAAAAATTAAAAATTAACTTGCACTTTTAACATGCGTCTTAGCTTTTTCTTGAACAAATGAATGGGTACGGGGGAAAAAGGCAAAAGGTAGGCTTTTCAGTATCAGTTCCCCAAAGCGGCAAATGCCTTTGGCATACAGTACAGTGATATAGATTTCTCCTTCTGAGCTACGCACAGGAAACGTACATGGTTTTCTGATGCACCTCAGAGCTTCCCCAACTGCGTACAAGTACAAATGACTTTTTTTTCAATTATCATCTTTATCTTTTAAAAATATATAGATATATAACAATATCACTTTCTGGAATCACGCCAGAAGAAATGTGTCTACACTGTACAACGACCTGAAGAGGAACCCAGAGCAGAGATTGATTTTTCCATAGGAAATGTCTACTGAAGGCAAATGATTTCATGACATCAGAGTCATCACACACGCACACACACACACGCACATGCACACACACACACACGCACACACACACACGCACCCCTAGAGCTCCCCATCCATCTCTGACCTGCTCAGGTTTGTTAAGTCAAGTACTCTCTGCAGCATTCAAACGAGGCCAGTTTAGCAGCAAAATGGAAGGAAAATGCATTTCTTTTTTTTCAGTTTTTCTTAATCTTTTTCATATTTTTAACAAAGTGCTTTCTCTGTCTTACATGTAATATAGAGCTTGTACTATATAACTATATACATTATATAGATGTCAACATTGAAAGAGAACACTGCAACAACGATAATAAAACATTGGACGGTACAAAGGGACGTTTTTAACTACACTGTTAACACAAGGAGAAGAAAAATAGGCATGTTCTATTTTTTTGTACTTAAAAAAAAAAAAATCAAATAACGAAGACTTAAATATCCATCATGCTTTAAGAGATAAAGGATTTTCCCTTCTTGGATTAAACTAAAAAAATAAAAACCACACCAGGGTCTTATGACGGGACGTAAGCTACAAGGGCAAAGGCAGGGCCCTTAACATGGCCACTGCGTCTTGAAGATCCATGGATCAACACCAAACAGAAACACAGAGGGGGACAACCAACCCCTCCACCAGGTCTACAACTCACAGGGCCAAATCTGTAAGATGGTACAGGACAACAGACCCAAGTGTGAAATTCTTACTCGGGCAACCCTACGCTCATTTAGCCATTAACATACATACAATTAATTAATTGCAAATGAGTCATGCTGCTCAATGCAAAAAAGCAACAAAGTGCAAGTCAAATCCATAACATAATTCAATCTTGTCTACACGTCAGAGTGAATCTGGGCTATTCTTTAACTGAATAATGTTAAACTTAAGGGCTTTCCATAGAACAGCTCATAGATCACAACCTTCCTCTCAACCAACTCCGAACTGAAGGTCCTGTCAGACACTTGAGCCATTTAAGTAAAATGATCTCTGCCATTTTTCAAGATATTGCAAAAACAATAATAAACAACAACATTTCAGTTAGCACTGGTAATGGAATTAATCTGATAGCTTCTCTTCTGTGAAAACCACTTCTCTCCAATGCAAATCACGTCAACGTCAACAAGCCTCATGGGCCTTAATGCTTAAGACATGAGCCACAATGGGAAAAAAAAAACGCCTCCTCATCTCTAACTTGTACATCCAAATCAAACACAATAATCTGAGTGGTACACATCAAAGATGTAATGTGTAACAGAGGCCAAAGCATTTCATATCGCACAAATTGTTCTTCTGAGATTTCCAACAAGGCTTAATGGAGGGTTTAGCAAATTGCTATCTAAGTGATCATATCGAATGATTCCATTCTCGGTTCCTCAAACGTTGAACTAAAAAGTGACCTATTCACAGAAGGAGTGCTCAGGGCTTCTTAATGTGCCCAGAATTACCCATCAAGGACAATTGTACAACCCAATCGGCAAGATGCAAGGCAATCAGTAAAAAATAGACTAAATAGATACTTTGTTCCATTTAGATTTTTTTTTTCTTCTAATTTCCTCTGATGTGTCATGCTTGGTAAAGTGGCATTTAAGAATTCTCGTGTGGTTTTTGTGAATGGATGAATACAGTACTAGAAAACACAAGACAAGTACATTTATATGCATATCATATAAACAATTTCCTACACTAATCTACAAATAATAAAACTAGAGATAAACATAATAAACCTTTGGGTTATTTATCATTACACAACACATAGGCAAAAATAAAGCTAATTAGGAAGGTAACCTATTTTTTATATATGAATATAGTATATAGCTTGTTAAGCACTAAAGCAACCACGACCGAAAAAGAAACAAAAATTTTTACGTAATATGGGAAAATGAACTGCAGGAATCAACTCAACATTAGTGCCTCCGGTGCGCAGGACTGACTTCCACGCAAACAGTACAGGAGGACACTGTGGCTGCGCACGTGAATGCTTCTCTCTGTTCATAATTGGACCCAAGCAAATTTCACAGTTCGTTGAAAGTCCCTGACCCCAGTCACTTTTCCTACATTCAACACGGTGTCAGGTAAGCTGTGCAAAACCTTACTTAGTCTGGCTAGTAGCCATTTATCGTTGCATGTGTCTTTGGTACAAAAAAAAGCAATCAAAATATAGTGTGCAAATATTTTATATATATATATATATGTGTATTTATATATATATTTAATATATATACGAATATCAATCTTTTAAAGAGACCCCCCCAAACGCTTTCCCACCCACTTCAAACTCCCCTTCCAGAGTACCTAAAGAAAAGAGTAAAAGTGAATGTATCTTATATCAGAGCCATCTTATGGTACAATGCACAGACTCTGTGGCATATATCGGCATTTCCCATGCTCCTATGTACATTCAAATAGCTTTATAGAGCCCAGATGCAGGGCAAGTCCTCCCACAGGAGTCTGCTTGCACCTCAGCCCCCTACCTCCAGGATAAAAATGGTCCACGACAGGCTCTCCACTCGACTGAACGACTGAAATCAGCTCATTTTAACTACAAGGCACAATGAATCTGTTATTCAGTACAAATAAGATCTCACACACACATGCGCGTGCGAACACGCACAGACTCACACACACCCCTCTAAAGAATCTCGGACACTGCGTAGCCCTACACTATTCCGAGATCCTGATCCTCTCCCTCTCCCTCCCTCCCTCTCTCTCTCTCTCTCTTCCTCCTTCCACTCTCTTGTTGCAACACTGCCAAAACAACCCAGGGTGTGTGCTATCCCTCCAACCATGTGAAGACACTTCTACCAGTAAGACAGAGCAAAGGAAAAAGGGTCATCGTCCATATGGTTCTCCATCTAGTTTACAGTTTGAACAATTACACCAACCCCCCCACCCAACTCTCCCCTGGAATAGAATGGGATATTTTTTTTTGTCCCAGTTGGTTTTAGAAATTCAGCTCTGTGGAGGGGAAAAATGAACTTGAAACAGCCACGGCATCAAGGAACAGAGAACACAAAGCCCCTTTCGACGCCAGATCTCTCCTACCCACAGCCCTGAGACCTGATCAGAGCTATTCTTCTCTGAGTCCGTCCCAGATTTAAAAGCATTGTTTTTGTTTACAAAAGGTGCTTCTCTTGCTTTTCTCCTCACTTTTTTTGTTGTCTGTTTTGAGTTTTCTTTGCATTGCCTTTGATACACTGTAGTTTGCAAAGGATCACCTGCTGAAGCTACCGTACTAGAAAGAGAAAGCAGACGGATGTTTTCGAAAGCTCACAGATCCACTGCACCTGCCGAGATGAGAGAGTCACTATGTTGCAAAGCAAAACGTAAAGCAGCAAGTGGTCTGATTATCTGATTCATCACAGGAGAGCTAAACGAGCAGAGTCCATTTCTCAGAGCTTCATGGACGTCATAAAAGCCAAAAGCCAACACTGTTGATGCTTATCTCTGGCGATTACGCTCAGGTGATCAGGTGAGCAGGTGATCTACACCTGCTTTCCCATTCTAGTACGGAAACACCTCTCAGGTGGCCCTTTTTTTGGGCGCTACAGAACAAAGCTACTGCAAGGTCAGATCATTTAGTTTTTTTGTCACCTCTTTTTTTTTTCTCCTCTTTGTTTTTAAGAGAAATTTTCCAAACTAAATTGACCAAAAAAAAAAAAAAAAGTAAAAAATAAAAAAAAATTAAAAAAAATTCTTCACAGGAGGTATCTTGTATATTGGCTTTCAATGGCGGCCCTTACAGTTTTCTGTTTTTGTTTTTAAACCAGCACATGCAGAAATGGTTGGAGAAAATACTACTGAGTGCAGGGACTACTATCACGGTACTGGATGTATGTTTGTGTGTGTATATATTCATATATATTTATATTTATATATGTGCGTTGAGTGCGTAAATACATACTGGACACCAGGGCTGGCATGTATCTACTGACAGGGGCCTCTGAGGCCAAACGGGTGCAGAGGGGTGTGGGCAAGAAGAGAGGATGCATTTCCGGGTCAGGAGGTCATGCAGACAACGGGCTGATACAGAGCGAAGAGGAGAATGGCGCGGATGGCTTTTCGAGTGTTCTGTGCCCGGCTGTCCAACGTAGGTTGGTGGCGGTGGTGGTGGTGGAGGAGGAGGGCACCTCTACACTTTTGACGTGGGCACCCGCAGCCCAATCAGCCCTCCGGTGGGGTCCCCTCGGCCAGTGTTCTCCAGAATCTGGTTCACAAAGTCCGATGTCTGCCCGGCAACTGGCGACTTCACTGAAGGCACAAAACACACACACACACACACACACACACACACACACACACACACACACACACACACACACACACACACACACACACACACATCTCAATCTCAATCTCAATCTGTAACTGTATCTAAGAGCCTCACCCAAGAATTTCTGCACCCTTCGTTGCTAGCTGTTTCAAATACTTTTACTCGTATACTCATATTTTTTTAAACAAACCTGTGGCTGTTCAATTTTCTTATTCAATTCAACACTATGAGAACTCTGTTCTCAGACTTTGACTTTGTGCGAGGGGAAAGTTACCCAGTGTGTCCTCAATGAGTCTGTCGAGCTTCTCTGCCATACTTGTTCCCTTGTCGTCTGACGGATCCTGGACTCTGTTAACGATTTCTTCCTTGATGGCGTTAATCACGAACAGCAATCGATCTGCACACAGAAAACATCAAAAATGATCTCCGTGAACTCTTGTCCCTCTGTACAATATTTTTGTTGCCCAAAGGAACATAATCATTTCTCTCATGCCTGACACCCAATCATAATTGATGGGACTCTTATAAGCAGCCTTGCTAGAAAGTCAAAGCGAGGCAGACAGAGCATCTGAAAAATGGCAGAGTGAGGAATGTGCCTCGGCTTGTTTGGATTTTCACTGGGAAACAATGTACCGTATTCAGTGCCAAGGCCCCACAGCTTGACCTTGTTGGCCTCGTACTGGGCTTTCTTCTTCAGCCTGCAAGCCCTGGAGATGAATGGGAAACAAAGAAAACACACACACACACACACATTAACACTGACATACTGGCAGTCCAGCTCATCGGTCACAAGACGGGTCCAAATCCAATCATTGCTTGAGTGCTAGTATGACTAAGCACCGATGTATTTGGGTATTTAATACCCAAGAAAGAAAGAGAGGGAACACAGAGAGAGAAAGAAAGAATGACAGAAAAAAAAAAAGGAAAAACAGCTTGAGGCTGAACATCAAGACATACTAGAAGGATAATGCTAATGACGTGCTAGCGAGAGAAGCTAAAAGCAAAAGTGAATCCTGCTGTTGTTTGCTACCTGGAGGCCAGCTTGTTTTTCTCCTTGCGGGAGCGCGGACGGGCCGTGAGTGGCAGCTCGCTGACCGGCGTCAGGTCACTGATGACCTTATTTAGCTTCCGCAGCTCGTTGCCAATCTGGAGGAGCTTACGAGGGTTTGGAGTCAGGTCCTCAACATCAGTCCGTCTGGACTTCTTCAACGTGTACTTGCCTGTGTGTGCACACACGCACACACACACAAACACAAAATAAGTCAGTTAAGAGTTATGTAACGTAACTGTAAATGCATCTCTTGTGATTTGCACTTCTCAGACTTTATGAAGTGACATCTGAAATCTTGTTTGTGTGTACACGTGTGCGTGCATGTGAGAACGCAGTAAGCAAGCATGCATGTGGTTGTGTGTGATGTATGTGCATGTGTGTGTGTGTGTCTGTACGTCTCTCCCTACCTTGATGCAGGCCATTCTTCTGGTACATGTTGCTGGGCAGGGTGTCTCGGTCCCACTCAGAGGGCTTGAGCATGCGCTCCTGTTTGGAGGGTGTCAGCTGCTCACTGTACTCCCAGAAGTAGCGGCGCTTCCCTCTCTTACGGGAAAGGCCCGCCGTCAGACCCTTCACATCCTCCACCATGTCAGCATCACAGCCTGGCAGGGGAAGAGAGCGAGAAGGAGAGAGGGAGGGAGGGAGTGAGAGGGAAAGAGAGACAGAGAGAGAGAGGGAGAGAGGGAGGGACAGAGACAGATGAACAAAAAAAAGAGAGAGAGAGAGAGAGAGAGAGAGTTAATGCATGAAAGAAGAAGAGATAAGAGTCGGAAAACAGAAAAAGAGAGTCCATGTGAACGATAGAGAGAGAGAGATTGTGGCCCACAGAGTGAAACAGACAAAAGAAAAAAAAAACGGAAGGAATGAAAAAGGAGGAGGTTGGAAGGAGTGCGAGACAGGAAAGGAGGAAGGAAGGAGAAGCACAACACAGCAAGTGAATAAATGAGTCATATTCAATAACTGCAGGCCTGCAGGCCTGTTTACACAGCCTGAGCTTGGACAGAGCCACCAGACAGACCTGACTCCTCACACAGACACACAGACACACTGAGGCCCCAGTCTCCAGGACCCACTGCAATGACTTGGCACTATTCTGGGCTGACTCCTATGCATCATCCCACAGTGTCCTCTGGACTGCTCATAACCCCAATAACACCTCCAGTGTGGGGCAAATCTAATAGTCGCACAGTACGATTCTCAATTACTAGTTGGTTGTGCCAAGGGTCTCTGACGATATCACTGGGAAATACCCTTGGATCTCCAACACTGTTTCTAAACTTAGTTATGAGTGTTGTTTAAAAAGGCTTTCATACCTGGTTCCGAGAAGGCATCGCTGATATCGTCGTCTTTGTCGCCTTCGTAGTCTTCGTCCTCCTCCTCATCCTCCTCATTCTCAGAGAGCTCGTGCTCACTGCCAAACCCTTCGTCATGGTCTTCGTCGTCCAGCTCCAGTCCTCCATCGTCATCCTCCTCCTCTCCTTCCTCTTCGTCCTCCTCTTCCTCGTCCACTTCCTCCTCCTCGGCCGACGCTTTGGCCGCCAGCCGGGCCCTGGTGAGGAACAGCGAGTAGTTGTGCTCCTCTTCCTTCGTCTTGTCTCCGGCCGCCGCCGCCCCAGCCACGGCTCCCACGGCGACCGTCGCCGTCACGTCACCCGTGGCCACGCCGACCACGGGCAGGAGGCTCTCGCTGGCCCCTGGCATGGCGGGGAAGTGAAGCTTGACCGGCAGCCCGCGTGAGGTGCCCACCTCCGTGCCGCCGGGCATCTCGTTCTTGACGGAGACTTCTCTGGTGGCCTTGCGGTCCCCCGCCACAGGCAGCGAGTCGGCAGAGGAAGAGGCCTGGGTGGCGGCGGCGGCGGCGTTGGAGGCCCTGCCGGCTCCGGGGCGGGGGGCCACCAGGTTGACGGCGCCGGCGGCCCCCTTGGGGAGCTCCATGAGTGGGCAGGAGCCGGAGGGCGACCCGCCGGCCTGGGGGTCGTGGAGTTTGCCAGGGAAGCGATGGGGGGCGCTTATGCGCACCTTAGCCTTACGCACGAAATCGCTCCCGCCCGCGATGCCTCCGCCGCTGCTGCTGCTGCTGCCACCTTCCAGGCCGAGAGCCTTCGAGGAGCCTTGGAGCTGCGCTTTGGACGCGGTGTCTGTGTTGGAGGCCACAGGCCAGGTGGCTTTCTGAGAGCCCTCGGCGAAGTCCGGCAGCGGGTTCTGGCTGCCGGTGGCGGCTGCCAACGAGGACGAGGCGGCGGAGGTGGAGGAGCAGGATGGCGAGGACAGCGGCGGCCGGCCGGCCTTTTTGCCTGGGGCGGAAGAGAGCGAGAGCAGAGGGGCGGGCTGCTTGGGGCCCAGGGGCGCCGGTGGCAGCAGCAGGTCGGGATGGTAGAGCGTGTCGCACACGGGCTGCGAGTCCTCGCTGTTGAGCTGCGCCAACGTGGGCGTCCGGCTGATCACCTCCTCGTCCTGATACGGGCTGGAGAAGTCGTCCAGGCCCAGGAAGTCCACTTCCTTGGTGCCCCAGATGTCGCAGCTGGTGAGCCGTGTGTACCGGGTCAGGTCCTCCCAGTAACTGTCCCACTGCTCGAAGTTGGAGCTGTAGGTCAGTTCACTGCTCTCGCCCAGCTCCACCAGCGGCTCCATGCCCTCCAGCTCCCGGCACTCGCCCACGCCCAGCATGTCTCCCTTGGGACTCTGCCGGCACGTCATGTCCCTGTCCTGGAGAGTCACAAGACACAGACAGGATGTTAGGCAGGCAGGCAGGCACACTCAAACCAAAACACACTCAGACATAACCGTATATATATACACAAAGCCACAAGCCACTTACACATATTTGAATCAATCAAACCAATTTGTGCTCTATATTGACCAACCTTATATCTAATAAGAGCCAGCTAGGGTCTGCTTTTTCCCCTCATATTCTATCTGTATTTTTGACAAGTTGCAGAGTTCTACAATATTAGTCGTGGAACTTCTGACACAGTAGCAGCAAGGTAACAGTTAGGTCCGGTCAAACTGTTTAGCAATTTCTGATTGAGTGAGATGCATTCTACGTGTCACTAGAATAAGGACATCCCACGATATACTATGGGTGACTCTTTACAGCTAATAATCACTCTGCATTTTCCATTAAGAGAACTTCCAAGTCGTTGATTAACTGTTCCATAGCTTGGGAACGGGAGATGCGAAACTAAGCTTAGAACTCTTGGGGGGGCAGAGGATGAACAAACATAAATGCAAACTAAACGGTAGAAACGATTTAAAGCTTTGTAAGTTGGCAATGGAACTATTGTATGACAGTAATATAACACTCGTGGTCGTGAGGTTGTTCGTGGATATCATCACGGGTGTGGTTACCAACGGCGCTGAGCCTTCGGCTTCCTGCCTGCTTCCGAACCATACCCATGAGGATATCCACGAACAACATCACTCCCACTTGTGTTGTATTGCTTAAGTAACTACTGATAGAGTAGTTCAAAGTGATATAAATACTGATTACTGGAGAGCAAGGACTCTCAAGGGGACCAGATCATGCCCTGGCAAAGAGGGTGACCAGCTGTTTCGCCTCCGTCACCTGTGGTTACTCACCAGTTCGTACATAAAGTCTGGGTCTGAGCTGTTAGCCAACAGATCTGTGCTAGTCAGCGCCTGGTCAGCAAAAGTGTAGTTCTGAAAGGCATCCCCAAAGGGAGGGTCCATCCCACTGATGCTGGGCTACAACACACATCAACCAACTGCAGTTAAACAACAAGTAACAAAGTAGCAGACTTGACATGACAATCCAAACAATCAGACAGAAATACCTGCATTAACATTCTAAGACTGGGCCAGTGGTGTGGCTTTTATGACTGCATATCTAAGGAAGACAGGAGAGCTTAGCTGTTACAATAATAATTAACAATAATACTTGACTTGAAAGGCTGATTCTGAAGGAAGACTTTCTCTTAGTTTTTCAGCCTCAAGGGCTTACGGAGACATTCGAGACATGCCTGGTTCTAACCATACGGTATCTGGCTAACATAGCTACCACATACCTGAGGCATTGCCAAGCACAGATCGCCAGTTCCTTATCGGAAACTTTTCTGCCGCCTCTCGTAACCCGCTCCCTTTGGCTTCTTTGTTTTCGCCCTTCCTTTCTCCTTCTTTTTGGCGAAAAAAACTCCTGCAGAAAATTGGTCTCTGGGTGGTAAACAAAGTCCTTTTTTGTGTTTGTGTGTGTGTGTGTGTGTTTGTGTGAGTGTGTGTGTCGGCTCGTCTAATCCGGAGGCCTAACGGCTCATTTAGATACGGCTGCGCTGTCCTCTTCCACTGTCTGGTCGCTGGAGACAGGAACGAACCCAGAACAGAACAAGACACACAGGGGAAAAAGGGGTTAGAGAGGTGAGCAATGTGAGCAATGTCTCTACAGAATCTCACAAAATGACATGTCAAGTGAGGGAAACACACACACACACACACACACACCACACACACACACACACACACACACACACACACACACACACACACACACACACACAGAGATAGCCTACCACTTGAGCGGCCAGACGAATGTCAGCGGAAAAAAGACCCCAATAAAACCCAAAAAACCTGACGGATAAACGAAACCGAGCGAGCTAAACAAAAACAAACAAACAGCATGTCGGTCACAAACTGAGACTTGTGTAAATCCGCGAGAGAGGAAGACAGACAGACAGACAGACAGAGAGAGAGAGAGAGAGAGGCGATTGCCTGTCAAAAACGTCTGTGTATTTAAATTAGGACGAACCCTCACGGCCTTACAGACAGCACCACATTCCCCACTGAGCGAAAGAACCTGCTCGGCACAGAAGGGCAAAAATAATAAAGATGGCCTCCCTCAGCCTGACCACTTTAACCGTGGTCAGAGAAAGTTACGGAGGTCGGCAGGGAGAGCCCGGTCAGATCCATGGAAGGACAGCGCTGAGAGCCCGTGTGTTCGTCTGGTGCGAGACATATAGAGGGAGCAAGAAGGAGGTAGAGAGACAGACAGAGAGAGGGGGAGACGAAGACATAGCGAGAGAAAGAACGAGAGCGAAAGTGCGAGAGAGAGGAGAGAGACGAACACCAGGGCTATTTTTGTAACAGTCACAGTTCCCTCTCCTCTCTCCCCTCTGCTGCTTAAGAGGGACCCGAATCGCCACAAAAAAACAGGGACCCAAATAGCAATGACAAAACGCTCGACGCATATCCAATCAGTAGTGATATGCCATGAAGGAAAGAGTCTGTGAGGGAAAGAAAGATAAGACAGCAATAGAGAGAATGGAGAGAGAGAGAGAGAGAGAGAGAGAGAAAGAGCAAGAGAGAGCCCTGCTGGCCAGCTGCAGCGCAACAGCAAAACAATCCAGCTCCTCTTGTGGCTGATGACATCATTTCCTGCCGGTGTGCAGTCTCAAGTCAAATAAGCATCTTATCATCGCTGAGCTTCTGCACACGGCAGCAGGCTTTGCATACACTACCCACAGCAGAGGCAAACAACAACCCCGACAACACGCCGGCTTGCGCACTCGTTTTCTTCTTTCCCTCATGCTCTCTCTCTCTCTCTCTATCTATCTCTTCTCTCTCTCGTTCTTTCATACCAGTCTTTGCTACAGCACTCCCTAACCATTTTCACTCTCCACTGCAGCCTGCCTGCAACAGCTCCACAACTGTGCCAGAGGTCAGTAAGTCAGAGTTATGAACTTGAAGCTTAAATGTCAGTGGAGCTAGCAGGGAGAAAGGGAGAGAAAGAGGGAGGGAGGAAGAAAGGGAGGAAGGATTGATAAAGGAGGGACATTAGCCTATCTGGCTATCTGCCCTGCTCAACCATCCCCACCTGTTAGCTGTGCTTGCAGGGGTTATTTGGGAAGTGATTGCAGGGAAAGCCCTTTAACGTGCTGCATGCTGTGGACAGGCTGAATTCCCAAACCTGTCAGCCTAAACTATGCCAAGACACACACACACACACACACACACACACACACACACACACCACACACACACACACACACACACCACACACACACACACACACCACACACACACGACAGCTCAGAGACAAGTGCATAAAGCCATAAATCATCTCCAGACTCCCTGGGGAAGGCCGGGAGCAGATAGAGGCTATTCATAACAGAGATTCTTAACTGCCTTTGTTCCTGAGCACATTACTCTCTGCTATGGCTTCATCCAAACAAATGAAATAACTTGGATAACTTAGATACTATCGCTCCATCCCAAAGGACAACAGGCTAGATGGATACGTCTATCCAAACAACACAAACCAGCATGCCTTCTCTCTGTTGTCGCAAACTTGCTCTGCGACTGTGACAAAACATACACTACTTCAGGCTGAATCCGACTATTTAAAGCCGACAGGTTGGATGAGGGTGGCACACCTGCCAAACAGTTATTTATTTATTTATTTATGCATTTAGCAGACGCTTTTATCCAAAGCGACTTACATATTTGTCAACTATCAATTACATAAGGGCCAGTCTCCCTTAGAGCAATTTAGGGCTGAGTGCCTTGCTCCAGGGCACAACGGTGGCAGCCAGGATTTGAACCCACAATTTTCCAGGCTACCTGCACGCTAGGTTCCTTCACCACTACACCACCACCGCCCCTCACCGCCCCAAACAGTTCAGCAGCTAGGACCACTCCATGCTCGTCTAGTGACACGTGATTGCATCATGCTAATGAAGAATATGTATATGTATGAAGGATCTGTCTGTGTGTGTTGGTGGGTGGGGTGGGGTGGGATGGGCGTACTATTTCCATGTGACGAGGCCCATTATCAGGTGGCGCTGCTGCATCACACACACATGAGCCGCCAGAGTCAACATGAGATCACACGGATGGAGAGAGAAAAACAACAGCAGCCGGAAAGCGTGTTTGGCTACCTCTACAACTCAGGTTACAGTCATTACACCACATTTTAATCAGTCACCCCAGTCTGTCTCTGTCTGAGATGTTTATTATTATTATTATTATTATTATTATTATTGACAGCATTATTATGTGCCAAACCCAGGACCAACTTTAACTTTTAAGCCTAAAGCTTGTGTTTGGGTACATTAGCTGCTAAACTCCTACATGTAACCCAAATAAGAACCAACGGGGCTACAAACAGAACCAAGGAACTGACAGCTAAGTTCTGCAGCTCTGGCAGGAGAATGAATGGAGCGTTTAGCTCCCTTTGCAGTCGTGCAAGTTTCCCAAAATGAGATCACTTCCCTATTGTGTACTGGGTAGTTCAAACTCGACGGGGGGGGGGGGTTAGTGCTCAAATACAGCTTAATATTTACCCAGCCAGGAACACTTAGCCTACCTATTGGAGCACTGGACTCACTGCTGTATAAATAGGTCACTTTGAATAGAGGAAATATCATTAGGTTTTTTTATTCCACAGAATAAAAAACCTACTCCATAGAATTTATTCCATAGAATTTATAGTCATGTACACTGAACAAAAGACTAGGTAAAGCTTGCTTGAAAAATTAAAAGCTTACTTGAAAAATTAGTGGAAACACGTTGCCTAAAATCACTTAAGTAAACGTAACTAGTCTCTTTCAACTTGTGATACACTTTCAAAAAGTAAAACGTTACTTGAAAAATCGGTGGCAACCAATTCTTGCAATAATCGTTGACTCAAACAAGTTCAGTAAACATAAATAACTAGTCTCCATTAAGTTCTGGTAAACAAACAGAGTAGTCACATTTACTTCACTCATTTGAGGCAGCTGTTTGTCTTAGAACATAAATGGCTACACAAAAGTATACAGTTTGCGTAGTCCCACAAGTAAGTCAGCGCAAGGGCTAAGCCACACTACGAGTCATCATTATCACACATCACACAAAAGGCAGCAAACCGCAGCAAAGTTTCAAACAATCTTCATTCGCTTCTACTGATTCCACAGTTTTAGTGCCGAGTAACAATGTAACAATGTGGGGGCGTTCCACGTCAACATCAGCAACCCCAACAGAGGCTGCAGCCGTGTTGCAGGTCTACCAGCCCTAGCAGCTCTAGGTTACACAGGAAACCAATGTTGGTATGAAAAGTGAGAGCTGCTGATTTTGCATTTAAAATATATGCAATCAAGCAAATAATTTTCAAGTATATCGGGTCATGTTTAATGACTGAATCATTGAATTCGGCAGCAACACAGCCTTGTGATCATGACAACATGAACAGGCTATACAAAGACAAAAATAACATGAACATGCATGCTCATTCTCTCTCTCTCTCTCTTGAGTTTTCAGTGAGTGTCAGGAACAGCCAAGCAGGTGTCTGCCTTCCGGCTGATATGCAAAAAGATTCCTGCCTTTGCACATTTTGTATGAATTCATTTACATGAAAAACAATACCAGTGACTGCTTGAGTAATAGTAATCACTGAAATGTTTAGATGTCCTAGCATATATGCATGTGTTGCTTTTATTACACTTAACAAACACTGACAACGGTGATATTCTTTTGGGTGTAGCCTAAACAAAAATTCTCTTTGGAAAGCTATCTTCTTTTTTAATTTAGACTATTGTTTTAGACATGCTAACTATATTACAAATGACCAGCCCTTAGACAGCATCACAAATTGGGGACAAAATATCAACTGCAATTTACTAGGTTATTGCAAACTTATTCCAATACTTACTATTTACTTGTTAATGCAAAGTAGAGCAAATAGCCTAGCTGATGGGTTCGTATGTCCAATCACACAGCTTAGTCTTGGTGCAAGAGCCGTGTTAAATGCATGGGTGATTACGGGCATATATTATAATAATGCTATACAGTCGAGTGTTTTGCTCAGTATGAACACAGCTTCAGCACAGAATAATGACAGATCCTTCCAGAAGGCATTTCCATTTGCACTTCCATCTTTAACACTTCGGTAATTAGGTTGATCTATTCTACATACAGTCGTCTCCGACAAGTAACGTGCTGTTTATTCGAGGTTTGTGGTACAGTGACAGCACACAATTAAACAAATCACATACATTAACAGAATTCGTGCTGTTATTACTTCAATGTCTGCAAAATTCGAACGATTAAAATCTGATTTCTTCATCTGACCTACTAACACACGAAAACACCCTGAACTCAACATGGACCTCTTGGCAAACAAATATCTCAACCGAACCCACTGTCAACCTGCGCCAACGCCCACGAAAAGTCGATGTGCCATTGGCCACTCTTCTTCTGTTAGCCCGCCTCCTTCAATGCATGATTGGTAGTACAATTTATCTATCAAAGGGGATATTTTCGATAAATACCCTGCCTATTTCACGGTAGGTTGAACAAGCAAGCAACAAACAATATTAAAAGGCCCGATCACGTTACATAAATGGCTGAGGACATAATACTGTAACTATATAGATGAATCTAACAAATGTAACCCCACGTTTCCAACACAGCAAACCGATTACATGATCAGTAAATGCACAGTTGGTTTAAATACCCACTTAAATGGAGCAGCCGATGACAAACACGACTTGTACTTATACAAACGGTGGAACGGCCTTGCTTGAAGTAACGTTACAGTCTTTAAAACAAACCGTGTTTTTCATCTCACAAACTCAGAAGCGTGTGAACCCTGTAGAAATATCCAACATGTGACTCGCTGTACAGAACCGCACAAAACATTGCATTCTGCTTTCCCGAGCGTCCCTCTTGGCATTACACAGGTGGGGGCGTGTACCCTTATGGAGCTGTTAATGCTGCTTTAGTTGACCTATAAATCCATTAACTAAATGTGACCGTGATATATCACTGTTATGATATAACTAGTGTAGTATTATTAAAACTACCAAATAATGGCAACTCAAATACAATAACTTATAGTTTGTGCCATGGTTACCTTGACATTCAATAGCACGGGATCGAACCGTTGTTGATGCATGGAAATTTACTTTACCTAGCTGAATACTGGCCTCCTTTGTAAAATCCTACTACAGCTAGGTTGAAACCTGTATACTGTTCCAAGATGTTATGCTCGACGGAACTGTGTCCCGGAGTTCACTCTGTGTCAGTATTAGCCTAACGTTAACGTTAACCTAGTTCATAATCGATAGGGGCGGCCATGTATGGTTGCTGTTGTATTCAAGACAACATGTTTCAGAGCAAGGTCTTCTTAACGTGTCTAGTAGGCTTATTCAAAACCAATTGATTTATAAAGCAGTGACTACGTGGTGTAAAGTATGTTAGGGGTGTTAACGATCATAAAGCAAATTGGAATTGTAAAATTGAGGTTTGCTAGTTAGCGCTTCGTCTGATATCGTGTAAAACATGGTCAATGTTAAAACTGCTCATCATCGGTCAAAACAACCATAAAACTGTCAAAACATAATCACAACAAACAGATAAGGGACTTATTGTGCAAATCATGATGATTTCACTGCAAATTCTTCGTTAAATATGCACAGGTTCAACGCGGAAATCTTGTTTCTGAATAACTATGGCCTCCGTCCCTCCCCTCTCAACAGTGGTAGCGAGCAAGCTAACCTACCCGTTAGCCAACAAGCTACAACAACTTAGCACAGGAGCTAACCTGAGATGACACTATTTTTTAAGAGATCTGGGGAAGAAAATCGACTACACTTAAGTAAAACCTTAATAATATCGCTGAACTCACCTTTATAACACCCATATAGTTAACTCTATAATGTTTATCTCCGTATTTCCCCGTCTTTAAACGAACTTTCTGTCATTTCTTCTGGGTCCACGCTGTCTTCCTCTCTGGTTTGTTTTGTTTATCTTCTTCCTGACGGGTTCCTGGAAAGCGCGTGACTCTTTTTTCACGTGCTTTTCTCTTGACCAATCACGGCTGAATTGTGCGTTGTACCCAAAACAATACATTTTGGTTCATTTTATACACTCGGTAAAGATAATTGTGACCATAATTTCTGCAAAAGGTTGAATACCGGGGCAATGCACATGCGTTTTATCTAAATCATTTCAACATACAAGGGCAAATCATTTAGTAATAGTTAATAAGAGGTTACATTATATAAATATATATTTATTATTACTACTCTTATCTGTATATAATTTGCTCTTTAACTGTACATACTGCATATACTGTATATACTGCACTTGCTGCTCTTTGCACTTCTGATTATATGCCAAACTGCATTTCGTTACCTGTATTTATACATGAGTAATGACAATAAAGTTGAATCTAATCTAATCTAAAATATTGTTATGACTACTTTGTTTACACAACTTGAAATTTTTCATTTTGACTAAGTCCTGCTCAAAAAAAAACAATCGCTTTCAGGCTTAGAGCATAGATGTTGCTGTTTGTATATCTCATATCTTCCACTCTCTGTAACCAGTAAAACCAAATAACATTAGAGTACAATTTTTAGTCTCATCATACAGCATTGACAACTTTAAACTAAACAATATATTACATCCTACTATTGATGGCTCTGTCTGGTTTACTGGGTTATGGTGGTTGGTGCCATACTTAAAAAATGAGCCAAACTGGATGAACTGGTGGTAACTTATCTTCCTAAATGTTAAAAGGGTGACAAAATACATGCATGCACGCACACACAAACATACACACACATAGACAACAAAGGGAGCCAATCTGGAGAATGTCACCAAGATTATTCAATCATAACCCTCTGCCCTGCCCCCTAACAAAAAAAGACAGACAAACATAGTCTGAATTGGCACACTGATATCAGCCACACTGGTTATGGCTAGGACATTCATAAATCAAACTGAACTAAAATGAAATTATTTGCTCTGTGCACTCAGTCACCTCTAATTTACCGGACAAGCTGAAATTAATATTTACAGAGGGAATTATGGCCAGTAATTCTTGCACAGTGTCTACATCCTCTCTGAGGTCTCACCAAAGCAATTCAGAAACTGCCTCAAGAGTAGAAGTGGGGTGGGGGCTTGGACTACTCTGGTGGGAAGGTCCAAGACTGTCAGCTCAGGCCTGTGTCCAAGGCCCTGGGCAATCTTGAGAAGTCTGCAATGCACCCGCTGCTTAGAATCCGCCTGCGTTCCAGGGCCTTGTGCCAACCTTTTCACTAAATAGGAGGTTACTCAGCAGAAACACAAAACCTAAACTAAAAAACAAGGCTGAATAATGCTTTGTGGAGACCAGGAGACTGGCATTTTTACCTCTTCTGTCTGTCTAGTGATAAAAGTATTCTATGCAGAACAGTGAGAACACATTAAATTGAAAGTAGACTGTGTGAGACAACTTTGAGCTGCAGAGTGTTGCCTCTGTCCTCTTTCCATTTCAGTGGTCCATAAAACTGAATAACCTTCACAAAGTATCAAAAGGCAATCTGAATCCGGTTGCAGGCTCCAATTTGTGAGTGATGGGGATAGAGTTTTGTTTTGGTCCTCATGGTGAAGTGCTGAGAAAATCATTTGCTTGTGAGGTTTTGTGAGCTGTGGTTTAAGGCCAGTGATAACGCAGATACCAAATGGTGTCATTGCTCAAGGCCGGTCCAAACAGAGGATTCAGCTGTGCCAGGATTGCAATCAGCCAACTACAGAGGAAAGGGAAACAAAGTCACTGATTGTAAATAAATAAATTAATAAATGCATACATAACAAAAATCACATTCTTCCCTCCAAGTTCATTACTTACAACTTGATGACACACATAGTTCTGTGGAAAGTAACCAAGGGATATTCACACAGAAAACAAACAAACAATGGCTCTACCAAAGAGATTTGCATTGCTGCCCTCCAGCTTGCCAACAGCATTAGCCAATGAAGAACCTAAGAAATTCTGGAGTGGATACCAATCAGGGCGTATTAACAATTCTTCACTTAGGAAGGCTCCTATCCTAATGAAATTATTCAAAAAAAAAAAAAAAAAAAAAAAAAAAACGGTAAGGGTCGTTCTGATTCTCTACATGTTTAGGAAAGGTGCTCCAGTCCTTCCTTTCAAACCTCTTGTAGCATAGTGCACACTGGCAGTCCCTATAAAGCCAAATGAGGCCTGAAACGCCCCACAATTCCTTGCGTTGCATAAGTGCGCAAGTGTAAATGAATGCATAAGTGCATAAGTATAAATGAATTTGGTTTCTCTGCATTCTCTTTTCCTAAGTCCTTAGAATTAATAATGATTATATCTTTCCATGTATATCTCAGTGAAAACTGCTCTGTAATATGTATCTAATAATTATCTTTGTGATATCAAGATGCAATCAGTTAAGTAGTGAAAATCTGAGCACTGGAAACAGCAACACTGTGGCGAAATCACCCCGAATTTTGGAGGAACAGGGGCATCTGATTATGATTCTGATGCTCTTCTTAAAGAAAAACATGAAATCTACACTTCTACGACCTACTCTATTGCTGACTGACTAAAACTTATAATCACTGATTAGTTGTTCTCGCGCATAATTTCTCCTCTCTTGCACAGATCTCATAAGTGGCTTATTTCTATATATATAAAACGTGTCTCAAACAAATAGCATTTACTACACATGACTGACATCTAAAGTCATTGTGATTTTGGCAATAAACTGTGAGGTGTAAGAAATGTAAACTCCCTCACACTGCCCATTCCAACATAAGCAACTTATTGTCTTACAGAGTTATAGACCGTGGGTTACCTCCAACACACCTGTTTGTATAAGGCATGCAAAAGTTCCTTTTTTGAAACAGTAAGATGTACAACTAAAAATTTAGTCCTGAAACATCTCAAGTAGGCTATGCCTATTTACACACTGATTTCAAAACAGTCTCTTCAGACTGTGAGCCTTTTGTGTTTGCAATGCTATACCCTGTAGTGCAATCAAAATTATTAGTTTATTATTGAGAGGCCTCCTTGTGAAAAGGATGACACACCTGAGCCAGTTGAAGTGGTCCAAATAAATAGCTACAAATACTCAAAAATAATTTGCAACATGGCCAGCAAAATGAATTCTCATTCTCTGGCTGTGGTAAAATGGAGCTGGCTGGCTCTTCACTAAAACTAGCTCCTTAGAGCAACATGAAGACACACATTCCTCTTGTGAATTACACTTTCATTTTTCAGGGAGAGAGAGAGAGAAAAAGACAAAGGTCCTTCTGTTGAAGAAATTCAAGGCTTTGGCCAAAAAGATCTACTGAATAAATGAGAACAGGAATACATATGATTTGCACACTGCCCCCTACTGCCCGAAAACATAGCATGTACTTCCTCAATTTATAGAGGTGAGTATATGAAGGACACGACTGAGATATAGTTATAATTTTAGATGGTTAATAAGACTTGGGGTCGTAAATTGTTTGGTGTGATAAAGAATTATAAAGGATATGTATTTGAAGTCAATGGTTGGCACATTTGAAAATCCTACAGACGCACTGTAAGGTCGAAAAAAATATATCCTCTCAACACGGAATAAAATCTGTACTTACAACAAGTAACAGCAGATAGCAGTCAGAATCAACATTGTAACGATGACCCTGTGGGAAAAATTGTTTATTAGTGTAACAAGAACAAACTTTTGTATTCTAGTGACAGTGGAACCTTACTCAGATCACGACGCATCACATGATGGGAATAAGGTTGTTTCTGTTTTAACAGAATATGTTCCATGTAACAAAGTATCTTAGCCTAAGCCATCAACAAGTGTGTCATACACTATGGTCATACATCACTTTCCTGTATGCCATACAAGTTACAGAAGTTAATTTCTGAAACGATTTTGAGTTTGTTGGATTATTGCACAAACGCATCACAGGCTTTGGCCATGAAAACGTCGGTATAACACACCATGTCCTACAACAATATATCAGCCAAGGAAAGACATTTCAAGTTTTACAAATCTGGTCTTCCTCAGTGAAAAAGTTTTCTGTTAAAAAGTTACTACAAGCTAACGTTGAAATCAAGTTAGATAAGTTTTCGGACATGAACTGAACCCTCCGACTCGTAAACATCGTTGTTTATCGAGACTTTACATGTATCATTCATTTCAATGGAATGTTTTATTTAATATAAATTGTACCATCACAAGCACTCGTCAGAAAAGTTAACACCGTTCCTCACTGCTGATAAACATTAACAATAACGCTAGTTAGCATGAGTTAGGCTAACGTTACTTACCCACGGTTAGGGCCTTTAGGAATAAACCACGGCACAACTCCTCCTACGAACCCCCAAAAGAGAGTGAAAACAGCCATCGGAATAGCAAAATTGTGTTCTGCCATGGCTATATTTTAGTTAAATCCAATCACTGTCTGGGTAAACTACCGGTGAAATAACTAAACCTAACTTACAATCAACTTTTACTACGTACTCTGGAACACATCAGGAACCGAGGTCACATGACTTGTCATACTGCTTGACTTCATGAAACGTCAGTGATCTGACGGTAACAGCCTATAGTAGCTCTGGCTGCCGCGAAGTACATCGGGAGTATGCAAACAAAATGGACTGTAATGTTCTAGAAGCAGGCCTGCAAACGATTAGGCATTTGTACAAAGGCACAAGTACATGGGGAAAAAAATAGGCCTATGAAACCTCACATAGATAATACAAATTTGGTTTGGGATTTTGATCTTTTCTCATTCTCACTTGACTTGAGGCTCAGTTTCAAGACATTTAGCCCTTTTAATTTACTTTAAGGTAGCCTAATGTTTGTGTTTATTTTGTTCTATATTAACCTCAGTAATTTACAAATCAATTGCTCTGCTCAGGTCGTATGTCTTGGTGTTATATTGTGGTATTCGTAGTAGTCACTTGAACAAACTGCAGTCTTCAGTAGACTACTCTAGTGAAGATATACCATCTGTTCTGTATAAACTGGGCCCATATTGTAAGAATAGATGCTCTTATTCCCAATGATAAAGAATAGACAAACATGTTTATTCCAGTAGTTTCTTGAAAACAAATACATAGTCCAGCAACAAGGGCATCTTCAAAAATGTGCATTCATTTTTAGAAAGCTCAGAACATCATACAGTGTTAATAAATAACTTGAAATAAATAATATGACGTCTAGTGGTAAACCAAATATTGCATTACTGAAATGGCATCAGTTGAAATACTTAAAGAAATTACACCTGCATGTCAGATTTATCTTGTCAAGGGAATATTAACAACAGAGAGACTCTGAAATACCACTGCTGTTGTCCTAAGCTTATTGGGAGATACTGTAATTCACATCATCCATATTTCATTCCGAATAATCAACACACATGTGCACGCGCACGCACACACACACACACACACACACACACACACAGGTTATTACAGTTCAGTCTTGATTTTGTGCATCAAGTCCTTCTGGTCAATCATCTCAACCTGGCGGCTCCAACGGTGGTACGCAAGCAAGGCGATGTTCTTTGCTGCCACGGAGCTCATCTCCATAGCGCTGCCTGCCCACTCAATGCCATTAAGGTAATAGAGACCGTTGTGCAAAACGATTGGTGGGAGCTCCTGGGTGCTCCAGTAATGAGGGTAGGCCTGCCAGTCCGTCACTTGTACTGAGTAGTAGGACTTAAACAGCGTCTTGAGCTCCTTCTTACCCAAGGGCTCTTGTGAGAACACCTTATAGACAGCAGCCTCTTGAGGAGGCTTGCGTCGGAAGCCAGCGGTGATGTTCACTGGGCAGACGTTGGCCACGCTGTTGAAGAACAGCTCGGGCGTATCCGTGGTGAGGATGCTAGCGAAAGGGAACAGTTTGGGGTCCGGGTAGCCAAAGTAAGAGCAGTTTAGGTAGCCGTGGACGATGGAGGCGACAGTGTGGTGGTAGGCTCCAGCGACGGCAGGAGGCGGAGAATCAAAACCCTCAAAGGAGATTCCAGAGCCCACGCTGGGTTGAAGGGGGGTGGCCACCACTACGATGTCATACAGTTCCACAAGCTTCTCCGTCTGGGTAGAGTAACTGAGGCGATACTGAGTGGACTCTCCTTCAGTTCAAGAAAACAGCAAAAGACATTTCAGATCCAAATCGTGCAATTACAGTATGCTCAAACATCACATCAGATACAAAGGAAACCCGAAGGACAACACTGAAGCATGCACATGGGTCAGTGTATTAAATAATATTTGCAGGTGTAACAGGTTTAAATAAACACCTTTGTCTGAATGTATAATTACACAATAGATCTATCTATATATCTGTAATATAGTTTTCCTTTACTTGGTACACTGCTATAAGTCCTGGCAGCCCCTCCTCTCCCCCTTGCCTTATCTGTCTCTATCTCTCCTTCCTCCTTCCTGTTTTGATATGCCTATGGATGGAGGTAGGTTGGGTGATATTAGCTGATAATCAATCTGATAAAATATTAATATTCAGAAGTGCCATCTATAAGTTTATTTGCACTCATTTTATCTGTAACTATTTTATGTACCTTATTTTTGGGTTATTTTTCTGAGATGACTTTTGCAAAAGTACTGTTTTGCAATGTTTTTCTATCTCCCCACAGTGGATTTCAGCTCTGTTTGGGTAGGCAAGACTGGCTTAACTAGCTGTGACACTATATTTATCTGGTTTTTGGCTGTTTTAGGAGTTGGAGGAGTAGATGCATGAAAACCAACGTTTTTGTTTTCATTTACATTTGTGCAGGTGTGCCATGTTTTGTTTTGTTTAAATGCATGCATTCCCCCTGTTTTGATATGCCTATGGATAGAGGAGTTGGAGGAGTAGATGCATGAGGACCAACGTTTTCGTTTTCATTTACATTTGTGCAGAAAATAAAACTTCAGTGCAGCACTCGTTTTGGGTCATCATTTAAAACAAACAACAACACAACGCAAAAGTTCACCACCCCGTTACACAGGGCTCTGAAAGGAGTGCCTACTATATAATTTTTAATAATAATTAAAATAATAATAATAATTTTTAACAACATTACAATATAAGTTCAGATTCTAGTTTCTATTTACCCACCACTTGATACTTAAGAATGTGTTCCAATAAAATGTCAGTGAAAACATACCAAAGAATTCTACAGCAGCTTACAGTTAGAATTATATTGACAACAGACACAATTTCACTGCATTTTTACACCCAGTAACTATATCCATGTCACAATAAACTTCCGCTGTATCCTTATACTGCATCCTATTACTGTGTGTGGCACCCACCTCCATGGCCACATGTCCTGTCTACATGGGCTGTAAACATCAACAATCACAGATAAAAAGTGATAAAGCCGCATACCTGCAGGTTGAGGGGATATAGCATTGACCTGTGCAGGGATGAGATTTGCTTTGGCCAACTTTAGCAGCCCTGAGCAGACCATCTTATTCCCCCCTTCCACTGCCCATAGATTGGTCTGTGCCCCTGCAAGAGATACTGCCCCTAGGAAAACACAAAAGGCGTACAGTTCAAGCTCACACTCTGTCCATTTACATGCACTAAGAGGAAATGTAATTATTGGATTCTTCTGTCAATTAGACATGAATTGGTCTCAATTAAATCCTTACTGAATTAAATTAAAATGTAGGCTACATCAAAGGAAGCTATATCTTGGCTATCAAAAATCCAATGTCCAATATAAAATCAACTTGATGGTGGTGTGCGAGTGAGTGGGGAGTGATGTCTTTCACAGTGGTCAATGCTCAAGTGAAAACAAGCTACTCTCACAGTGCTCTCACAGTTTGACTTCTCTGTGCATGTAAACTTATGGACTGTTTCTTGTGAAGGACACCTGAATCTACAGTGTACTGACAAATTCAATGAACATATGCAGCTTCTGAGCAAAATAATATAAATATACTCGTATTCCAAAAGTTAATTTAACCTAATGCTGTTTACCTCTATTCTTAACGTTCTTATGGGCAAGTTAGAAATTTTGAGCTGAACGTTTGAAAGTGACGTCTAATTCAATATGTGCCATTTGAGGTTTATATTCAAATATGAACATGGAATGTAGAGAGCAGAGAGTGTGAGTATGCGTAGCATAGAAATCTAAATGCACCATAGAAGTAGCAAATGGTTTTGCTTAGCGGGTACACCCAGCCACGCACCATTGGTGCCTTAGTAAGTCTACCATTGGTCTTACCAAGGCTTGGTCACAACGCACTATCTTTGTCGAGTCTCGTTGGGGGGGCTGAGCACGATAACAACAGGGTTGTGACAGTGTAAATCAACTAAGTGGCCAAGGAATGGCGGCCGTTTGAATTGGTTTTGGCTTCGACTTTGGAAAAGATAGACTTGGGCTTTTCATTGACGGTTGAGCAGAAAAAGGCACTCAAGTCATTCGTTTCAAAGAAGGATGTATTTGCCGTTTTGCCAACGTTGCTCTGATTGGTCGTAGCACAATCCAGTTTGAAAGACCACTGCTGATTCCCGCCCTAGGATTGAGCCCAGTCTATCGGTTGTTGCCAGACTATATATTTTGATGTTATAATTTGGCGTATCAGGCTAAAATATGCATGCAAGCTCCATAGCACGTCTGTTCAAACTGCCCTCTGAAGAGCGCCCTCTGCTGAGTACCACTACCTGATGTTTCTTACCAACAAATGCAGGGATGCTGACATTCTGACCATAGTTAACC
The DNA here is from genome assembly GCA_015244755.2 of Tenualosa ilisha. Classification (NCBI taxonomy): domain Eukaryota; kingdom Metazoa; phylum Chordata; class Actinopteri; order Clupeiformes; family Clupeidae; genus Tenualosa; species Tenualosa ilisha. Next base: position 619,755 of record PYXC01001933.1, on the reverse strand, counting down.
CTCATAATGGGGGCAATGACCTCGTCAATGAAGCGCTGAGACACACCAAGTTCCAGAAGTGACTCAGACAGAGGTCTCTGGGTCATGTTGTGGAACCCTGAGCCTCCCAGAGAGGTCAGCAGCTCCTCCACTGAACTGAAGGCATAGCCATGGGCCTGGTATTTATAGATCCTGTGAAAAACAAGGAGAGAGTGAGATGAGATAACTAGATGAAGCACTGAGTTAGGAAAATGTGTAAACGTGTCTTTTATGTGTGCCTGATTGTGTATGCATGAAAGTGAGAGAGAGAGAGAAAGAGAGAGAGCGAAAGAGAGAGTATCAGATTCAGTAGCTATCGATTGTCATTTGATGAGACTGGGGGAGGGAGGGAGATGTGGCAGGATGTCTGACTGCTTCTGTCACTGGATAGTCTTATTTCTGTGCCCTCCCGACTCCCCCAGAGGCACACTCATTCTCCAGTCACCTCATGAACTTCTCCATGATCTCCTCCACCCACATCTGCAGGCGTATGAAGCTGATCCCATAGCGCCACCAAAGACGGAAAAGGTCAAGGAGGTACCAGTCTGTCTCCTCCAAGATGAACTCCTGGCCGTTGAAGACAGCCGTTTTCCCTGCCACATTCCTCCTGTACTTCAGCCCTGGTGAGAGTCGTATTGACATCAATGGCAACTTAAAACTGAAAACCTCAAAAACACATGTGGTCCTCCTGGTTTTGATAAAACTATACAGTCCACTGGGAAGTCAACTACACAGACAAACACTCTTATCGCGTAACACACTTCGGTAAGGAGTACTGCATGTTCAGTCATTGTGAATGCTAGTGTACCACCCCGGAAAACAAATGTGGATTGCTCAATCCCTCAAATAAAACAAGAACAGTAGAAAGGCGTTCCTTGTTTCGTCATTTACTAACTAAACAATCTAAGATAACTGCATGGTTTTCTTGATTTAAGAGGTAAGAGAGAGGTTACACTACTGATTAGTCAAATGCATGACCTTACCAAGTTGTTTAACGAAGTCCTGCATGTGCAGATTGAGAGAATGGATGATGGATCCCCCGGACTCATAGTCGTGGTGATTAACAGTGACTGTTGCCAACCGACCCCCGACAGTTCCTTTTTCAAACACATCAATGCGTACCTCTGGCCCGAAGTGCTGCCGTAAGAAATGAGCTGTGGCTGTACCTCCAATTCCAGCCCCGACTACCGCTAAAGCCACAAGCATGAAGAAGAATATCAGGGTGTCAAAGGTTTGGATATAACAGGGAAAGTAGGATTCGCTGCCAAGGGTCTTTGTCACATCCCTTGTCTAACATAACTACAAGCTTGATAGATTCAAGTGCGTATGAAAAATTACATGAATATATATGTATACATTATGAAACAGCATTCGACATTGCAACTCGTGAACCTTACAACAGTATTTTAAACAAGCAACTGCACGTTTTGAGTATCTATGAGTTAGTCGTAACCAGTTAGCATCGCGTGAACCTCAGGCATGCTCACCAATTTTGGATGGTGGTGTGCCATCAAGTTGCGCAAACCCCGAGTCTCCAAGAACATAAATTGACGTTAATATCTGCAAATATATATGAAACCTGGGGTTCATCGTTGATCGTGAAATAGGAAGAAAGTGAGCAGTCAGCTCAGGCTTAGACTAATGTTAGCGATGATGGTCTGAGCGGGTTCAGTCATCAGGTTCACGCATCGGTCGCCAGCTCTGAATGTCTAGAAACCGATGACCGCTGTGAAATACAGGAAGCCGTTTAATCAGGCCGATGACAAAAAATAAAACCGCTCACTTCGTTCACTCTCCTTTTACGATGTCTATTACCCGGCAGCGCAACCATAGAGCACAACACAAGCGCCTGATTCCACATACGATGTCACAGCCAATAAAACTGATAAAACTGCGCGATAATCTTTTTCCGGGGTGGGTGGGACCGACATGCATTAGCTGTTATAGTCCCGAGAGCTAGTACTTCAATAGGGCAGTAGAGGGGGCACATGCCAAACTGAGAACTTGAACAAGACTGGACTTCCAGGTCACTCGTAGCCTGCAAGAGTTGATCTTGGTGGTGGTGGGTGATGGGTCTCCAGGGCCACACTAAACAGAAAAATTTAAATCTGTCCCTTGGACATTAGTGACGATACCTTTGGAAATATACATCATATTCATTACTGGTCAGTCAAGAGGCAAGACTGACTGCTGGGCAAGACTTTTGGAGAAAGAAATTTAAGGATCAAGTTCAGAAATGTGTTGCACATTTTAACAGTTAATTCTACCTCAGACTTCACAGGGGCCTTAATACGAAGCAAGTTACCAGTTACTCTGGGTAGCTTTGGGAGTTACCGCTGATCTCTAAAAGAACCGTCCACTGAGCATCAGTTGTTTCTGAAGTTACATGTTTTTAGATCAGTGGTTACTCTACATTTACATTTAGGCATTTAGCAGACGCTTTTATCCAAAGCGACTTACAAAAGAGGATAACATTCAAGCTACAACACAATGAACTAACAAGGAGTGCGTATTGCTAACATAGAATCTGCACTGTTTTAAGTTGAAAGTGCAATAGTGTAACACAATGTAGAGAAATTTAATTATTAAGTGCATTCTCAAAGTTTACGCCAGGAGATATTCTTGGAAGTTTAGTCTTCACGAGTTTCTTGAAGGTGGAGAGGGTATCAAGAATTCTAGAATTTACCCAGTTTAGTCAGTTACCTGGCACCGTAGCATATCCCCCAGAACTCTCACTTGTGTATCAGAACAAACATACATCCCGAGGTGGAATTTGATACAACCTGCCATCTAAAAACCTAGAGAAGCAGTAGATACACAAAACGCCCTAGCTCAGCAAGCCTCCAGCCTGGCCATGCCTTCCTAGCACTTCCGCTTATCTCCCTGCAGTGCTCAGACAGTAAAACACAGTGCTAGTCTGGATTTGATTCCATTGACCTCCTTGTCTCAGGAGGCATTTTAACCTGTCCAATCAGCGAACATAGGGAGGCGTTGAGAATGCAGAGCTAGAATGCCATCAGTCAGCGGCTGATCCAATCTTTTTAAACTTTAACACCTCAAGCAAGCAATCGAATCTCACTACCAAATGTCCAGACCCTCTGTATGAAACAGAAGGGTAGAACAATGGTCAAAAAACACCAATTTCTAAAGACAGATCACGGTGATGTGATCGGCGGACCACTTTGAGATTTACATTGTTTGTGGCAGTGGAGAACGTAAGAGACAAAAAACAGATTTCAAATTGATCTCAATAGACAGTTTTAAGTTGCACTCTAGTAGATCCAACTTTCTCTTTTCAGCACAACCTGGGAGTGTAGATTTGAGATGTTCTATGGCCAGGGACCATACTGTGGTTGCCAACATGCATCTACCATTACAGCATAACGGATACCTAGTCCTACCTAAGCCCAGTGTTTGCAGGTGCGGCAAGACTCACAGTCCATTTCTGACTCCTCTAATGCAGCCTGTGGTGGTTGATGAAGTGTTACCACCATAAATGCACGAACAGATTAGTTTACGCCCCACAGTATACCAGACTGCACAGGCCATTAAGTGGTATAGATGTTTGAAACAGTCAAGTTACAAAAGGCAAGAAGATTTGCTTCCAACATCAACACTGAACCAATAATGGCTGACAGGACATTTAAAGCAAGTTAGCAACTTCTGTAATCACACTTTCCAAATTAACTTATGAAACAAATAAACCAAGACTGTTCTTTTATTCACAATTTATTACATTCCACATTCCAAATCATTCAATTGCACAAATAAACACAGGAACCACCAAGACGCACCTTTCCCTGTGAAGAAAAAAGGCAACAGTGGGTGAAACGGCCAAGGAAAAGTCAGTCAGTCAACACCCAATATCCCCCTTCAGAAAACCGAGGATCACCACTGAACAATCTGACGGTAATTCCAGCTTTTTCAGTTTCAATTTCATCATGAAATAGGTCAAAAAAGTAGCTGAAACAATAAAGCAACTCACCAGTTTATGACTCCTAGACACAAAGTCCACCTCCTACAATCAATTCAGACATAGAATTAGTCACCAAAAAGAGAGCTGGATTTGTAAACACACAACCCTTACGTTACTTGTTCAGAAAACCGAGGATCACCACTGACAATCTGACGGTAATTCCAGCTTTTTCAGTTTAGATTTCATCATGAAGTGGATCTAATAAAACTGAAGCAAAAAAAGCAACTCACCAGTTTCTCACCTCTGGACTCCAAGGCCCCCTACAACAATCAATTCAGAAACAACTTAGCATTAGCCAAAAACCAAGAGGATCTGAACGAAACAGATGAAGGAAACAAAAACTCGCAATGCTTGTTCAAAAACCAAGCATCACCACGAGCAGTCAGACGGCAATTCCAGCCATTTTAAGGTTGTTTCACTGAAGAAGTGAAACAGGGTAAACACTCACCTTTAAATGTTGATGCCATGCATCTTGTCGCAACATACACGAATAAGCTGGAGGGGGAAAAACACTTCACGTTTTAATGTCACAAACACTTAAAGCTAAATAAAAAAAGCAATCAAGAGCATTCAGGAACCTGACAATCACCACTGAAAATCTGACGGTAATTCCAGCTATTCAGTTAAGGTTTCATCATTAAATACAGCGACGAATAGATTCAAACACAGACAAAGCATATGTTGAAACTGGGGACTTGCATACCTTCGAAGAATGTATGCGCCACGTGTAGGACCGGGCCTCAACTGCAACAAAATCAGACAGATGACAACGTTAGCAAGTGATACAGTTGAACAAGATGTCACTCGTTGTTATAACACTAATTAATAGGACATCAGCATCACTCTGAACAACGAAATCGTCAGTTGTCGCATAAGACGGCACTTCCTATTCGAAGTTTTCTTCATCGTGAATGCAGAAATAAGTTGTATGCAAACGTTTACCTAATGCTAACGTTTGCTATGTATGGAGGAGCTTGGCGCGCGCGATACAAAAGAACCAGTCATGCACACTTTAGACAACATGGACACATAATGTGGTCAAAATACCTTCACAATATAATATTGAATGGATTGATGGTCTGAAATGCAACGAGAATGTCCACACTTACTTGTTGCAGGCTGCGACACACTGATGCACCACCACGTGCCTAGCTTTCGTTAGCCATGTCAAAGATACTTCAGAACCCGTCTCTGACTATGTTAAGGAAAACGACTTGACGCTCAAGTTCCTACATATATTGAATCGTGCGTAAACGCAATAGAGAACAGCTCAATAAACTCAAATAAACTCAAAGCCATTACCCTCCTGTCTAGATCGGAAGTACAACTATAACCAAACAATTTCACACGCACGCTAACACGCGATGCCTTGAGTTGAAAGAATGAACGGTCATGCAACAAGCTAATATAAGAATTGCGGATGACGTTTTTCTCAAGCGACGTCGACTGCGTTATACGTCCCCAAGGTGCACTTTTTTTAAAACTGTTTCAAGATTCAAGATCAATATGTAAATGTTACATCCCATCAAGAGAGTAAACTCTTGCGTGTTGTTCCTCATATTGCAGCATTAAAATAAATAGGTCATTAATGTGATAACGGTGGCTTGGGAAATTATATGAGTATATAATTTTGCCGGAAACCTTAATGTGGCAAACCCACCCAGAACCAGGGTAAACCACAGTATTTCTTTTGTAGGGGATACAAACCCCTTCGCTGTTTAATGGGATCAACATCCAGTTTAATGGAGATAAATATATGCTGCAAGTCCAAGTACCATTGGTTGTAAAGGGAGGTCATGACAAAGTGGGTAGACCAAAGATTTGAAAGGTTCAGTTCTCCCCCACTTCACCCTAAAGCATCTGCTAAAACACCTGTTCTTTTTTACACCACAGCATGACAGCTAAATACAATTTTTTCTGTGCATTTGAAAGTAGCAGTTTACCTGACCCTATACAACAGGTTCTCGTTGGAACAGCTGGTTTGTAATTTGGCCTAAACACGCACATTGAAATTAAATGATTAATAATAAAAATCAACTGACCTGAGTAAACCTTCATTATGTTTGCCCTTAGTGGGAAAGTTGGAACTTAAGCACAGACTTTTAAACAAACCTCAAAAAAACAAGTTGAGACAACTGTTCTTTTCTGAATTCTTTATCAGCAGCAAAACAAGTATTGTCAGGAGTGGACTTCAGAATAATACAAAAAATTATTCAAGAAAACACAGAGATTTGGGGGTGGGTTGGGTCATCCAAACTGGGTCATCCATCTCTTCAATCTGACAACCAGTCCAAGTTCCACCCCAGACTCTAATGTCAGTGGCTGCCTGCAAGAATACAAAAAAGTTGAAGCTCAGGAAGCCACTAGGTGGTGCCAGAGCCATAGAGGCATTTGGATAAATTATTACTATTGTTTTGTATGTTGGTTTGTTTTTGTTTTGTTTTTTTACTTTTTACACAGAAATGAAAGCCATATGTGACAATACCACAGGCTCAATGTAATGTCGGACTCGATCTAAGCAAACAAATACTGGGCTGACTATACAGCCAGATAAAAACAAAACAATATCACAATATTAACTCATTGTCTTTACTGTCTGGCACCACTGTCATAAATGCACCGATGAGTCATGAGCTCTTTAAGAGCATGATAAGAGAGTTGGAGAAAATGGGCCTCATACAAAAAAAAGGAAATCAAAATACATTTCATAGTATGTAACAGGTCAACAGGATTATGACATTTAAACCAATGTCAGGCTGCTAACCACACTTTGATCCCCAATTATGACTCAACTATCTGTTTATAATACACACATACACACAAAAAAGTTAGAGCTGTAGGTCCCCATGGTATGTAATACGACCTGCACAGGCAGTTAAAATGGCATTCTGATAAATTACATTGTCCTTTTCAGAGCACAATCCAAGCCTCTTCTGAGACGAAGAGTAAAACGCCCCACACACACACGCACGCATAAGAACACAGTCAAGAGTCACTGTCCGAGCCATTGCTGCTGTCTCGGCTGATCTCAATTTGCAGCGAGGGCAGGTTGTCCAGCCGGCTCTTCTTCATCCGGTTGGACTGCTGCTCTTTCTCCTTGATCATGGCGCCCCACATCTTCTGCAGACGAGAGTCATCCTCTTCCTCTTCTTCGCCGCCAGATTCCCGACGGCTTTGCCGATGGGCGCTGGGCACACTAGAGGATGTTCCTCTCTTGGACTGAGCCCTTGATCTTGGGTCTCCATCTTGAGATGGGCCCAGTCGACTCCAAAGGCCTCCTTTAAGGGACAAGGCAGAACAGGCAAGAAAATGTATATACTCAAACAACCAGTAAAGCTTAAAAATTAGTGTCAAATACAAATGCACCTGGACGACTACTATGTAGTTAGTTCAGAAATATACTGCTATCTGGGTTATTGTGTATTGGGCCAAGATTTTCTGTTCGTTGTATCATTATAAAATGCATCTAGTTATTTATGTTATACCTTGAAATAAAACAAACAAATAAAAAACGTGAAAAAAAGAGAAATACACTGCTATCTGTATTACTTTACCAATCCAACACAGAGAAGTATGCTCACAGGAGACTGACTGAAAAGAGGCAACATAACGGGAAAAGCAAACTGAGAACGTACCACTTTTCTTGTCTTTACCCGACTCATGGTACAGGTTTCGGGAGTCATATTTGGCCACCCCTAGTCTGCTGTGCACATCTGACAGAGGCTCACGGCGAGGAGACAGGCTTCTAGGAGGTGGCGACACAGAGCGGCGGGAATCTGGGGAATGTCTCCTCTTTCCCAGCCTTTGTCTCATGTCTACTGATGAAGACAACAGTTTTGAGAATTCACATCAAATTCAACCATTTATGGCTGCAACAAGCAGAACAAATACTTGCAAAGCAACACCCCACTGGGATCACAATTCTACGGAAGCCTGGAAGGGCCATAACACAACATGAATGCAAAAGTCCACAACACGAATGCAAAAGTCCACAACACAACAGCACAACACGAATGCAAAAGTCCACAACACAACAGCACAACACGAATGCAAAAGCCCACAACACGAATGCAAAAGCCCACAACACAACAGAAGCTATTTCCACAACGGAAACTACTACTACTACCGATTACTACGCGTGAAGGTACAATGATCGGCTGCAGCAAAGAGGAGGTTACTGTGGCAGAGAAAGTTGTTGGATTCGCGTGGTTGCCCTTTCAACAAGTAAGTAAAGTAAAAGGTTGTTTTCAAGTTTGTCGCTAATGAACAATGTTGATACAGCTGTACCACAGTACAATCGAAAGGTAAGATTAAAGTGGAGATTTTTTATCTAAAAACCTAACAAAAGAACAATTTATCATTGGTTGACAGTGAAACCGTTTTTTAGATTCAAGGATAGACTTTTACAGTACTGATCACGTAGTAATCAGTAGTAGTAGTTTCCGTTGGGGAATAGCTTCCGTTTTGTGGAATAACTTCCGTTGTGTTGTGGACTTTTGCATTCGTGTTGTGTTGTGGCCCTCCCCGGCTTCCGTACAATTCCCATAGGAAAGTTGGAAAATGCTCCTCTTAATTTGTCTTTTTGTGTCACATATAATATTATATATTATATTTTTTTCACACCCCTCTGACTGACTGCACATGTAAAAATCACAAGAATACCTGTCTTGCCGCTTGAGGTTGCAGGTCTCTGCTGCTGTCTCTTCTCCTCCAGAAGCTGTCGGACGTCAGTCACCTTCTCCCCTGAGGATTTGGTCCTGTTTCCTGCTTCACTCCAAGCTCTGCTCCGTCCACTACTGCCAGAGCTGGATTGTCTATAAAACAAGCAGGTTGAAACAGAAAACATGTATGTGTAAACACTTTTCTGCATAGTTGTCTACATTATGTACTCATGTAAACAACTATCAGGCTACTTTACATTTACATTACATTTACATTACATTCCGCCCCTTTTTCTTCAGATTAACCATGATATGACAAAACCTGCAATGTGCTTTAAGTCAAATGAAAATAAATGTAGCGGGAGAAGAGCGGCACCCACTTACCGTAAGATCTTCAGGTTGGCCTCCACTTCATCTGCATACATGGTCATCTTCATGCTCTTCTTGGGCGATGGCGTGGAGATCATCTTCAGCTCCAGGTCATAGTCCATCTCGTCCGAGTCAGACGAGGCGTTGGAGGGAGGGCCGTCGGGGCGACCGCATGAGCCCCCCAGCCCTGTGATGCGCAGGTTCCGCTCACGCTCCATCCGGTACTCCACTACGCGATCGTCTGCATCCATGTCCACCTCACCTTCCTCTTCTTCCTCCTCCTCCTCTTCTATGGGCTCCTCTGGTAAATTCACCAGGTCAGCTGCAGAGAAGAGTAATAGAGTTGGTGATGATACTCAGTACCTTGTGGGGCCAGTTGGTGTCAATAATGACAGTGCCACATAAATGTAAATTATTTCAGTACAGACTCATTTCAAATAATATGCTTCAGGCTTAAACTATGTTTTTAAAATATAGCCAAGAATTTTTAATATTTTTAATATTTCACCTATGTATGTAAAGTTTCAGTTCATCTCAGATTATAAACAATGTTTCCGACAGGCTATTGAATAGACAGTCACTGTATTCAGGCTTCTTCTTACCAGAGTGTCGGTGTGTATAGGGTGGTGTATGTCCCATGCTATCCCCTATGAGGGGTTTTTTGGTCTTCAGAATGTCTCTCTGTATTCTCCTGTTATGGTATCTGCGTTTCCTACAAGTATAAAAAAGTGCAGAGGGACCTTGAGCCAAAGAAAAAAAGCCTTCTGAAATTAGATATTTATTAAATAGCATAGGTCTTTTAAAAGAATTATATTTAAACATAAAAGTATAAAAATATAAAAAGTTTATCAATCCACAACAAAGTCCTGTTGTAAAGCTTTGAGAACTGCCAGCGATGTGAGTGCACTGAATCTAGTGCTCCAAGTATTGCTAAAAGTGTTGCAAAAACCCTTTCAAAAACTGCATGATAAAGAATGACTACATTCTGCAATGGTATCCTTTTATTTGCTTTGGTGACAAACCAGTGTATCTGGCTCAAAAACTTACTCACCAAGAATTACTAAGAATGCCTTTCATGCCACCATAGTTTGGGTTGCCGTACTTCATGTAATACCTGCTCCGCCTGGCAGCTCCAAGTTCTTTCTTGTCATCTGATCACAAACAGGCAGAATAATTTCATTTAAACCAATAAAAGATGAGACTCATGGACTCATGGCTATTTCAGGGTAGTCTAATGGTATAAAGAACATCCATTTAGGCTCAGGGCAGGTCTACTGCAGAATCTCAATGTTCCCCCCACTTGGGTGCTCCTTTGCAGTCAAGACACGGTGTTAGGGGGAACATCGTGATTCCGCAATTATCCCTGTTCCTGTGCAAACACCACCACCAGTTGACCAATAAAAAAAAAATCATCATCATGGAAGAGACCAATGCCCTCCATTTTACTCCCCTGATGTATGCTATTTACAAATGTGACATTTCTTACCTTGAGTAGCAAACCTTAAAAACAGTTCATTTCCTTTAAAGCCTTTGCTTGTAGGACGCAAGTCATTACGCAAAATGGAATCACTTTCAGCTTGAGAGAGCACATCTGTCTGTAACAGAAAAGAAAAAAGCATACATTAAACAGTTGCCTTAAAATGGACACAAATGACTGAATGATTACAACAATTCTGAGGTTTTCACACATTCCAGCCTTGTTCCCCCACAGCTATTGTTTTCAAAACACAGACACAATGGAAAACAGGTTCAGAGATAGGCAACCCTTATGTGTGCACAGAGGGGAGACAAAATGGGGGCCTTTCTGAAAACTATGATGACACAGTCCCAATCCAATAATTCCACTCTCTTCACTCTGACCTTTGCCTTCCAAAGCCTCCACCATATTGCCACTCAGTGGCAATGAGCATAAAGATGTTTTTGATCATCTGACAACACTGTTATCAGCCAATTTGTTCCATTGCTACCTAAATGTTATCTGTTAGCAACACCAGAGTGACACAATCCATCTGAGGTAATAATGAGTCTCAAGTCTTTTCATCGTTAGTTATATTTGGTGACCCCAGAGACATGGCACAAAAGCGTGAGTTACAAGCGCAGGCCGCACAAGACGTGGCCGCATTGTGTTTGGGACAACGACGAACTGAGTTTGTTGGATACTGTGGGGTGCCGATTTGTGTGTGTGAAAGAAATTTGGAAACTTCATATTATACTGTCAAAGCCTTTGTTTCTCTCACTGAATCCAGAAACAAATCATTACAGTGATCAAGTCAATCTTAAACCCGTGTTCAAATAATAACCATCTTGGTTACAATCTTAACACTGCAGTTTGCTTTCATTGTTGTGCAGCACACTGAATAACATTTGTGTATGAAACATACATAAATAAACTGCCTAGCCATGCCTTAAGAAGGGCAAATTGACTTCAAAGGAAATCTGCCCAACCTGCCACACTGATGCTGAAAATATATGACCTAGGAACTGCCTCATCTAGTGGTTCCATTTTTGTACACTTAAAAGCTATAACTTGCGACACCATCACAACGACAACATCTTTTTGTTGTCGAGTTTGACCAGAAATCTCAAAATTTTAGAAACAAAGGGAAAGCATATTTAAAAACTTTCTTTAAACTTGCATCATCATGGGGATAGAACCTCAGACAGTTAAGTTTTTAAATAAATAACACCTTAAAACTCAGTGGTAATATGTGTTTTAGGTTCATCACCACAACAACCACATTTTGGAACACTTTTTAAGGCAAATATGCATGAAATGTGACAAATACGAAGCTATGTCTGGGTGCCACTGCCAATACACAAATCTCCAGTGTCTCAGAACAGAAGACCAGCTGTTGTATGACTTATGTAAAAAATAGTGTGCTGTAAATCTCATTTGGGGATTCGCCTCGTCACAGTTTAACCTTACAATGACTGGACTGATAAGACTCAGCAGAGATCCTCAGTTAATATGAAAATCACTTAATGGATCTTAGACTTTATTTCTGGTAGGAAACTTAAGATACATCCAACTGGGAACATGCTCTCTCTTTCACTCACACACACACACACACACACTCACACACGGTTGGTCTATTTACCTCTGGATTCACTGGCTCTTGTTTCTTCTCGGCCTCCTCCTCACTGTCACTGGCCTTTCCATCGCTGCCCTCACTGCTCTTCTCCGCTTTCGCAGTCTCCTGCTCGTCAACCACTTCACCTTCCTCCACATCATCATCGTCCTCATCATCTGACTCACGCCTACGTCGAGCTAACAAAACAGATACACAAGAAAGGGACACATTCAGCTTTGTGTGAATGTTTCCTGCATCATCTTAGGTGATTTACTGTAGATAAGAGTCAGAATTTACACAATGAGAGGTAAACAGCCTGTTTTGCAAAACGATAAATGCAGGCGTGTGTAGCGGCATTCTTTTACACACCCCACACCACACACACCTCGGCCTCAAAGACATGCAAAATAACCAACACTATGTATTCACTGAAACATTTATGTGGAAGAGTGCTCGGCTCCAACGCACTTTTATGGTCCTGCGAATCACTGGGTTTTGATGAGCTCCTGTTTGCTGTGTCTTCTGGGTCGGGCATGTAGCTCATGTTGAGAAGGACCCGGCTAGATGTGACATCGTCAAGCCACACAACATTGCCTGGGGAACAAGTATGGATATTTTAATGCTTAAATTATTGCCAGTACTGACTGCATCAGGCAGCTGTGTTTTTTAATGACCATTCCGCAATGCCTCACTTCAAAAATGACATTAAGAAAAATACAGTCATATGGATGAATCACTCACAGGATGCGTCATCGATCCATTCAATATGGGCTGGAGGATATTCCTTAAAAAATCCAAATATGTCTTTGGTACTCATATCGTCCACCCCACACAGAAACAAAGCCTCCAAACGAACTTTTGGAATAGCTGTAGGGAAAAGGGGAGACAAAGTGAAATGAGGGAAACACTAACTAATACCATTTGAATCACATCAGCAGCTGTACAATTGAAACTAGACTTAAAACACAAGGTCAGTGTTGTGTCAGTAGCAAACACAAGATAAAAGAACACTTTGTGCCAGTGTCACTCATGCTGAGGGCTACTCTTAAAGTCGTAGGAATAAAACCATTTGAAATCTGAGTAAAGTTAAAAGTTTAAAATAACTAGTATTTAGCAGACACTTTTATCCAAAGCAACACAGACTCGCAGCATCAGGTACAGGAATCGAACACGAGTCGCCCGATAGTCAGACAGGCGACATAACCGCTGCTCCACCATGCCAGAGTAAAATGACTGCACAGCCAATATCTTCACATTACAATCTAGAACCATCAAAGACATGTACCTTTCTTCAACAGCTCCTTGTCCAGAACAACATTTCGCTGAGCCACATTAACATCAGCTCGGAAATGAAAGCGCCTTGCTCTCTTCTCCTTCTTCTCCACTGCCTCCTACAAGTCATACAGACAGTGTTGTCAAAAGATTTTTCTTTAATGTTAACGTACTGATTATCACTTGACCCGACACCTCTCTCAAATCACATCCAGATAGACTGAGATTCACAGCAAGACTAATCACACATAACATTCTATAGCATATGGAAAGTTAAGTGAGTTTCTCACCTTTGAAGTGACATCTATCCCTGTGATGAAAGTGCCAGACTTATTTTCATACCTTCGGCTGGTGTCCTGCAGAAGCATGACAGCAATAATATTACAAGATCTCAGTAACAAAGATGTACAACTCCTGTCCTGTATCAGCTCGCCAAACCGGCTTTCAAAATGTGACCACTGTGGAAACCCTGTGGAGACGGTTAGGTGATTGCCTTCGTTTTGTTAGTGTGTGTCAAGGGTAACATTAAGTAACATTGTAACAGAAGTCCAGTGACTGATCAGCGCAGAACATCAAATATGATCATATTACATGTCACAACTTAAAGTTACTTCACATAACCCTACAAGTTACTGTAAGCAACGGGATTTGTTGAAATTGCTCTTACAAAATTACCCCTGACGTTAACTACCAGAAAGAGACTAGCTTAGCTAACAATAATGTGATCTGGTTTAACATAATCTATCAGTTATGTTAGCACTGTTGAATATTTTACAGTAGTTAAGTCACTAAGTAGCTAGCGGAAAGTAATGTTAAGCTGTCCAAAAAGTAAACTAATGTCGTAGCCAACGTGTTAACTGTTCCAAACAAAGATTTAAGTTGTACTGAGCCTCACTTAGATACGCTACACAGTACACTACATTTGCTCAGTTCTCGTACCTAAATTATAACTATATGGCATATATTTAGGGCAGGTAGCAACAAAAAATCTAAACACACGTAGTTTCACTTCCAAGCACTGTTTGTTTTCAATGTTAAAATGGTTAAATCGTAGCTACAAGTTAGCATGCGCTAGCTTCAGCTAATTAGCCATAATAGCCAAGTCTATCTTGTTAACGTTGCCTGTTCAGATTATTTTTCAAACGACCGAGCAGTATAAAGTATAAACCATCATGCTATATCCTTGACCGTTTGTTGGGATTGCCATACGAGATATGATAATCTATTGGTATTGGCCCTACAATGTCCTTTAATTGTGTCAGATGGTGTGCTAGTGGTTGGTGGATGGCGCGGCCTGGCTAATACAAAGCTAACACTGGTTGAACTAACGCTAGCTAGTTAGTTAGCAAGCTCGTTTATCAACTCACCGGCAACAGTTCCTTGAGAGAGCACTGAACAGGAATGGTCTCTAGTTGCTCCTCTCCCTCCTCTACCTCCATGGGCTCTGGGTCCCGAGCATCTCTGTCCGAGTCCGATTCTGTATCTGATTCCGAGGCGCTTTCTGGCTTGACGGACACTCGTAAGCTGCGAACTGCCGCCATGCTAGACTGCTTATCTACCGGTCTGGCTACCTCACAAAGAGGAAGACACGATTCTGGCACGCCTACTGCTGAAACCGCAGAGTCCCTAGTTTAGCGATGCTGAAAGCGATCCCTACCCCAATGACATTCAGCAGGAGAGTATTTGTTACAGTTAGATACATTTGCTTATCATACTACATTAGAAAAGCACGTGGCCTTTAGCCAGTTAGGTTATGACACGCAGAGCTGGCTCTTGCGAAATCACATTGTGGCTACCAGGGTTTTAGTAAACACTGATCCTTTTCATGGATCAAACTGCTGAAATTGGGAGGTGAGAACCTTCATGCCATGACAATATCCATACAAACTTTTCATCTTCTGATCATGTTCTTCAACCTAAATAACGCACATTCTTATTGATGCTTGGGTGCTGAAAACAGTGTTTTTGACAAATTTCTAGACACAACCATTGGTCTGCCAATGTTACACCTTTCTTAGCTTCCTTCATATCCTCTTATCAGGGCTCCTACATGACTGAATAAAATCAGGGAGGTAACTTTAACTCTTTGCCCACTAATGGGTCCTCACTTAAAAGTGACCACAAAACCTATCAATACACTGCTTATTTAATTACAAAAATATCAATATCAATATCAAAAAATCAATATTTAGGGTGTTATAGGCCTTTTACTGTTCCCGTAAATCAGAGGACAGAGAATACACATAAAGTACAGAATTTTATTTACCAAAGTTGGAATAGTCATATCAATTAACATGTAAAAGTACAATCATGTTCAATTTCAGTTCATATTTCTTTCCATTTTGTTTAACCAGTCAATCTGGAATACATTAAATCCACACAATGCATTGGAAAATAGCAATTATTAATACAACAGTAATTATCTCTAAAAGGCTATTTATAACAGAAACTTTAGCACTATGATCACTAGCAATTCTTCACTTTACAGATTCTTTGGCACCTCCCTTTCAGTCCAGTGGCAGTCCAGCTGTGCAATAGTCATTGACTGAATCCCAACATCCCACCCAACCAACCCTAAGCCCTAAGCCCTCAAATGCTTAACTGGCGTAAAGGAGAAATCCGGTGTGAATTAATCCATAGCCCTGTTGTTCAGGGGCACTGAGTGCTGTAGGAAAAGGGCATAGAAACTCTCTTTAAGTTTCATTTTCCTATGGCCCATTCAGTTAATGTTAGCTAATGGTATGCTATTAGATCTGTTCTATCAAGTTTTCTTGGTCTATTTCCTACAGACTGCACTTGCTAGTGACCTAAAACAACAGGGCTACAGATTGAATTACACCAGATGTCTCTTTTAAATCAATCAATCATGGAGCCGATTCATGGCATTTAAGTCTTTGAGGGTTCATGGTTTAGGGCTTAGAGGGGACATTGTGATTCAGTCATTGTGAAAACCCAGTTACTATGCATAACTATAACAAAATAACTAGGTTAGCAGGGATCAACCAAGGTGTAATCCCTGCTATTTAAAAAAAAAAAGACAGAATGCCAATGCCTACTTTATATCACACCATGTGATCTCCAGTATCTATGCACTTGATTTTTTACCGTAGCAACCTATCATTTCTAAGTTCTAAAGACCACTCAAAAAGTGTGTCTATCATGAAGGTGTACACCATGACAAGTGACTCTTTTAAATACAGACAGTATTGTCAGCAATGACAATATGCACTTAAATTAAACATTAAAAACAATTATACTGTATAGATATCTACAAACACATGTGCAAGGTGTACAGGTAAGCAACATTTAAGCAACATTACAGCTGTTTTGCTGTACACAGTTTCAAATATGGAATCACATAACAATGTTACACAGCAGATTTAATTTTAGCTGATCCACACAACAGGTGAATATACCGTACCTCACAAATGTTTCAGTGCCGTCATTTTTCCCTTTCATCAACAGTTTCCATAAACAGGATAACGACAACAAACTGACAAGAGCTAGACTATCACTGCATGACAGACGTATGGCCAACATGGCAGTGCATTTTCAGTGAAGGTCTAGCGAGGAATATTTCCACCACTTAACTAGGAGCCTGTTATGGTATTCAAGTTCTGCTTAAGAGTTGCTTAAGAGTCGGCGTTAAGTCACAGTATGGGTGCTCGTACTCCCCTTGACTTGAGTGTGCAAATATGACATGGATTCAGTGGAGCAACAAGATGGATGAAGCCAGGAGTACCAGAGATGGACACAAGCTGTGTATAAGTGTGTGTGTGTGTGTGTGTGTGTGATGGGTACAAACTTCTGAGAGTCCTTCAGTGTGTTTGTGAGCTCCTAAATTATAGTCAGATATCCACATCTCCTCCTGAGATGATCACACCGTGCTTCTGTGTGGCTTTGTGGTCTCCACTGATATCCCCCTGAGCTTCCTCCAGAGGTTCATAACCCTGCTTCCAGCTGCAAGAGTGGGAGGAAAGGGAGATGTAGCTGGATGTCACCGATAGCATATTATGAAAGGAGTGAATAGAAATGTGAGGAGAAAAGGCAGTCCCATTACCTTCAGTGCCTTCCCTCTGCAGTCTGAATATTATCTCAGTGTCCCTGAATGGATAAAGCCTTGTTAGCCACTTAATACAAGTGTGTGTGGGGAAATGGAAAGAAATTTAGACAGGAAAAAAAGAGAGCATCTTACGTACGGCGGTGGAATGACTTAGCTTGTCAAAGCGGAATTTAAGATTGGACCGTGGAGATGTCTTTTTGTTGAAATCTGGGCATTGTTCAAAAACAAAGAGAAGGAAGCTTTTTAAAGTTTAAGAAGAGCAACTTGTAATAACCGCACAAGAAAACGGTGATGGTAAAATGTTAATCATAGTAAATCTAACCTTACAGTACATGAAACCATCTGGCAAAAGCAAAAACTATGACTAGCAATTAATTAATGTTAGTAGAGATCATAGTTACCTGTTGGGCTCCGACACATGATGACTGGGGTCCCTGAACTTTGACCTTCCACACTGAGGGTAGGACTATACACTGGAGGGTAAGTTGGTGACACTGAATTGTTCTATTTAAAAACAAGGACAAAAGTGATATTATAGCATTAAATACACACTTACATACACACACACATATTCTCTCTCACTCTCTCTCTCTCTCTCTCTCTCTCTCTCTATCTATCTATATATAAGATTACATTTTAGATTTTTAGATTTTTAAATTATGATTAACATTTTACCATCACCATATTCTTGTGCGGTTACTACAAGTTACTGTATATATATATATAACTTTCTCCTCTCTCTCTCTTCCACACACACACACACACACACACACACACACACAGTCCAACATACTGGGTCAGCTTCCTCTATTGTGTCTCCATCCCCTGCTGCACTGCTGAAGCTACTGGTGCTGGAGGATGACCGGGACATATTGGGCTTCCCATTGCTATCCTTCATCTTCAGGAACAGCTTACTACAGAATCACAGTGGCAACAGAGGGAGACGAACAGAGACAGGCTCAGTAGAAAAGTCAGTTCACTTGACCTGAGTCAGTCAGAGATGGTATGCTGTTGTTACATTTACATTATTACATTTATACATTTAGCTTACGCTTTTAGCCAAAGCGACTTACATTTGCTAACTATCAATTACTTCACAGCCAGTCTCCACTTGAGCAATTTGGGGTTAATTGGCTTGCTCAAGGGCACAACAGTGGCAGTCTGGATTTGACCCACAATTTCCTGGCTGCTAGCATGCTAGCTATGCTACCACCTCCTTATTATAGTGCATTATATATCCTATTGGTAATTATATAGAATGTCTAAAATATGTCAGCATAACATACACTCACACAGAGAGACAGACACATTACTTACATACATTTCTATGTCTTATTTATTTACTAAATATGATTTCCAGCTGGTGTCACGCACCTGTCCTTGCTTTGGCAGATCTCTGGAGAGCTGGGGTTGGAAGAGGTCTCTGACCTCACCTCCTGAGATGGCTGACCACTGTCTGAATTCCTTTGGTCACTGCACAGTCAACAATCACAACAAATTAAAACTCAGCCAAGCAGCCACTGATAATGTGTGTGTGTGTGTGTGTGTGTCCATTAATTTGGAATTTTAAAAGGTTTGCTTCAAGCACTTCTCAGACCACTTAGTATGTCATTTGACTTAATCGTCTATCACACCACTGCCGTTAAGTACCACATTTAGATGTTGGGACACGAGCACAATAGGAGACCCTTTGCTTTCTACGCCCGGAGTCTCGGTACTGCAGCCCTGGCTTTGTGTGCTGACCTGCGTGAGAGGCGTTCCGTCTGGCCGTCTATGCTCGTGTGCAGCCGAGGGAAAAGCCCTGAGCGCCGCTTCACTGGGCTCTTCAATGGAGACTTTGGACCTGATGAACCCTGAGACCCAGGGAGGGAGAGGAGGAGCCAGACAAGAGAAGGAGAGACAGACAGACATAGAGAGAGGGAGAGAGAGAGAGGAGGAGGGAGGTAGTGAGAAGGAAAGAGAGCAAATAACGATAAAATGAGAGGGACAAAGAGAAGAGGCAGAGAAAGAGTGTGGAAGAAACAGACAAACAGCAAAGACTATTAAATAACAGCCTATATTCAGAGTCAGACATCTTAGCGCTAGATGTCAACGCGGGGGAAAAAAAATTAATAAGTACATGATTATGGACTAAATTGGCCATGAACGGCACCCCCCTCCACAGACACAAGTCAGAAGAGCTCCCTTTGAAAGTGTGAAAGCAAATGAACGACAGCTCCATCTACTCACCCCGTGGGCACTTTTGCCGCCGTCCGCCCCCACTTGCGTCAGCCCACTGCCACTCAGGCTGGTGGGCACGCCACCACCCACCATGGAGTGGCGGTTATTCTTGTGCGAGCCCACCATCGTATCCATGGAGTGGCTCCGTACCCTCATCGCCCGCTGCGGGGGGTGGTAGAAATAATAGGGTATGACTGGCATTGGCAGACAACAGAGGTGGCAAAAGCCGGGTAATGAGTGAACACTTAGAGGCTTTCACAGTCAAACTAACAGCATATCAATTAGAGCGAGAGCCAGGGCTTAAATGTGATAGAGGCGAGTGGAGGTCGCCATTAGAACAGAAAAGATTACATTGCACAAGACAAGGCTGACAGCTGCAAGACACACATAAATTATTTTTTAATGACTAGATGACAAGATTGAAAAGATTACACGTGGAAAACAAAGAAACAGAGATAGATGGAGAGAAAAAAAGAGAGAGAGATGGAGAGAGAAAGACAAAAGAGGCATTTGAGCAAGACACATTCGCAGACAGACAAACATTTTCTAGACATCCACTAGAGGGAGCTCAGCATCCATTTTCAGCTACTTATCGAAAACACTGAGCCACTACTAGGTACACAGCCCAAAAAAAGCTCCCAGTCAGAGACAGTGATGAAACACAGAGCTCAGGCTTTATGTAAGGCTGTGCTGCTGTGGGTACCAACCTTAATGGACTCGATTAGCCCGCTGTGACCCCCGTTCTCCATTTTGTCGTCTTCAGAGCTCAGTGGCACCCCCAGCATGACCTGTGTCTGTCTGTGGAGCTCGTCGTGGAGGTTGTCGAGCAGGGCAGCACGCGTCCTTTCCTGACAAATGGATACATATTCATGCAGACAAACACACACACACACACACACACACACACACGCACACACACACACACATTTGCACATCAGCATGTGTCCAAAAACACAGACATCACATTAATGCATGCATCCACATACAATGACATAAATATAATATAGACTATAAATCACATACATCTGCAGCACCAAAATGACAGATGCCCCACTCACTATACCATATTTATATTCAAATAAACCCACACATACACACACACACACACACACACACATCACTGATGCAACAGTGACGCAGGAGTATTTTGCTGAAAAGGAGGCACTTTAAGCGAGTGCTGTGTAAGAAAGAGTGGTGTCGCAGATAGTACTTTCCTGCTGGGCTCTCACTCACCTCCAGCCTGGCAAAGCGGTCTGACTTGTAGCAGGCGTTCTCGGCGTTAATCAGCTTTGTCAGCAAGAATTCTCTGAATTCTGGGCCCTGGGCAGGCAGACAGAGAGTCATTTCTCAGCACATGAACAGCTTCCATACAAAGCCAGCTAATATAAAGATGCGGTCACACTATCTTGAAATAACTGCTAGAAAGCTGATGGGCCAAAAATAGCAGAAATATGAAATAGCATGACTGTGTGCTGTGGGTAAAGCATCACAGCATCTGTTGGCATAATGGATAATCTGTCTACTCTGAAATGTCATGAACTGCTTCTGACTTAATTGAGCATTTTTCACAGTGACATTTTGGGATCCTAGATTCCATAGTTTGTGTGTGTGTGTGTGTGTGTGTGTGTGTGGTGTGTGTGTGTGATGGGTACATTCCTGTGACCCATATGCACCCACCTTTTTAAAGACAGATGGATTTGGCAGCGGTGGACCAAAAGACGGGACATCTTCACGTGCTGTTACAGACACCTGCAAGACATACACAACTGCTTCATCGTCTTTTATTTCATTACGTCACATTGAATCCACTAGGATCAAAACCCACTGATGACAGGAGCTGAGTCCGTGGCTTTAAATTGTCATGAGATTAGTGATTAATTAGTAATTAGAGAATAATACTCTCAGTAAACTGATTAAGTCTAGATAGCCACCTTATATGTAGTGTCATCTGTGCATGGGTTTTCCACTTGCACAATTATATAGGCATGGAGGAAGTTGGACGCAATCAGATCAGGCACGAATGGTGTGGCCTCTTCCTGGAACACCAGCGCAACAATGTCATTTCCTATATGGCGTTTCCTCTGCAGCTGTGAAACAGGAAAGAGAGAGAGATGGATGGTCAAGCCAGAGTACTCTGCCTGCATGAGAATGACAATAAACTTATGACTTCCTGGTGGCACTCTTCAGGTGTGGTTTTAGCACCTGAGCCACTCGCATGACCAAAGACCCCTGTTGCACCATTGAAACACTGAAAGTGTACAATCAAAAAAAATGTTTTTTTGATAACACTTTACTTGAGGGTGTTGACATAAGAGTGACATGAGCCTGTCATAAATGTGACTTGACACACATCATGAACGTTAATGACACTTTCTTTGTTGTTTATCACTGTTTAAATTAAATGTCATTTGTTTTTTGTAATGTAAAGTTGACACTGTTTGATATGCAGACATTACAAAATCCAAATGAAGTGTAATTAAGGTTCATGATCTGAGTGATGACATGTCTCTTATGTCAACACCCTCAAGTAAAGTGCTACCATTTCTCTATAATGATGTGCAAAGAAGCGTATAAATGATCGAGCATGGCTATCATTCATGTCAGACAATTCATCAAAATCATTCTGGGTCTCACTGCACTCCATATGGCCTTTTCCTATGGACATTCTCAGACCTACATACCTGTCAATCTAGGTGCTATGGCTTCAATGCACACATACAGAGCATACATGGGTACACTGTATTTGGCCTCTTCCTAAAGTATATGACATTCTCAGACCTGTATACTAATCAATCTAGACACTATTGTTGTAGTGCATATACCATATACAGAACATATCAGAGGCGTTTAACAGAGGTTTACTCTTTGTATAGGGGAACACGCATCCACATGCACACCGACCAGGCCCCTGTTCCCTTGGCTGTCCATGGGCAGTTGCATTGCAACCAACAATGTTGCTTGCTTGGTTTGAAACTATGCTTTTGGGGAACAGACCCCACAGCTATTTCATTACAGCATGGATTGATGTTCATGTTGAGATGAACTGGAAGTGTGTATGAATCCTACCTGCTGTGTGTCCCCCTCTATGTAGGGCAGTTTGGTGGAGACATGGAACATGAGCTCCTGCTCGCGAAACACCGTGTAGACCGACTGAGTGCCCGTCTGGCCATGAGAGACATCAAGGCCTCCACGAAACCTGACAAACATGACAGGAGAAGACACACAAAAATAAACACACATATACACACAGGTATACACAATTCCTTCTATCAATAACTCCTGGAGTTCAGTTGCTTGCGCTTAAATCAATACCTATCCAAAGGTCATGAGCTGAAACTCCCACGGTGTATTAAATATTTGCCTTCTCTGTCTGGTTGAAATTTGCTTGAAGGGCTCTAAAGACAGCTAAGAACTGCTGTGCAAATGCAAACTATTTGCCATCACTTTATTTTTAGCCCTCAGGTGCTTTTCATTCATACCAGGTGTTTGCTCAGCTCTCTGGTACCTTCCCCGTCCTCCTTGCTGCGTCCCTCTACTGAATCATAAAATATTCTACCCGTCACTCTCTCTCCTCCTCCCCTCTCTCTCTCTTTCACTCCATCCTTTCAGTCAGTTTCTATTCCTCCATCCATCACTCCTTCTCTCTCCCTCTTCTCACCCTTTGAAGTCCTGCAGATCTACACAGTCTCCCAGAATGGCGAGAAACTCTGTGAAAGCGGGCGTCTCCTCGTTGTTCCGAAAGAGTTCTTCCTCAGATGTCTGCAACAGAACAGCCAGACCAGAGAGAGATTAGCATCTGGGTATCAGGAAGACGTCCAATCAGGATTATGACCGCAATTAGATTGCATAAATGGGATTTAGGCGGGCAAACAGTGAGTTTGACATAGCACTGTGTAGGGACTCTGCATAGGTCAACACTGTGGAGCTGACGGTGACAGAGAACTGTGTATGGAACTAGTCGCATTCACGGACTCTAAAAGGTCATCAGTGTGTGTATACACAACTCTGACTAACAATGCTTTGGTTGCCCAAACCTTACCTGCCCAAACCTCTGGTAGACGACACCAAACTTGAAGGTGTTGTTCACTTCATGTTCATCATAATTGACTATCAATTGGGAACCCTGTCAAATAGAATAAACAATTAATAAAATGTCTTCAAATAAAATGTCTTCAAATAGACACACATGTGATAGGGGATAAGAGATCGGAGCATTCTACTTGAGAATTATTTTGATACAGGACATCTTATTTATCATCTGTGGTCTTCACACACACACAAACAAATACTGTGAATGGTAAATGGACTGCATTTATATAACACTTTTCTACTCCTATGACTACTCAAAGCACTTTACATAGTATGCCTCACATTCACCCATTCACACACATGCATTCATAGGAGGCTACCATGCAAGGTGCCAACCTGCCACCGGGAGCAATTTGGGGTTGCTCAAGGACACTTCGATGGGGTCAGGCAGAGTGAGGCTTGAACCTGCAACCCTTTGGTTGCCAAAAAGCACCGCCCCCCACCACCCCAAATACTGTGAATGCCCGGTAAGATACAGGAAACATCAGAAGAGTACATACTGATTGTACCCTACTTTGCAATGTACTGATGATGCAACAGACCATTTAAAACATCCTTTGTAGTTTCAACACTAACTGTGTCTAAATTATGAAACCCTCCGCCACCCTCAGAGCCTACTAACACAGTGACCAAAGACAGCCTGGAGCCTGGCAAAGGACGTTTCCTCATTTTGGACATTTCTTCCTGCCAAAAAGAGAAACTCTTCTGTGGGAACCTGAGGCCAAGTCTTTAAATTTGCCTTTTTTTAGACTACACGGAAGTTACTGTGATTGCTAGACACTTGTAAGCCTATTTTGTAAGCCTTCAAATTGCCAGTCATGAGGCTCGTGGTGTTTTACAATTTCACTTATTATTGACTAACTACTATTGGGGAAGCTGACTCCCCAAACTTCCCAAGACTAAATGGAGTGTGTGAATTATAGGCAAATGGCAAGCTTACTTTCATTTTTTAGGTAACAACATTGCATCAATTCTGCTGAGCAGCTGCTTTTAAATGCTTCCCAAGATTAAATGGAGAGTGTGAATTGTAGGCAAACAGTAAACCAACATCCATCTTTCAGTTAACAACACTGCATCAATTTAGAGATGCTTTGTTGAGATTATATCATTAGAGAACATACTGTGGAATAAGCTACCTAAATATGAAAGGAGCTGCGTTTGACATTTACTTGTGATCATAAAGGCAAGACAAATTACAATCCAGCTGTCTTATGGGCCATACAAAAGCAATGGAAAGCAAAAAGCATTTCATTAGTGAGCAGAAGTCAGTCCCCACAGTACAGTTGGAGTTTCTGAATGCAATTACTAACCAAATGCCTTTTTTCTTCATTAATGAATAAAATATGTCTTACTCTACAGTCTATTTATGCACTTTCTGCCACTATTGCATTTATTTACATTAAATTGTATTTCTTTCATATTAAATTTATTTAATATTTACTGTATGTCTATTTTTATAAAACTCACCTTTGGGTACAACACTGGATGGAATTTGATGTTGACAATGTCTTCGCACAGAAGCTAGTTGAGACAGCAAGGACAAGGGACAGGAGAGGGTAGAAACAGGGACAGATTTTTAAAAAGCAAGTAACATTCTAAGGACTCGTTTATTATTTTGGAGGCCAGGTAACAATTATGTGAGGTTATGCTACAGCGTGCAAACCTTTGCTAACTGGGCAATGTATATGAGGTTATGCTACAGCGTGCAAACCTTTGCTAACTGGGCAATGTATATGAGGTTATGCTACAGCGTGCAAACCTTTGCTAACTGGGCA
Source organism: Tenualosa ilisha (assembly GCA_015244755.2). Lineage (NCBI taxonomy): Eukaryota > Metazoa > Chordata > Actinopteri > Clupeiformes > Clupeidae > Tenualosa > Tenualosa ilisha. Next base: position 594,241 of record PYXC01001933.1, on the reverse strand, counting down.
ATGTATATGAGGTTATGCTACAGCGTGCAAACCTTTGCTAACTGGGCAATGCTGGGCATCTCCGGTAAGCCAGCCAGAGAGATCCTGTCATAGACTGTCTTTGACTGACATCTGAAAACACACAAACACCAAATGAAGACGTGAGTGAGCAGCAAAGAAAGACTACACTGTCTAAACAGATTGCAGTAAGCATGTTTACAATAGCTGCCAAATGCCAGCTGTTGGTCAGAGCCTTATGGTGTTTAAATTTTCCATAGAACAGCTTGTCCTAACAGCATGTAATCATTTGACTGTCACGCAGCATTGCATGCCCTCTGCCTACACAGATTCTGTTAAATAAGCCATTCCATTGTGTCTGATTTCTTGTACCAAATAGCAGGACGACAGAAAATAGTGGGATATCCCAAAAAAAGTTCTGTCATCCAGTTAGGACATTTCAACTGAAAGCAAAGTTATCAAACTGATGATATCACGAATCCTTGTCCACATCACACGCAGTTAGGTACAGAGAAAGCACAAGCTGACAGCAGCCGGCCAGGCTGGATCTGGGTCTGGGTCTGGTCCTGTGTGTGGGGTCCAGGTTGAGTCCAATTGGAGTGCCAGTTTGGACCCAAGGAATGACTCACCTTAGGATGACGTGCAGGTACTCCTGTTCCTCAAGTTCCTCGTGTCTCATGGAGAGAATGAGGTTGCCATGGCTGCTCGCTGAGCAGTAGAAATTGAGATGTTCCTGCAAGAGTGGGAGGTGTTCATTTTTAGTTCAGAAAGGCAGTTTTTAATTAAAAAAAGACAAAAAAAAAACTAAACAAAACAGGGTAATAAAAGTCTCCATGCCAGTTTCAATTAAGGCAATAAAATGTCATTTCATGGCCTCATCTGCAAGTAAAAGGTTATTTTGGAAAAACCGAGGCTGCTGTGAAGACAGAGAAATTTAACAGTGTCGAAGCAAATTTCACACTGTAAACACAACCAACAACATAAGACAACTTCACCTTAATATAATGACTCACCTTCCCCAGGAAGTGCTTGCGATAGGCACGCGCTGCACTGTTTCTCTCCAGAGGGTAGCCGAACCCTCCCTCAGGGCCCGTCCCCTCGCCATCTTGCCCGTTACAGGCGCGGGTGTCCTTGGCCGACGTGCCGGTGGTGGTGGTGGTGACAGCGGCGGCAGCGGCGGCAGCGGCAGCAGTGGTCTCAGCGTCCTCTATCCAGTAGCCCCCAAACTGAGGAAGAATGACCTGTGGGTACGGTTCACCCCTCTGCAGGACCTGTGTGTATGCCATTGGGAATAAACAGAGAGAGCACTTCAAACACTGTCTCAGTTTTTGCTTATCCTTGAGCAGTTCATTGTCTTGACAAAGATTTAGCATCGCACTGGGGCTATAATCTGAACATTCACTTGAGGTTTGGGTGCTGGCTCACTCACCTCTTCAATCCCTGGATATGGAATGTAGTCATCCTGGAGGAGACAAGCCGCAGGGAGTAAGTAAGTCATGCATGGACGCACTCACACATTTTCCAATTCAAACACAAATGCCTTTAAACTGTTTAAATTCGATGCAGTGAGGGTGATACACAATAAAGATGGCGGACTCGGGCTGCTCAGCAGACATATTACACGCTAATCACGGCTGCAGGGATGAGACCACAGGTCATTTGAAAAGACAGAGGCGATGGAGGGACATAAAGATGTCGGTGAGGATGACAAAGAGCCATGGGGTGTGTGACTTAACGTGCGACGAGGGAATTATCACGGCAGACTGCTACAATCTGACTCACTGTCTCATTTGGGGACTCATCAAGCTTAAAGCTTTGAGAATCTCCTCAACTAATCGTGCTCATAGCTACAGAGACAATGATGACAGGTTCATTTCATTTCAGTCTCCACCAACAGCCACCACAGGCCTGAAAGCAGTACACAGCACACACAAAGCCAACCCACACTTTCATCTTGAGAGAGGACCTTGTCATATGGAAAGAGCATGCGATTGTGTCCTATTCGCACGATTATGTAAGTCCAAGGTCAAACAAGACATCCATGGCTGATGGCAGGCTATATGGCTCACGGATTGATGAATGATTAACATATATCACAACATAACATAACACTCACACCAAGGCTTCATAACAATATATAAATGTTTGTGTTATGTATTATAATACAATATGTATAATATTATATTATATTATATTATATTATATTATATTATATTATATTATATTATATTATATTATTTTATATAATCATGATTACATAGTAAACTGCTAATCTGTTAAACTATGGTAATATATGAGTGAAGTTCAGAATCACAAATATGGATTCTGTCATGGTAACCAAGTATGTCTGAAACTGGCATTGTGCTCTTCACGCTTCCTTGGGTGTGAGTGTTAGCATTGCTGTGCTAGCATGCAGCTCAGACCTTGAGTCTCTGTGGGCCTGTCCTCATCTCCTCCACCTCAGAGACCTGCTAATATGGGTCAAGGGTCGAGGTCAGGGGTCAGGAATTAGGAGTCAGACGTGATAGATCAGGGATTAGAGGTTAATAGATGATCATTTAACTGCAGCACCACAAATCTAATTATAAGAGGCTGACTTTACTGCCATGCACAGTGATCTTTACTGCCTAGTGCATGGGTTATTTCAAAAGGGGAGGAAGTTTACATGGCTGAATGCAGAAGTTATTGCCAGCTGCAGTCACAGAACTGCAATAGATATTTCAGTTTTGATGTCATTATTATTACTGTGTATAACACGTGTTTTTATATGCAAATAAACAATTCAGTTTTTATCTTCACATCCATGTAAACAATCCATTTTTATCTTCACATTTCTCATACACAATTCATAAATTCACTGTTAATGTGAAAATTCAAAAAGTTACAAACTTAAATCCAACTAATGTAGCGATAGCCTGTGCATTAACTACAGTCTACGTTTACTTCAAACAGCACTTTTCTCCATTCTCTGACATTCCCCAAACAACTAATTAATTATTTAAGATCTAAGGTCTAGAATGGATTCATTGATAATGGAAACATTCACATACTGCTGCTGATATTTGGCAGAAGGGAAATCTCAGTTTGGTTGAGAAGTACAGGGGTGACCAGGGAGCACAAGAGCTCAGGAGAAACGCCTACTAAACTACATCTCTGTGAGAAAAAGGCTGAAATCACTTCTTACCTCCATTCTGTCCAGCGTGTCAAAAAACTGGGCAGACTGTAAATAGCAAACAGAGAGAGACACACTGTCAGCTTGTTTGTAGCTTAGTTCTTCTTCCTCAAAGTGAATCTCTTTGTTTTTATCACCTGAGAACTTTAAGAACCTGAGAACACCGTAGTCCTTCACAATGAGCTGCAAGAAAATGTCTTAATCTTTTCACTGCGTTGCATTTTATTATTTTATTTTGTAACAGTAATACTTTGCACTATGATCCGGTAATTTTCCCATCATGCTATTCTTGCCATAGCATACACTTTGTGCAACTGGAAAAAAATAGATTGGATCATGCTATTTACACTTGTATTGTTGGTGTCTCTTCAAACATACACACACACACACAGACACACAGAGAGAGAGAAATCTGGTCCTTACATAGGCATTAACACACCACAAACATCTCTTAACTTATCTCTTTATGTGTTTGTTTCATGTGTTACTAATATAGGGATGTTTGTGCTGCATTGCAACCTTTTTAAAAGTAACTAACTATTTTCATCAGTTCCATAATCTCTTCGAGGCATCCCCACCCATGCCACATGACCTTTGTCACCCAGTGGTGTGAAACACTGCCTTCAAACTTCCCTTTAACCTCAGTGTTTCTCACCCCCACCCATTCACACACTGGGCTATGATACAAAACAAGCAAACACACACAGGGTTTGTGCCATTAATAAGCAACAAGTACATAACTCTAAACAGGGTCTGTGTGTCCATAAATACTGTTGTTCGCACACTACTGGCATCAAAATCCTTGGTGGACGATTTATTTCTGCAATTCTGGAATTGCACACATTTGACAAACTGTACTACATAAAAATTGTACCGTCGCTGTTGGTCCATTTTTGTTCATTATTATTTTTTCAAAAAACAATGCAGCTGGTCAGTCATCATGTAGGTCTGTGAGTTTAAGACACATTTAACATGTCTCTGTGTGACACACAGTATGTGAACATATGAGACCAGCTTTGACAACATGATGTTGTGACAGCGAAGAAACAGAATGTTGCTGAATGTGGAATATTCTGAGCAATGCAGAGTTCCACGTATTGCAAAGCTGAGATGCATATCTGAAGCTAGGATGGTCACACCCAAAGGATGCGAGAGTGAGTTTACTTAACCATAAGTGTGTTACTCGCAGGGTAGCACTTCCTGCTGACTAGGGGTTGTGACACAGAGTTTCTCCATACCAAACAGCCTTATAATATAGTACAAGTCCACTAAATGCAGAGATAGGGCACTGACTCTAACTCTTCACTGTATATATTTGTTTCTTTTCAAATAAATCTTCCTTATATCTTATAGCTTATATCTTCCCCTTAAACAGTGGAACAGATGATGAAATGCTGTTCTATTTCAAGGATCTACAGACGTGATTCATACCTACTGTGTGGTCTTCTCTCTTTCTTGTCCTACACAGCAAGGCTAGATGCTGTAGAACACTATCATTTTCTCCCCCTATACATTAGAGTAGACATCCATACGCTTTCCTGTCTAATGGACACATGCAGACTATAACCTTCACACACACACACACACACACACACACACATATTGTGGGCATTTGGCATTTTATGTCTTTCCATTTAATAACTCCTCTCTGTCTGACTGGCAGGGATGAATACTTGTCAATCAGACTGTGTCTAGTGTGCGCACACACACACACACACACACACACACACACACACACACACACCTCACTTACCTTCATGGTGGGTGGGGCGGTTCGGGGTGGGGATGGGGGGCAATCAGCCAGCGGAACATTGGAGATGGTCAGCAACTCCTGTTTCCTGGAAGACAATCAGAAAGTGCAGCATTGAGCAGCACACCTCTGTGACTTGAGGGCGGAATCCCTGGGCCTGAAGCAAGCAGCGGACAGGCGGGCTAGGAGGGACTGTACGTGACCTGAGGTCTTCTGCACATGGACACATGTATGACTCATTAGGGTTCTTCTTGTCACCCCCCCCCCCCCCCCACTCCACACACACTCCACATACACTACACACACACACACACACACAAACACACTCACAAACACACACACAAATACACACATGTAAACAAACATGATACAATAAAATACATCCTATTTCAGATGTCAACTGATATATTTGGACAATGCTACATTCACAACTCTGTGGGCAGGGCAAGACAAGAAGACCAATCACACCTCTATTCTTTCTTTCTTTCTTTCTTTCTCTCTCCTCAGCTCATCTAGATCCCTCACTTTTTCCTGAGGTTAAAACCAGCCACACTTTTTCGCCCCGCGTCCTTGATTAAGTTAGTGAATAAAAGATGTCCCCAAGATAGGCCATTTGTCAAAGCAATGGGCCCCTCTGTACCCACTAGTGTTCGGGGTTCTGGACCTCTTGGCAGCTGGACTCCCCTCTGAGTAAATTATTCAGCCAAGTTCCACACCTCGGACGGAGGAGGGCAGGAAGAAGGATGGCTAGAGAGAGAGAGAGAAACTAACAGCTCTCTAAAAATATCTCCTCAATCCTTCACAAGTTTTCTGTAAATAGGCCCCATGGATCCATCATCGGACGACTTTCTGGTTTCTTATTAGAGAGACAACAACAGCAAGTCATCCATAATACCAGCAGAGCAATAGACTGCACTCTTTCTCTCTCTCTTTTTCTCTCTCCCTCTTTCCCCCAACCCCTGGTTGTTTCTCTGCCTCTCTTTCTGTCTCCCTCTGCATCACTTCTGTCAGTCTCTTCTTCTCTTCTTTAAAATGTACACACACCCAGAGATGTATTTGCGCATCTAATGAACAACAGAACAAAACAACACTGTATGCAAAGGACCATACAGAGAGATTCATTGGTCAAATACTACACACCTGCACTACATACACGGACAGATATCAACACACCTGGAGCCTGTGTGCTGCAGTCAGCATGCACTCTAAATTGCTGAGTTGAAAATAACCCCAAAATAACCCATGTGCTGGGTCACATATAGACCAACCCACACTGGGCTTAAGTGACAAAGTGCGGAGGGTTACGTTTGTGACCCAACATGTTAGGGTTGGTTTTTCACCCCACAGATGGGTAAAAAAAAGCTGCACTGCTGAGCTAAACACCCACAACTGTTGTAGTCTTGGGTGCGTACGGATCTAAACCCTTCAGTGAATGTCTGCATAAAGACAAGTAGAGTCAGGTGTATCAGTAGCTACATAAGTATTATTGGAGGTAATTGGAAAACAACTGAAAAATGCCTTTTTGTTTCTGACAAGCATCATAAACAACATCTTCCCTTTAGGTTGTTATGAAACTGCCCCCTGCTTGACTGGGGTCAGGCTGAGTGGCATCAACTTCTGCAGTCATGAAGTTCAGGCGAGGTTATCTGTGCTGACCATCATCTGCAATTTGAACACCTTAGCTCGAGTGCTCATCTACAACACAAGTCTATAGTTCTCAACAGCAACCACAGGCTTTCTGTAAAAATCACTAGATGTGACGGCTGTCCTTTCACTTACAGAATGCCCCCCCTCACTTCTATATCCTTGTTGCTGCGGCAACAAGAGAAGGCAATCACCTCCTCCTCTACCTTGTCCTCCTCACCTTGTTGGCTAAACTGTTCAAAAAATCAGCGGCGCAGTTAGCGAAGGTCTCGCTAAAGGTGAAATGATAGGCTGCCATCAGTTCAAATAGCTGTGGCGATGTGTGGAGAGAGAGGGAGAAAGAAAGAAAGCGAGAGAGAGGGAGAGAGAGAGAGATGGATTTGCTTCCTTTCATGCCATTTGCTTTGGTGATGGAAACGTGTTTGTTTGCGTTGTTGAGCACAAGCTGTGTGATATGACGATGGCATAAAAACCCTGACCTGACAGCAAAATCAACTGGAGGATTCATACACAATATCTGTCGCTCTGATCCAGCTGTTTGATATTTATGCATGACAATCATATGGTCTCACCAAACACTTCGTAACGCCACCACATCCTGATTGATGTCTAACATTAAAGCCTACTCCAAATATTCCCAAAGCCATCAATTTAGACAGGCTACAAGGGGCCTCTTGGAGCACACACAGTCTCCCTCTTTCACCTCTGTCTCTTCTCAGCTGTCCATCCGACTCACTCTCCCTTCATCTCACTTATCCCTCCATCCTCTTATCTCCTCACTGCCTTCTTGGGCTTTCCCTCTCCTTGGCTGAGCCCTCGCCATGATGTGTCCTCACTCCTCTCCTCTCCTCCTCCCTCCCTCCCTCCCTCCCTCGTCCCCCCTGCTCTGTCTGATAACATCTGGCCCTAATCTGATGCTGCTCCTCTGGGTTTGGTTCAAGCCTTAGCAAGCCTGTGTTACTGTGCAGCCAAAGCTCCACTTTAGCTCATCATAACCCTGTGGGGAAAAACATACCTTTCCTTCCTCACCCAGGCTATCTGTTTCTACATTGGGAGGAATGCCATAGAAGATAGGTCCTTTACCTACTGCAAGTCACTGGCACATTGGCTTTAAACAGAAGAATAAAAAAGCACCCATGGTGCTTCTCCTTCAGTGGGCAGCAGGCAACAGGCAGTGGTAGTACAACAGTAATAGGCAATAACAGCATTATAAGGTGAAGCAGGCAGGGCAGTGTTTCTAGAGGAGTAGACCCAGCCCCCCATCCCCGACCTCTCTCTGGTCTCTGGTTTCAAACACCTCACTGATAAACTGCACCATTGTCTTGTGTTGTCATTTTCTCTCTCTCTCTCTCTCTCTCTCTCACTCTCTCTCTCTCACTCACTATGTGGTTACAGGAAATGTGCGTAAATTACGGCATTATCGTAAACACCAATTCATTCTGTCACCATGAAGTCTGAGTGCAACAAATAAAGCACTCTGCTAACAGCAGGACAAACTGTTTATCAATTTACCTTCAACTCGTCTCTGGGGCCATTGATTACAAAGCTCTGAACACACACACACACACACACACACACACACACGCACACACACACACACATGCGCACACGCACACATACAAACACGCGCACAAATCTCTCCTTTCAGACGGCCGCTGTTTCCTTTGCACCCTGCCTTGACTCCCCTGGAGGTGTGCCAGAGACAGAACAAAATGTTAATACAGCCCACGGTATGTGGACACCTAACCACCTGTTGCTCACCACAATGGCCCTCACAATGAAGGAGTCTGGGGAGAAGCAGAGAACTGGCCAAAAAATCGATAAGTGAATAAAAGAGCCAAGAGTAGATAGAAAGAGTCGCCACAAAAGATGATGTCAGACGCACAGAAGATGATGGGAGTCTGAAAACAGGATTGTGCAGTAGTTGTATTTAAATATTTTGCCCCACGTTGCTGCTAGATCCCTTTCAATTATAATGAGGTTTCTGTAATGAGCTGTGAATCTGTTTCACATAAAAATCATGGAAGGAAACATTGTGAGAGCCTTCAGTGGCAGCTAAAACACTTCCAAGCTAAAAAAAAACATTACAAAACAATGTTTTTGGGAAAAAAAAGTTTGATTATGATTGGCTTTGTGTGGCTTTACATAATGCAGTGATTCAGATGGATTGCAGATATAGCAAAACAGCGTTTGTTATGTCACGTGAATGCCACTTGTAATACAAAGCAAGCAAGATTATGCACTGTAAAATCATTTAGTGATTCATTTTCACAGCACATCTGCTGCTGGTTAATCGAGCTACAATCTATGTCGAGGCAGGCTGTACAGTTTGCCTGTTGAAAGTTAAAAAAAAATGGTTTAAGATCCATGGCATAACCACCAATAATATCGCCAAATCCTAAATTACACTGCTTGTTACAGTCCAGAATCTTCTTATGTTTATGGTAATAAACGTATTTGAATGAGCCCGTCACCAAGCAAATGATCTGAAAGCATGCTAAGATGTCTTTTTTTTGCTTTTGGTATTTAAAATGTAATTTCGAAAGCTTGTCACCCAGTCTATTAAACCTACTGAATCCATTGGTTGTGGATGTGTCATTACAATCAACCAAGGATGGTTGGACAAAAGATTGCAATAATCAAAATGGACAAGCTATTCTGGTACACCATGCAAATGAGATTCCAATGAGAATGCTAGACAGTAAATGGTAAACGTATATGTGAGAAGATGTTACACTGAAATACTGTGTTCCGGGGTGATTGCAGTCGTCAAATCAAATGTGTCAATACTTCTGGTCCTTCTGAAACAGACACAGTTTTTGTGACGTGACATTTAGCTGGAACTAGATATAAAAACTGTGATTTTGTATAAAGCATCAGCATGGTTATACTCCATGTGGAATACAAATGACTGTATGTTCATATAGACTACAGGTAGATCACTTGCCAAGCTATGACGCATCATGTGAAATATGCAGCTTGTGGCTTCAGTTTTCCATGTGTCTGTGTGGGTATTGCATTGTTATTCATTGGTTGTTGTCCTTGTAAGCAGTCAGCACTGAAGTCCAAGACCACATAATAAAATAAATCAAATATATCATATCTTATCTTATCTTAAATGTAGTACTTAGTTCAACTGCTAATATCTCATATCAATATCTCAAGCAATATCATTTACTTCATGTTCTACTACAAGTATAGACAAGAAAAGGAAACATCTGCCACTCTGTCTCTTGTGTTGTTCGTGCTCTCAGACCAAACAACCCGACATGCAGAAACGAAACCATTCTAACTCCACTCAGCCACAAACTTTTAAAGATTAGATGCACCAAGCAAAAACAAATTTGACACGGAGATGTTCACTATCTGTCAAAACAATAGCAATGTGACAGAGGAAATCCAGTGTAATGCCACTATGATGTGTTAAGTGCACGCCCACTAACCCGCAGACACAAACACCAAACCGACAGTTTCACAGCAAATGTGATGCTGCTCTATGCTGCAATTTTTTAAATAAGCTGCAAACCAATTGTGTACTGACACACACAAGGACCAATTACACATGCATAGTGTGTCTACACATGCACATGCATACGGATGAACACACTCCCTTACACACACACACACACACACATATACACATACATGCAATCATTCACACACATCTCTTAAGGGGACTGTTATTATGCCTCTTGTCTGGTTTTAAAGTAAGTTTTTCTGGACCCACCAAATCTCCTCTCCTTCACTGTCCCCCAGTGAGTGGCTCTCGCGTTGTTTGCGGGACCGGTGCAGGAGTCCGATCAGAGCTACGCTCGCCCGGATCCCGGCTCTCCTGGAGCGGATCCTGGCAGCGGACTCGGGCTCGGACATGGGTGCCTCTCCAAGCTGCCGTATAGCCGGGCAAAAATCACAAAGAACCGCCAGCGTGGTGTTGTCTCTCTCCCTCTCTCTCGTGCTCTGACTTAACGTCCTCTTCCCTTGCCGTCCACCTCTGAGCGTCTCCGTCTCTGTCTATCTCTTTTTCTCTGTCTCTATAGCCCTCCCTCCCTTTCTCTCTCTCTCTCTCTCTTTCTCTCTCTCGAGGGAGGTGCTGAGAGCCTGCTCACACAGCCGGTACAGACTCACCGGAGAAGAGAGAGCACACAGAAATTCACCCTCCCCTCTCTCTCTCTCTCTCTCTCTCACACACACACACACACACACAAAACAGACGCCTGTGCCACACACAGAAACACACACACACACACACAGTCACTCTCTCTCTTCCCCTTTTCCCCTCTCTTTCCGTTCAGTCTCCTGATTGTGCTTCACCTTACAGACAGTCATCATAGCTCCCTTTTTCATTTCCTCTCTTCCTCTCTCTGTCCCCTTCTTTCTTTCCCTTCCTGTCTTGGAATCACTCACTCACGCAGTCCCTCATTAGCGTGTTCTCACAATCTGCTCAAGCCTATTTTTCACACACCTTCACACTCCTCTCTCTCTCTCTCTCTCTCTCACTCTCTTTTAGTAAATGGATGAGGGAAAATCGCTTGTCTGTGCATCTATTTCTTTATATCACTCCGTCCATCTCTGAATTGTGTGGCTTGCATTCCTTGGATCATCTCTCTCTCTCTCTCTCTCTCTCTCTCTGTCCCAGTTTGTCTCATACCTCTTCTTCATTGTCTCTGCTAACCTGAAACCTCAGAGGATTCAACATCGATAAAAAGATACAGTCGGCCCATATGCACATAAGTGTGAGCATATGTCTCTGTGTGTGTGTGTGTGTGTGTGTGTGTGTGTGTGTGTGTGTGTGTGTGTGTATGTATGTGTATGTGTGTGTATGTGAGTGAGTGTGAGAGAGAGAGAGAGAGTGTGTGTGTGTGTGTGTGTTTCTGTGTGTGGCACAGACGTCTGTTTATGTGTGTGTGTTTGTGTGTTTGTGTGTGTGTGTGTGTATGTATGTGTATGTGAGTGAGTGAGAGAGAGAGAGAGAGAGTGTGTGTGTGTGTGTGTGTGTGTGTGTTTCTGTGTGTGGCACAGGCGTCTGTTTATGTGTGTGTGTTTGTGTGTGTGTGTGTGTGTGAGCATGCATGCATGTGTCTCCTCTTCCCTATTCCTAGAACATTTGTTCCCATCATGCTGTGAGTCTCACTGTTTCACTTCTCTCTCTCTCTCTCTCTCTCTCTCTCTCTCTCTCTCTCTCACTCTTGGCCCTCTGCTCCATCTGTGCCAACCAACCTCCACCTCCACTCAGCGAGCTTCACCACATCACACACACACACACACAGACAGAGAGAGAGAGAGACATACACAACACTTACACACAGATACACACACACGCACACACACACACATATACACACAACCCTTACACACACACACACACACACACACAACTACCTCCACACCCACAACCACACCCAGTGCTCTGTGTCAATATAGATCACACCTTGGAGCGCATTGCATGACAATAATCAGTGATTACTGACCATGCCAGTCACAGGGCACACACAAATACTGTACATACATCAGTAATTACTGACCTTGCCCACCACAGGGCACACACAAACACTGTACATACATCAGTAATTACTGACCTTGCCCACCACAGGGCATGACAAGGTAGCAGGTGAGGCTGCCCAACAGACGTGGCTCCACTCCAGGATGAGTGGGAGCCAGGTCAGACCGTGCTGGGTCTGTTCCAGAACCTGCTCCTATCAGTGACATAATCAGAGTGTGAACATCCCCTCTCCACACACACACACACACACACACACATTTCTTCTGGGATGGCACCTTAGATCTACAAGGATCTGTAGTAAGTGCTGTAAGAAGTCTACTGTTAATGCTTAATGCAAACTTAAAGGTGCAGTCATGATACTGGACACCATCGCACTTGTTTATGTTTGTATTTCTATCAGAATGCTTGGCAGGTGCTTTGGTCCAACACAATTTGCACAATTTGCCAAGAACCAAACAAAACACAAGAGAGACGAGGCTCACTCCTTCCACCAGTACTTCCTTACTAAGAAATTCCACAAATGTTGGGATACAGACTGTCCCTTACAGGCTTTATTTGGTTCAAACTCATAAGCTCATTTATTTGCTTTCGGTGACACAAGACGACAAGGATTTTTTTTCAACAGTGCATGCAGATAATGGAAAACTAGTGTGGATCATTGCTACTGTTTCTAGAACATTCATTATCTCACTGTGGGAATGATCAAGGAGAAACCTTTCCCCTCACAGATTGTGTTGGATATCTACACACAGCACAGGCTCTAATGCTTTCAAAGAAACAAAACAAGCATCAAATGACGATCATGATGCTTAGTAGAACATTCTAAAAGTGAATTTAACATCAGAGCTACATGCCTAGCTTGGTAATAAAACCAGACTCTTGTTCTACACTGTTGTTTTGTACAGAGGGTCTGTGCATTTGGTAGTGAGATTCGATTGCTTGCTTGAGGTGTTTAAATTTAAAAAGACTGGATCAGCCCCTGACTGATAGTTTGCATTGACTGATAGCATTCTAGCTCTGCATTCACAACGCCTCCCTCTGTTCGCTGATTGGACAGGTTAAAATGCCTCCTGAGCCTCCTGAGCTCAATGGGATCAAATGCAGGCCAGCACTGTAGGGAGATGATAATCAAGCAGAAGTGCTAGGAAGACACGGCCAGGCTACTACATGCCCATCTTTCATTCTTTTTCTTTTATGGAGTTTGCTCTGCTCAGTGTCTGCTCTCAACAATCAACAGTGATGCAACTGCTACCTTACACTTGTGTCATCCGTCCAGAAAGAAAATCTCCCCATTCGCATCAGACAGATCTTCAGAGGAAAATCTGCAGCACAAATGTTCTTATTCAAAGCAGGGGCGAATGACCTCTTATTAAAATGGAGTGTAATTATCTGTGATATTGAATTGCAGATAGCAGATGTTCACATCAGCGTTTACGCTCAGCTGGTCAGAATTAGGACGACTAGTGTAGTTCCTGCTCAAGGTCTTTTCATGTTTTTCTCTGTGCTCATGTTAAACTTGCGCACAGAGTCAAAATGATTCCCATGAATAAGGAAACATGTTTTGGGGGAATGTTTCCCCTAAGGTTTGCGTTAGAGAAGCTTGTCTTGTGCCAGCAGTGTCTTTGAACGGAAGAGCAAAACTTGCTTAGGGGGTGAGGGGGCTGCATTTCCTCATCCGGCCTCTACAATGTCCCTTTTAATTGGATGAAAATTAGAACCAAATGACTGTGCACACAAACTCGGCCTGACCCTGATGTTCCACATTTACAAAAAAAAAATAAAATTCTCTCAAGTGTACCATTTCAGGCCAAAACTTCCTAAAGCTATAAAGGGCACAAAAAAGAAAGAAAAAAAACCTTTGAGAAGGCACAGAAGAATGGGAAATAAAGACACACACACTCACACAGGAGCCTGTGGTGTCAAGGTGGAAAAAAGCAAGGCCTGATCTGAGAGAGAGGGGCAGAAAGTCCCCACTGCCAGTCAGCCATCCAACACATCCAAGTCAGTTATTTATTTATTTAATCAGTCACTGTGGAAGGACATGGAGACCAGGCCCCAGCTAGGGTTGGTGAGGTCACTGTTGTCTGGATGTTTAGCAACACACCTCTGACACGTTCAGCTCGTCTGGGAGCACAAACACTGCCTGAATATGAAACGAGAGGTGAGTGAGGAGGGAAGACGGAAAATATGGACATGCAGGTGCTTGGGTGAGGGAGTGTTTCAAGCCAAGACCTGCTACTTTTGTTTTAAAACAATAAAATGAAAACCCCACTGCATCAAACGCTGGTTCTGATGTTCATGGCATGCATGTCCTTTCATGGTCATGCATATGTAAATGAATGCAATAAATGGCCTTTTCCGAGAATAACGTATGAGAGAAAGTACCATGTAGCACTTTTTGTTTTTTTCATGCCTGTCATAATTACATAACTGTTGTAAGTCCTGAAGCATTTTTGTTGTGTATTCAATACCACACATTGTACCTATGAGGCAATTCTATTTATGGCATGGATGTTTCCGTACAGTCTGTTTTCGACCTTGTAATTAATTGTATGATTGTAGCATCTGTAGCATTTTTTACATAAATCCCAGGAACTGTCGTTTGCTTAGTGAAAATCATATGGCACAGCTCAGGTTTTGAAACCCATTTCAGCACCAGCTTCCAATAATCAAACCAACTCCAAATTTAGCTCCTAAAATGAACAACAGACAAGCATTCAAACTGCTCCTCTCCAGACAATAGCAAGAAGTGAGAGACAGAAGAGAGACATTTTTTAAAAATTTCACCCAAAACATTTAGCTCTGTGATGGCTATCAGCAAAAGAAGCAAAATATGCAAGAGAAGAATGACTGGAGATGAGAGCAGTCATGTTCAGAAACAGAGTGGGATGTTGATGTCTTGATGTGTTTCCATCTGTTGTGGTGTTGTGAGGTGCTGAGTGCTCCAGTGATCCTGATTGCTATGAGCTGAAGCCACTTTCCTCACAGCCTTGCAGCCAGTCAGGCACTGAGAAAGAACACGTGCCATTGGCCAGGACATTAGTATTCAGGCCCATGCTTGATTTTCATACACACACACACACACACACACACACACACACACACACACACACACACACACATACACATACACACACTGGGTGATATGAAATAGCTTCTAGAAGCTTAGCGAAATCAAATGCTGTATAGCAACATGTAAAAAAAAAGCAACTAAAGACACTTAAAGGGACTCACACAAGCTACATTATGCACACACACACACACACACACACACACATCTACACACACACACACACCTACACACACAGATACAGATCTGTGCACTGAAAACTCAACGCTTGTGTTGTTGACCTTCTACTCACAGTTAGGGGTCTTTGGTGCCAGCTTGCTTTGCCTGGCCCCCGTGTCCACCCTTGTTCCTGTGTTATCACACCTATCCTCCACCCGCTCACCCGTTTCTCATTCCGTGTGTGTGTGCGTGTGTGTGTGTGTGTGTGTCCCTCTCACTACCTACCTTTTCTGTATCCTAATTTATTCACTTTTTTCACTTGCCTGCACTTAAATGTCCTCAAAGAGAAAAGATGACAGCGTGTCCTTTCTCTGGAGTTGTCTGACTGTTTCTGCCCCAGCAGGGGGTCACAGGAAAATCTATCGCGCTGGATGGAGGAAAAGAAACAACAGAACACAGAAGTCAAACCTGTTGAAGTCTTTTAACTCTGCTCATGACAGGGGGTCAGAGAAAGATTGACAGAGAGAGAGAACGATAGGCAGAAAGGGAGAGAGAGAGTGAACAAGAGATTGGACTGCTAAGTAGGAAATGAAGGGCAGTGGCAGTTGAATGAATAACAGATTATGTAGCTATAATGCCTTTCAGAAATTATTTCAAATGAAATTGACTTTCACCTGACAACCCCGTCGTGGAGATGAATCAAATCTAAGCCTACCATGAAATCACCTCGTCACAGAGCAGTCTGGAGAGTGCCCTGTTTCCACACATTGTCATGACAATGTGGGCAATTCCACCTGTTCACCAGGGCCTTTTATACTGACCTTTCACTGCATAATTGCCTTTGCGTGCGCCATGTTGGAATGAAAACAGAAAGGTATTCATAGAGATTATGTTTTCTCAGCCTGCACACACACATACCACACACACACACACACACACACACACACACAAACACACACACACACACAGTGTGAACATGGCTGCACAGATGTGCGAACTGTCACGTACACACTGTCCTTCGACCACAATAGCTGTGGGGGATAAAAATCCTTGGCTGTTTTCTTTTTCTAAAATGTCATCCTCCTGAGCAGTACCTCAAAATCAATTTCCTCCACCTTACAGGGACCAATGAAAATGGTTGTACCGTACCACAGGTCCACACCTGTTCCACAATGATACCACCTCAAGAAAGAGGTTAATTGGAAGATAAGAAAGAAAAGAGAGAGAGACAGAGAGAGCAAGTGTATGTGTGTGTGTATGTGTGTGAGAGAGAGAGCAAGTGAGAGAAAGAGAGAGAGAGAAAGAGAGTGGTGAACCTGGTAAGAACAAGAGACTAGCATCAGATCAGGCTTGTAAGGTAAACAGAGACAGAGAGAGAGAGAGAGAGAGAGAGAGGGAGAGACAGAGAGAGAGAGAAAGAGAGGGAGGGAGAGACAGAGAGAGAGAGAAAGGGAGGGAGAGACAGAGAGAGAGAGAGAGGGAGAGGGAGAGACAGAGAGAGAGAGAAAGGGAGGGAGAGACAGAGAGAGGGTGACTTGTGGGAACAAATGGGGGGATCAGGTGAGAAATCCCAGGAACAGCAAGAGAGCTCGGGCCACAATACCACTCCCATAGCAGAGACTGTGTGTGTATGTGTGTGCGCGCCCGTGCATGCATGTGTGTGGTGTGTGTACATGTATGTGCATGCGTGTGTGTGTGTGTGTGTGTGTGTGTGTGTGTGTGTGTGTGGGTGTGTTGGGGTGGGGGCTTGGGTACGGGAGAGAGGAGTAACGACACTAATCTGTGCATGAATATGGATTATTGAGCTTTTTGGGGATAATTGGTTGGCAAATTAACTCCTGGCACATGTGTGCATCTCCTAGCTCACCAGTGACGCAGGCAGGGGAATAGACGGTTATCCTCCACCTCAAAGCCAGTGAGATAGCAGAGCTGATAAGGTGCAATTAGCAATTAAGCATGTGTGTGTGTGTGTGTGTGTGTGAGTGTGGTGTGTGAGTGTGTAAGTGTGGGGGGGGGGGGTTAGAGAGAGAGAGTGGAGAGCGTGTGTATGTGATGTGTATGTGTGTGTGATAGAGAGAGTGGAAAACCGTATTACAGTTTAAATTCATGAAATTTCTTAATTCATTCATCAAATTCATTAAGTTTTTTTTCTTTCAGCTAGCTAGCTATCTTAGCCTCAGTTATGATTATACGTTTCCTTTTCCTCTTTTGTTTTTCATTAAACACATATTGTGCCTGTGTTGTCATATGTCAGCTTTGGCAACACTTCTTGTCTGAGTCTTGCCAATAAAGCTCCTTTGAATTTGAATTTGAATTTGATTGTGTGTATGTATGTGTGTGCGTGAGAGAGAGAGAGAGAGCGTATGCATGTCTGTTAGTGTGTGTAAGAGAGAAAGAGAGAGAGCGTGTATGTGTGTCTGTGTGCCTGTGAGTGAGCGAGAGAGAGTGTGAAACTGTTACTGTGTAATGAAGGGTGCTTTCACACACTTTCACACAAGTGTTTGGTTTGTGTAGATGCAACATGAGTGTACAAGTCCATGTCTCTCTGTAAGGCCACATCCAAAATTACAGATCATTTCAAAGGTGTCAGTGTGCAATGTCTCAGTCTTTAACTCCTGCCTTCCAGGACTACTTTCTAACGTCTGAGGTGTTCTTGGTATCTCCTGTGTGTGTGTGTGTGTGTGTGTGTGTCCAGAGTAGCCGCTATACAAGATTAGGAGGTCTTACAAGCACATCACTGGAATATTGATATTACAATGAGTGACAAAAATGAGTCTATCATAGCTGTCTTTCTCTCTCTCATACACACACACATACACTCTCTCTCTCTCACACACACACACACACACACACACACACACACACACACACACACACACACACACAGAGACACATGCTCTCTCTCTCTCACACACACACCACACACACACACAAACACACACACACACACACACACACACACACACACACACACACACACACACACACACACACACACAGACATGCACTCACACTCTCTCTCTGTCTCCTTCTCTCACAACCAGACACACACACACAAACACACACTTTTTGTGTTTTGGTCAACAAACAATCTGTATTGTATGTGTTCTAATATATTATCTTGGCATAAGTGAGAAAGCACACAAGGCTCAGTGTATTTTTGCCCTCAGATAAATGACATTAAACCCCCGCAGGAAATAAGTCAATATTCTCCGGGTGACCTTCCAGTTCAATCTGTGCTCTGTCTAAATATGCAGAAAATCAGTTCTGAACTACTGGAAATGCATCCATTTTGCAAACATTTCTGCCCTAGATTTGTGTAATGATATGCCTTTGTCTGGGCAAAAATGTGCTTGGGGGTGTAGGGGAATCTCTGGGCCATCCGCCGCAAATGTTTCAGGTTCCACTGGACAGAACTCGTCATCTAAACAGCCTGTGGCTGCATTTCTGGCTATTTATGAGGGCACGTGTTGATGGCATGATGTAACTGATGATGCTTCCCCAGCCATGGAGGTCAGTGCAGAGTCAGTGGTGGGACTTGCTAATGGGGCCAGTGGCGCTGCACTGTGCCGACGGTAGGGCCCGGATGGGCTCTCGGATTGCCCTCACTCAGGTGTGACCGCCGGTGCCCAGGTGGTGTCACAGGTGGCCATGCGCAGAATCAACCTGAGTGCCAGCTGGCACAGACTCAGACACCACACACAGAAATGTCTGCACAACAAATTATATAAAGGAGTCACATTCTGCTATTAGGATAGAGAAGGGTAACACTTTAGATTACGACCCGTGAAGTACTAGATAAGGAGTAGTTAGAATGATGTGACAAAGAGCATCAAGAATAGACTTTGTATATAAAGTCTGCATAAATACAAAATCAGTACCAGTCATTCAAAACATTTCATTAATTTATTCAAAATATATAAAGCAACCAGTTTTATAATCAGAGGGAGCACTACACCACTGGATTCTACAGAACTACACCACTGGATTCTACCAGAAAAGATCCTATGATGAATCAAATCGTACCTGTGAGATGCATAACCACACACCACTTCAAAATAAGCCACACGTGAGGTTTTCCAGCCGTAACCAACAGCATGATCAACTCTGCCTTCGTCTACAGATAAAGATGTAGGTCTCTGCCATGACAGAGAGTCTGATAGATAGTACTGTGGGGATAGTGTTACAAATTACAAATAAGATTTGTTATGACTACAGAAAATCTAAATATAACAGCGAATGAAATAAAATAAAAGAAAAAAAATATTTCTGATATCATCTGAGAGGCTGGAGAATGACTCTAGGGCCCTCTAGTGGTGGCACACAGCTCAGTGTATAAAACTCTACAGCAAGAATCATGTATTCATTCTAACTGTGTGCTGCTCTGTGATGGATTATCACAGTAAGACTAAAATCCCTTCATATATAAATACAAAGTCAACATAAAGACATGCTTTAATCCCATTAAGCCTATCCCTCTTAGAACCTAACCATTAAATCAAGGTCTTCATATTTTAGTATTTCATAGATAACCAAGCAAAAAATTAATGTCTGGACACATGTTCCACATGCTCATGCCTTAGTAGTAGTAGCCAGGAGTGGTTGAAGAAACCGTAAAATAATAGAACACTTTCAAGATAGACATGCCCATCAAAAAAAATACATCGGTCAAAATCCATTATTGTAGAGACTTAATTAAAACAGGCTCCCCACCCACGGTGTCACTGCAGGCAGTGCAGGTCAGACACAGTGAAGTGCAAGGGGCTCTGCTGTTAATCTGCTTGCTTAATTAAGTTTGCTGAGAGGACAGAGGAGAGGTGATCAGGGAATATTTGGAGCAACACTGGACTCAAGAGGTTAATGTGAATTATTAAATCATAATCATCTGTAAGCACCTGCCACACTTTCGTAATTGTTGCAATTTAACCTTCAGTCTACTCTGATCATTATAACAACAAAAATGCTCTGAAGCACCTATCAGATATCAAATATTACTGCCACTAATCCCATCATCATCATCATCATCATCTCATATCATGGTGTCAGGGTAGTGTTTACATCATACAAGTGCTGCTATGAGGATAGAATACCATGCCTGCTCTAATGGTGCTGAAATAATCCAATTCCATTAGGTGCATAACAAATCTCAACTGCCGAGGGAGGAAGAGAAAGAGTATTTGGACTATATGTTTGTGTGAGAGAGGAAGGGGGAGAGAAAGACATAACTGCAGATTGAGAGAGAGAGAGAGAGAGAGAGAGAGAGTCTCAGAGAAAGAGACAGAGAGAGAGAGAGACCAGAGAACCCATCATAGGTGCATGCATCCTTGATTTTGCCCCCTATTTGAATCCACCCAAAGGAAACGGACGCTCCCTCAGAACTCTCAACTGTTGAGTCAGACTCTGAGCTTGATTGTGTTTCACACTCTCCCAATCCCACAATGCCCAGCAAAGCGTGATATTTCACAATCTTGGTCTCTTCAGCTGCTGTCTATGAGAGGCCCAGTTATTAAATAAGACAGCGCATCAAGGTTCTGTTTGTATTTCAGCTTCAAGAGCGCTGTTACTGAGCAACTAGCGAAGACATTCAAAATGATAATTGCCTTTTTTCATCTTTGCAGGGAATGTCTGTCTAGAATGTTTTTAAGAACAAAACAAAAACTCTAATTAATCATTGACTGTAAGTCATCACATTAGATCTTACATTCCCCTTTTCCTTATTTCTGTAGCAAATTCATTTACATAATAAAGTTTAGCTCTCTCCTTTGATGTTTGTATTTAGATTATAGTTCCCCTTTCATAAAGATCCTACTTCCAAGTCAAGGACATATGCGTAGATTTCTTTAGCAAATTTAAAGGGGAAGTGCTGATTCATACAAAGCACCAAACTTACTGCAAACTCACAGTCTTACCAAATGAATGATGCCCAATTTGCAGATATTCTCTGAGCACAAAACACATAAACAGACCCCCAGGTGCAGTGGCTTCTGAATCAATGTTCCCTTGTTCAACCACTGGGTGAGCTAAATGACATTTTAATAGTACTGTTTCAGATTCACTTAGTACCACTATCATTAAGCATAGCCTTGCCCATGACTCAAATTGCCAACATGATATTAAATTTACATACACTGCACAATCTAGATTAGATTTGTCCTTTAAAAAGCCGCATCCACAATATCAAACGACTTTATTTTCCTTTTCACATAATGGCCAAAAAGTAAACAAATCCTCAGACAGTTCAAACAGGCAAACATCCCTCTGAAACAACCACAAATGAATCAATTGGAATAAATGCTATCACGTCTCATTTCTTTCCAAACAGACTTACCAAAGTTTGCGAGGCATTCTTCAGAGACGAATAATTCTCCCAGGTCTGAGCCAGAATGAGCGTCTCCAGGATTCACTCGTAGGAGTGAGTGGACAAAAGTAAGCTGTGGCACACTCTGTCGCCCAGTAGGCTGCTGCACACATGGACACACACACACACGCGTGCGCACACACACACACACACACACACACACAGGCACCACAGGCAAAGACTAGCTACTGATTATACAATTGTAATCCTGGGCTCTGGATTCAGGCGGTCACACACAAAGCGGCGTTTTAAGCAGAGAGAGAGAGAGAGAGAGAGAGAGAGAGAGAGAGAGGGAGAGAGGGAATAGTGAATATGGATGGGGGAGTCAGCAACATCTTATCCTTGTACACTTGTTCATTCAGAGTCATGTACACCCTTACAACCTCCAACGCACATACACACTAACACTAAAACAACGTGCAAACACAACACACACACACACACACACATCCTAGCACCTAGAAATGATGAGAGAGAGCGAGTAGGAGTCAGACACAGTTACATCATACGTCACACAGCCAGAAGTGTTGTGAGAATGGGCCAATGAGGCAACCACTAAACACGGGCGCTGATGTGAGCACTGTCACAGTCGCTCAGCTGTGAGGCTTCAATAAGTAAGAAGGAGCAAAGAGCTTCCAGGTCAATGTTTATTACACTTCAATAAATAATGTACATGAAGCCCTGGGGGCGTCTGAATCACACAAACACATACACACAAACTCACCCACCACTTACCATAGCCACAGCTCAACTTTCCATTGCAACACATGAAAACAAAGAACATATAGCGGCCCATACAGGCACACTGGAACATGAAACACTGCAAGTATACACACACACACACACACCACACACACACACACACATCAAGTCTTGCTACAAAACAAATAAGGTAGTTTACACAAATGGCCATGGTACGTCTTTGTCACCTTTACAAATAACATGCATTCATCACACCAAATGTCTAATGCAAAGAGACACCCCAGCACCATTTACAACAACCCCTTCACACACACACACACACACACACACACACACACACGCCACGCACACACACGCCACATCACAACTCAGACACATCTTTGCCACTCTAATAATTGCCAACCTTGATAGACTGCTCTTGCCCTGGGACTTATTTGCCACTTTGTATTAAAGTCAAGGCAACTGAACTTCAAGTGTTTCCACACGAAAGCAATCAGTGCGAACACAAACACAAGGCTATCATTTGCAAACACACATTATTTCCTTTGGGAGACGTTATATAAAAAATAAAGGACTTAAAATTAAGACAAAAAAATGCCTCTGGAAGTTTGGTCGTTTCGATTGTGAATTTCTTCATCTGTTTTAGTGCTGTTTTCAGATCCAAAGAATCTATTTTCCAATTCAGAAATGTGTCATTCAGGACCCAGGGGATTCACCCGTGTAACCAATTTTTTTTTAATGTGCTCCAAACCCAATTGTATTTGAAAAACATGACTAAAGTCTATTTTTGTCAACGTTGGTGTGGGCATGACAATGAATATATTCAACCCCCACACAAAAACACTCTCTTGCTTGCTCACACTGACACACAAACACACACACACATTGAGTGAAAGTGAAAGAGAGAGAGAGAGAGAGAGAGACTTTTATCTGAGAGATTTAACAGCATGCTATGAATAAGACATGGCGACACCACCTGTTCCCACTGGCCAAGCTGCTCTGCTGCAGTAAACACTGCGTTGGCCCCAATTTCAATGTCGCTTCATGGCTAAGCTGCATCAACAAGCCTCTCACTTAGGCACATCAACTTCGCACATCACCCCTGCAAACATGCAAACAAACCCTAATGCCATGGACAGTGTGCAGCACGTTAGCTTAGCTTAGCAGAGACATTCAGCTGGGTTGGTTTGGGTGATTACATAAGGGAGAACACTGCGATCACATGGCCACAGAGAGCACCTTGCCTGTGGTCCTTCCCTAGATAGACACACACACACACACACACACACAAACTATGCCCTTCCTTTAGGCACTCACTAAAACAACATGAACATGAAATTAAGCCTAAATTCACAAATGCCATCATAAAACAAATAAATGTCACCAACCACCAACACAAACACAAACACACACACACACACACACACACACACACACACACACACACACACACACACTGACACACAGACTCACAGGCTCACACACTTATGCATCTCCACTTATGACCCTTGTCTTGCATCAAAGGGACTTCAAAGGGACACGTGCTGTTGTCGGCACTTACTGGGCTGCATCTGGTGACAGTCCGGTGACAAGGCCTAATTTACATCTCTATGCAGTCAATGGGCTCCTCCAGTCACGACTTCATTCATGACCCTCTATTAGCCTAGCAACAACCATCCTAACCAACTTAATACCCCATAGACACACACACACACACACATTTACATTTACATTTATGCATTTAGCAGATGCTTTTATCCAAAGCGACTTACATTTTTGTCAACTATCAATTGTTCAGGGCCAGTCTCCCCTAGAGCAACTGAGGGTTAAGTGCCTTGCTCAAGGGCACAACGGTGGCAGAAACACACCATAGACATAGACACAGACACACACACACACACACACACACACACACACACTATTCATCCATGTCCTAGGCTGGGCAAATGTCATGGAGGGGGTCGTTCACATCTAGGCCAGGTTTCAAAGGACCAAGGAGGCGGTACATGAGGCTCTTGTACACAGACTAAAGTATAAAGGTCCGTATGACAAATGAAATGCAACAGGGTCAAGGTGTTCAGGCCTCAAAAAGGAAGAAACCACCCTGTTCAGAACACACTGCTTTCAAGAGGGTTGCTCCTACAAATGCTCTTTTAAGCTATGCATGAATGCACATAGGCTGTGTGAATATGAACACGTGCATAACAAATGAATGGGACCCTTGAATTATTGCTATTGTCTTCCATCGTCAAAACGGATGTGCAGAAGACCAAAAGTACAGGAGCAGGATCTGTGAACAGGGATGACGTCACTGGTTTTAATCATTCACTGTTCCTGTCCATTTGTTTGTTTACTCTGAAGCTCTTGGACACTTTGAGACAGAAATGTGGTATGGTCATTTACTAAAATCTTGTGCCTAGCTGTAGCATATCTGATGTGACTTGTTTCTGTGTGTGTGTGTGTGTGTGTGTGTGTGTGTGTGACAGTGAGAGAGAGAGGAAGAGAGCAAGAATAAAAGAGAGAGGCGTAGACATAGACTAGAATAGACTACACTAGAAAGGCATAAACAACTGCATCTGCGTGTGTGTATGTGTGTGTGTATGTGTATGTGTATGTGTATGTGTGTGTGTGTGCATGTGTTAACACTCACCTTGTCCGCAGAGAAGTGATAGTGGACTTGTCAATCCTGTAACCAGAGAAAAGAGAGGGAGTGGTTAACCACAACACTACTCAGCAGATCTGTATCTACCAGATGGAAAAAGGCATTCACAAACACCCTCTAGTTAAAACAATTTAAGAGAAGCATCAATAAATAATGACAAGGGATCATGACAAACCCCCTTATTCTCACAAAGACACACACACACACACACACACACACACACAGCCTTCACAGGGCACTGGTTGTCCTTGTGTCTCCCTCCCTGCTCATAAATGCACAGAGACCGTATCACGCCAGTGCATGACAGCATATCCAGCTTTCACACTGAGCCTTCTCAGGGTCACACGAATATATATATATATATATACATATATAATGTATTTTCCCTACATTACACATTCACTTTTCTTCCAAAGTGACTCACCGAGCAACGGGGGCATACTTTTTTTATCTCTGCTTGGACTGCCCACACACACACACACACACACACACACACACACACACACACACACACACACACACACACATCCATGATGCTGACACAGCTGAAGTTCTAGGCTGGCCAGCGTATGTTGAGCTGGAGGGGTTTTGTGGTGTACTGATACAGTGGTCCTATGAGGCACTGAGTCTGGCCTATCGTGCTTGAGTACTTTTCTATTTTATCTTTGCCGGCTGTCAGGTTCTATCCAGATCTGTGTGGTTAATGCAGTTTGGTTGCGTGTGTCCCACAGGCGCTTCTAGGGTTTGGCCAACTACCCCCTCTACTGCACGGGAGATGTAACTAAAGCAACCCACACAGAGTAGTTAGCAAGCTCTATCTTTTGTTATAATAGATGGGCCCTGTCTGTCCACATGCACTGAATGTTTTGACTTCATTATTTCTAATGAGTTCTTGTCACTATGTCTTCGTTCTATGTCACTAAAGCAAAGGCTTGAAAGTGAAGCTTAATATCGGCTCAGTGTCAAGACAAGGTTTCCACCTGATGCCCATGCAATTGCATATTTACAAAACAGGTAATATTTCAAACAGGTGCGATGCCTGTTATGCTTTGCCTTGGTGCCAAGACCAGTGTAGTCAATTAGTCTTCTCTATCCTATCACATTTTACTGTGGTTTACTCTGTGTGTGTGTGTGTGTGTGTGTGTATGTGTGTGTGTGTGTGTGTGTGTGTGTGTGTGTTTGTATGCTTGTTGTCTGCCAGATCTATTTAACGAGTACCAGATAAATCCTAATGGATCATCTGCAATTGCACATAAATAAATAAATAAATAAATGAACAGAGGCAATTAAATGCGCTTTGCTTTTCAGTTCCACTGAACTGAACATTATTTGTCGGCTGACCAGCCCGATGTAAAAGAGTAATTCGGCAGCACAGAGGTATTCTATTGTGTGTGGGGGGAAAGGCTAAAAGGTAACTGTGTAAGTGAGCTGGAGTCTGACTCAGAGTAATGTGTGACCAGCCTTGCATCGCTCACGCAGGCTCATTGGGATGCAGTGCATGCATAGCCAACAGAGGTCTGGGTGAGCAAAGTGGCATGTATTTATCTGGCTGCATGTTACGTCTGTGCACAACGAACATTTGATAGTAAATTCTCCCATACTGACACACACACACACACACACTCTCTCACACATGCACACACCCTTCCTGTGACAAAACCCACATCTCCACCACACCCACCTACCACAAGCTGCAATACCTCTGAGTCACTTCTAAAACAGAAGCGCACGCACGCACACACGCACACACACACACACACACTCACGCACACAGACCCCACCTCAACATGTCAAATGTCAAATCTAGAGCATGTGAAAGCAACACCCGGCACAAACTGTCACTCAGCGAAAAACAGGTTCACATTAAAAAAGACAAGCGAAAGGGCTTGCATCAGCTTGCTTTACAGTTTTGCTTTGCTGTGGTGTTGGTGACGGTGTTGGTTGTGCTCTTTGCATAATTACAAACAATAAGCTCATTGTGAGAGTGTGTCAGTGGAGTGGTGGAGCCACAGGAGGCCGAGGAGCTGCACAAAGCCGCGTCTTTCCTTCCTCTCATGTCTATCATTTCCTTCCCTCTCCCTTCAGACAGAGCACAGGACAGAAGCGAAAACGCCAAATGCCCCAGGGCACTCAGTGGAGAGAGAGAGACACACACACACACACACACACACACACAATAACGAGACAATGGTCATTTAGGTGGTGTGTGTGTGTGAATATTTTCCACCACTGAAATCTTTTTCCACTGTAGCACCACCCCCCCTACCCCCACCTGCAACTCCCCCCTCCTCTCACACACACACACACACACGCCGTTTGAATTTTCCATTTGCAGTGCAACCTTGGTCATGTTGAAAACAGAGGACCATAAGGGCGTCTGAAACCTGTTGTCCACTCCCAACCTCCCCCACCCCCCGATCTGTCTCTCTCTGCGTGTATCTCTTTATCTGTGCACAAACACACAAACACACACACCGTTTGAAAACCATTAACCACTGACCATTCTCTTTCCTGTCTGCCTGTCATTACCCAACCAACAGAGCAGCTGCCAGGGGTATGTATGCATGTATGCTACATGGTGAAATCACACATCTGAGCAATGGAGTTATGTGGACCTTAGTCCACTCGTGTGGAACGAAGTTAACACTTCATTGAGTGCCTACGCTCAGGCCAGGCAGCATTTAATAGCTATGATTGGTTCAGTTGAGAGTCATGCGGTGCTTGATACATGCTTTTAAGGGCCATATCACATTACAGTCAGCTCTCCTGTGGGACTACATTTGAATGGAGAGGGAGGGAAGAGTTTCGTCTTCGATCTAAGAAAACTCTACTAAATGCCAGGCCTGGCTGATGTGTCCATTTGAGTAAAACACTGAGCAGGAAAGAGAATGAAGAGGGGGAGATGGGGGAGAGAGAGAGAGGGGCAGAGCTTTAGGAGCCATCACACCAAAAACAAAAAACAGACAGATTTTGAAACCATAAATAAACCATTTACCACCACTTTTACTAACATGGTAATAAACAACCATGGTAACAGCATGCAACACTTACAAACAAAAGCTGCAGTCTCTCTTCACTCTCTCTCTCACACACACACACACACACACACACACACACACACACACACAAACACACACACAGATAAACAAACAGTGGAAAATTCATACATAAAATTCATTGGTGGTGACTCACAAGTTCTTGTAGGCCACGCAGACGAGGGCAACAAACAATCAAAACATACTGAAAGATCACATCCAGTTTAGCTGGGTAGTCTTTATAGAGACCAGAGAACCACCAAGGGCCAAAGTAGGAGTGTGTGTGTGTGTGTGTGTGTGTGTGTGTGTGTATGTGTACAGGGGTAGTGGACTGTGAGGAAAAGAGAGATCAAAGACTCCACTCCCATTGGCAGGATAAAGTAGCAATAATGCTAATTTTCCCTTATCTCTGCAGCACCCTCAGGATCTGTTGCATTATTTAGCAACCACCTAAATGCCCCAAGTTTTAGGGAGCGTACATCTAGGCTATTACAGTTTTAGGGAGCGAGTGGCTAGGTTATTACAGTTCTAGGGAGCGTACATCTAGGCTATTACAGTTTTAGGGAGCGTACGGCTAGGCTATTAGAGTTTTAGCGAGCGCACGACCAGACTACTACAGTTCTAGAGAGCGTACTGCCAGGCTATTATAGTTTTAGGGAGCGTACAGCCAGGCTATTACAGTTCTTAGGAGCGCATGGCTAGACTACTACAGTTTTAGAGAGCGTACAGCCAGGCTATTACAGTTTTAGGGAGCGTGCGACTAGCATACCATAGTTTTAGGGGTCATAAAGCTAGGCTGTTAGGGGCGTATAGCTAGACTACTACATTTTTAGAGAGCGTACAGCCAGGCTATTACAGTTCTAGGAAGCATACGGCTTGGCTACTACAGTTTTAGAGAGCGTACAGCCAGGCTACTACAGTTTTAGGGACTGTTTAGCCAGGCTACTACGTGATGGAGAGTGGGATGAGCGGGTGGGGAGAAACATTTACACTAAGCCAAATCCTGACTAATGCAGTGAACTGCCAACTCCTGACACGACTCTGCATGACACCTACCAACTGGCCCCCGAATAACTGACCACACACACACATAAACACACAGATAACATACCACACACTAAAATACGAGAAAGAGTTACACAAGAGAAACGAGAACAGGTGAATTCAAGAGGATAGACCATGTTAGGAGGGAAAAGGTCTAGAGAAGAAAGATTTCGAATAAAAAATGAGAACCACCAAAACGATAGATGGCAGTGATGACAGGCCCGTACAATGAAGGGGAATGGGCTGAAGCCGAAGCACAGGGCACAGCGAATCAGAGCAGAACTGAGGCCAACAAAGCAGGCTGAGGAGGCGCACGAGGGGCTCATTTCAGGGAGGGCGGGATATCCCCCCTCCTTACGACTTTAATGGTCCAAAGGACGGATAAAACGCAAGGCATCCCGAGGATCTGTCTCTGTTAAGCAGTGTCTTGGATCGATAGCCCTCCAACAACGCAGCATTCATACAGCACGCATACACACACACACATACACACACACACACACACACACACACACACACACTCCTCATTAAAGGGAGCCAGTGGGTGGAACCGTTGCAGTCCTCCCTGGGTGCAGCTTGAACACAAACACATTAGTGAGTGCAGCGCCCCATGCCAGTCTCAAAAGACTGCCTGGCATCTGCCAAGCAGTTGGGCGAGGAGTGCCAGCAGTGAGCGGAGACATCTTTCCACTTAAAGGGCCATATCCTCCAGACCCAAATACAGAACCAGCTGCACCCACAACCAGACTAGGTAGCCAGCCAGGCTTTAGGGTGGGCATACTCCACAGTGACACAGCCACCATGTCACCATTCCATCATAACAGCACTTTTGAAGGGAAGAGATACAGTATACAGTATACAGTTGGCTAGAGGTGTTTGAATGTACATTAAATTCACACTGTAAACATAAATACATCTCCCACACATTTTCACACGTTTCTCTTCATCTTGCACACAGAGACACCCACCCATAAACTCGCTCTCTCACACACAAACAAACACACACACACACAGATATACGCACACACACACACACACACATTCACACACACACACACACATACACACACACACACAGATTGATTGTCTGCTGCATCACCAGACCAGATTGAGTGTGACACTGCAAGTCTGCGAGATGCCAAGGAGGAGGCATGATTCACGGCACGCCACCCGCACCAGCTGCACTGCCAGAGCAGTAGCTTAGCGTCCCATGGCTACTAAAATAAGGAAACCCACACAGGCAGCCAGCGAGAGAGAGAGAGCTAGCGAGAGAATGGGAGAGAGAGAGAGAGAGAGTGTGTGTGTGTGTGTGTGTGAGAGAGAGAGACAAAGAGATAGAAAGAGATAGCTAGAGAGAGAGAGAAAAAGCCAGGCAAACTTTCATGAACCCTTCATAACACCACGCACTCGCTCACACCAGGCTGATCTGAGAACAGTTTTGAGTGTTCCCCGCTCCCATCATTCACCCGCAGCAAGGGGCCATTAGAGCGAAACTAAAATGCCCTATCCAGCGCTACAGCCATCCAAGTGTCAGAGATAAGAAGATAATGACCGAAGTCTTTTTCCCCCCTCAAAGAGAGTGCTTGAGGGGAACTAAAGCAGAACATGGACACTCTTGACTCGAGTCGAGCGTAGGAAGTAAGGGTGGTCTAAATACACAGCCATGACTATTGCATGAGGAGAACAGAACAGGGGCCTGGGAAAGCAAGGGGAGGAAAAGCTAAATTGGGAGGGGGGGTGGGGGGGTCACTGAGTCCACCCTTTCAGATTCAGAAATGGGATGATGCCATAGATATGGCACAAGGAACTGGAGCCTGGGAGTGGAGGAAGAGAGAGAGAGGGAGGGAGAGAGAGGTGAAAGACAGAGACGTATGCCTCAGCACAAGCTGTCCGACCCTCCCCTCCCCTCCCTTCCACTCACTGCAGACCCACTACCACATATCTGCTGTGACACAGTCATGAATTATGCAGCTGCATTAAAACTGTCGGCGTTTGAGAGCCACAGAAGTGTATACCCACTGAAGTAACACTGTTAAAATCTCACTGTGTTCTGGGTGCACTGAGTGCATTGGATGGAAACAGGGAGAGATGGAGAGATGGAGAGGTAGAGAGATGGAGATGGGGAGGTGGAGAGACAGGGAAATGGAGAGATATAGGGATGGGGAGATGGAAAGATGGAGAGTCAGGGAAATGGAATTGGAATAATGGAGAGATGGGGAGATGGACAGACAGAGAGATGGAAAGATAGAGAGATGGAGAGATGCATGGACAGGAAACATGGTGCATGCTGCTGAAAGATCCAGGCGAGTCTGTGCATAATTCACTTTTCTACACTGATATTGTAACTTGTGCCACTTTGTATCTGTATATATGAGGTACTGATGTACTATATGCATTTGTGTGTACAGCATATTTATGTTGGTTTAGGCATTAAGACGTCCAATTACATGAGCTATAAAGGTGTGGTAACCTAATTGTATATCAGAGACCGAAAAACTGCACACAAAACACACAGTTTTCCAATACGCTAAAAGCGATCAATCTCATTGGAATGAAAGGCCTCTATTTCACTGCTTAACATGCAACAACCAGTTCCCACCCATGCACAACACCCTCATGCAAGGTGAGAGAGTGCATTTTTATCAGAGCACATGAATACTGATGAGTGCCAATGCTGAAGAGGAAACTCCCTGAAGCCGAAATGCAAATTGGAGATAAGCACCAGTGTCCTGCTTGTGGCCTGATGCTTCCACCCAAACATGCACCACACAACCATCATAACAAGTCATGCCCTGTTATTTATGTAAAATACTTGCCAAAAAACCAACACAAAACAAATATCGCTTTGTTTGGTCACACATGCACATTTGCACGTATAAACGTCAGCACAGACAAACACTCATGGGACACACAGAAACAAACACAGACTCTATCTCTCTCTCTGTCTCACACACACACACAAACACACTTTTCTTTCATGCAACTGTCATAGAGTGACCCGCTCCAATCAGTACTGCCACTGTGCGACACATGTGTGGTAGGATACCTACCATCCAAACCCTCCAAAAGACACGCTCCTCTTCCTCCTCAGCATGGTGACTTCGCTCCTCCTCTTCTCCACTCCTGCTCCCGATGTCCCCCGCTGGTGCTCTCACACACTGCTGGCTCCTGTAGCTCCTCCACTCCTCCTGCTCTGGCTGTTGCTGCTGCTGCTGGAGGCTGCGTGAATCTCTTGTTGTTTTATGTTTCCACACTTTAATGCTATACTCAGCAGTACTCACTCTCAGTCTCTCTCTCTCTCTCTCTCTCTTTCTGTCTTTCTGTCTCTGTGTACACTGTGTCTATCTATCTCTGTGCCTGTCTTGTTGTTCTTCTTCTCTTTCTGCCTCTGGCTCGCTGGTGCTCGGTGTAATTCAGTAGACGGTATCGCTCACTCTTTGTCTGGGAGTAGCATCTACTCTTATCTGCTCCTTTTGTCTTAACGCGCCTCTCTCTCACGTGCACTCTCTCTCTCTCTCTCTCTCTTTCTTTCGTACGCTGGCTCTAGCCCTGGCAGTTGGCGGGTCTTGCACCTGCCCTCTCTCTTTCTCTCTTTCTCCTCAACATTAAAAAAGAACTCCGCTCACACTGGGTGGCGGAGGGACGGACTGAGCAGGAGAGTGAGAGAGAGAAAGTGAGGGAGCGAGAGCTTGTGTGTGTGAGAGAGGGGCAGTGACAGAGAACAAGAATGATACAGAGAGTGAGAGAGAGAGAGTGAGAGAGAGAGAGTGAGAGAGAGCGAGGGAGCATGAGAGAGCAGAGAGGCTGGGAGAGTGGAAGGGTGGAAGGAAACAAGGAGGGGTGGTGGAGGTGTGGCTGTGTGTTGCTCTATCTCCGATCTGTCGCTCCTCTGCCTCTTCCTGAGGAAGATATCCTCCCCATTTTCTAAGTACACACAGTAGCTCTTCTCAAAATAGAACACAGGTTGCCTGTAACTGTGTTATTCTGATGCTAACATTCAATGAGGGTGACAGCTCAGGGAAATAAAACTGAACAGCAGTAATGTGCAACACTGAGACATTTGTCCATATCTGGGTATAAGTATACAGGAACGCTTGAAAGAGCCTGTATGACCATATGTGTACTTAACCAATCAAGGAGACAGCTGTTTTATTCAATAACAGATGGTGTGCAATCATATTCACTAGACGCCACCAACTGGAAGGACATTTTTCCCCTTGTAATGAAATGCCTTTTCATTTTGCTATTTCAAAATTTGCTGTTTTTGACAGAAGGGGCACCAGTGTTAATTCATTAGTTCTTAAGTATCTGATTGGTTTTGCACTTCTAGAGACATTCACTTGCCTGCATTCAGCAAAGACATGACTCATGACTCACTGTGTATAACAATAATTTGTTCAATGCTACTAAGGGAAACCACATAATATCAAGACTATATTTTAGCTGGGCTGACAAAAGGTGCACAATGTATCAAGACTAAATGTATCACAATATATCAAGACCAAAACTAGACAAAAGATAGCACTATAAAATATCTAATGGTAAAATGAGCTCTTATGCTGCTCTAATTGGGTGGATTCATCCACTGTTTACCTAACCACTGGCTCCATCAGCTGGTGAGAACTGGGTAAAACTAGGTCACTCAAAGAGTGCAAACCTCCACCGAGCCCAACTACCGCATCTCATTATCTGCCTTTCTGACTAAATCTGTGACTACTGCTGGTCAAGATATGAAGATGAAGTGGAGTATAAAGACAGCACAAGGCAGATGGGTCCATCTGCATTAGTTGGTGCCTACACCTGCTACATCTTCTGTACTTTGGTCCACTTACTGTGCAGTGCCATCATCTGGCTGTGCTAATGCAGTAATCACACCTATGGCTGGAATAAAGGAATGCTATGCAATATTTTTGCTTCAATACAACAGCTTCCACCAAGTTCCTAAATTTCCTTCTGGATAAATAAAGCACCCCCCCCCCTTTCTACCTATCTATCTAAGTCGGCGTCCCAGCTTGATATGAATAAGTCGTGCAACTGTGCTGTCTCTGTCTCATCAACACACTCTACCCATCTTCAGTAAAATCCTGCAAAGCACTGTGGCTGCCCAGCTTCAGGACCACATGCGCCAACAGGAGCTGTGTGAGCCCTACAGTCTGGGTTCAGAAACCACCAGAGCACAGAGACTGCTCACATCAAAATTACAAATGACCTCCTCATGGCTGCTGATAATGGTCTAATCAGTATCTTCACCCTCTTGGACCTTTCTGCTGCTGCTGGCTCTTGTAACACTGCTCAGGAATGGTTGGTGATCTCCTATTGGAGGTGGTTGGCTGTGCTATCACCCTATTTCCAGAAGTCTGCAACCTTGATGTCATCATGGACTCCACTCTCTCATTCCCTTTCAATCCCTTTATGATCTTGCTCCCCCATACCTCTCTGACCTCCTCCACCCCTACATCCGGTCACAGTCTTTGCGGTCTTCTTACAAAGGTCACCTGGCCATCCCCTGCACCAGTCCTTTGGGGACAGAGCCTTTTCTGCCACTGCCCCTACAATCAGGAACAATGTGCCACTCCATGTATGCAATGCCCCTTCTCCTGGTCTCATTCAAAAAGCATGTAAAAACACACCTGTTCAGTGAGGTCTCTTGTACACGGGTCCACGGGTTTATGGTATGGTGCACACTGAACCACAGTGCCCCTGGTCATTGGTTTTGTATTTTTTGTGTTTTTTTTTTTCACAAACACCTCAAATGCAATGAAAATGCAAATGATGCAATGCAAATGCAATGCAAATGAAGAGGTTTAATGTTTGTGGATGTTTTTTTTTATGCAACCATATCTTGACATGTCACTAGTGCTGTCAATGTTAATGCGTTAACGCATGTGATTAATGTAAACATTTTAACGAGTTATTTTTTTAAACTCAAATTAATCATGCAGACACATCACACTTTCCACCAGCGCCCTCCTCACAAAACGCAATTGACATAAATGCGGTCGGCCTAGAAAGTCTGTAGCTGCTGCAATCTACTGCCTATCTTGCGACAAACTGAGTCTTTGGTCTCTTTTCTCTTCTAAGGTAACGTAAAGTATAGAAATCACCACGCAGAAGTCGTACAAGACCACTTCAAGTTCATGTTATGTCTGAAGGTTGATTGCAACTCTGCTGTGTACTGGCGTGAGATGGCAAAGTAGCCCAAGGTTTCTGTTAAAATTTCGAGAGTTTCTACACCGCACAGTTACCCTATGTCCTATACCTGAACCTCACCTGGTCTACTTTTTACTTTTCTTTTTAATGGGCTCTGTGTCTGGCAGACCTTAAAGTCCCTGAAGGCCTTTCATTCAGAATGGTAAAATTTTTTGGTAATTAGCTTTTACATTGGTAAACAACTGTAATAAGGCTAATAGCTATGAGTAACTACAAAATGAACCCTAAATTGGCAAGAAACATGGAGAGCTTATTAGTTAGGCTTACTCTGGATAGTAAACTAGTATAACTACACTACACAAATACTACTTTTGCCTAATATTAATCTATAGTCTACGGTACTTCACAAAAATAGACATTCACCGGAAAAGAGTAGCTATCTTTGCGTCTGCAGTGCACACAGCCCATTACCTTACCCAAGCCAAGACTGCACTGGGCTATTACTGGACTCTTTCTGGGCTATAACAGTCCATTGACAGACGCTTTGCACGAAGTAAAACAATGTGAAAGCATTTGGTGCACCAGGCTAACTGATGCTTCTTTGTGTATTGCTTGTTAAGGTACCTAAAAAACAACAGTAACAAATACTGTCAAGCAAAAACTAACGCTGTCGTTTTCACACATTTTATAGCCACATTTTTACAATGACCTTTTGGACCCTGTGATGGTCTGTCCAGATGCAGAACAGTAGCCTATATTTTTCTCGTAATGTAACTGTGTATGGCCAGTAAGTTTGTTCTTTGCCTTACCACACACTTTACACTGATACTGATAGCTTTCTCTGGTTTGCTGCTTTTCGGGTGGTTCACCTCTCATCACTTGCTCCTGGTATCCTGATCCATGCTTTTTGAAAGAGCTGAATACATGAGGCCAGAGGTTTCCAACGGGTAGCTCGGGAGCTACCAGTAGCTCACCTCCTAGAGTAGCTCTCCAAGGGGTCAAAGGCAATGTAAATAAATCTTATAATATTGTTACATAAGGTATCAAACCTGTTAAAAATCCCATACTGCTCTCTGATGAGATTTGATGCTGGCAGTGCACACTAATAAATGTGTGAAATAAATGTGCCTCAAATTTAAATGATAGTTCAGATGAGTGTTTGTACTGCGCTGTACGTGTGTTAGATGGCTTAATGGTAACATTTATCTCCAACCCTATCAGTAATACCGATTGTAAAATAGTAGAGTAGCTCTCAGCCATGATGATTTTAACAAAGTAGCACTCGGAGGACAAAAAGTTAGAAACCCCTGAAAATGGTCAATAGTTTCAAGGAATAGACTACAGCGACATCTATTGGTTGTTAGTTGCCACTTGCATTAGCTTCCATTATATCTACTTGAATGTTACTAAAGCGTTTAAATTGGTTGTCAAATTCTGTAATCTGACTGATGTGCCAAAGGCTGAACCATGATACATCAGACCACAGACACGATCAGACCACAGACACGAATAACTGTTCAGTCATTCACTGCAGAGACAATTTAACTCATATACAGGACTCTTGTCTTAAAAAATGTCGGAAATGACGAAGAATAATAACATACGAGTCATATGGCGGTAAATTAGAAATTCCTTACGTTTAACTTCATAAAAGAGTGGTGCCGTCATAAATGAACAAGCATGGATCGGGATTTGAAACGTTAGGCCATTAAGACATTCAACTATCCTGCAAATAAATTACCACGCAACCGCTGCCTGAGAAAGTAATTGCAAATGCAAAGAACACACCCAGCAACAACATGCTACTCGTTCGTGTTAAATCAGCTAACTGCGCTTTAATTTAACTAAGTTAAATTTATATGTACAACTTGGCATCCTAGTTATTTTGTGTCTGCTCATTGCTTGGTTTAAGGTCTTGTGCTGGATAGCGCAGCTCTATCTGGAAGTATATCATTCAACATGTATTTTAAAAAGTGAGTAGTTTTGTTTATTACAAGAAGTCGTGGTCTGATTGGTGTAACAGTTACATATCCACGTGTATTTATTTCATATTTACATTTACTTCATATTTATGCATTTACCAGACGCTCTTATCCAAATCGACGTAGAAAATAAGATGACATTCAACAGCACAATGAAAAACTAAGAGTGCATATTGCTAACATGAAATTTGCAGTATTTTGAGATGAAAGTGCAATAGAGTAATAAAAAAAAATGCAGTATGGAGAGAGATTAAGAATAAGAGATTAAGTGATTCATAACAGAGAAGTTGTAATCAGTGGGAATGTCAACTGGCATCCTTTCTCTGAATGTACTGAAACTGTAAAACTATTACAGATATATTGCATAAGTCGATATATTCATATCCACACACACACACATACACAAATACAGACAGAACATCCAGACACAGACAGACACACAACTTGCAAACATTCCATATCCACATCCTGAACACGCATTAAAAACACACAAATCACTACAAACCCCATATACATGTCAGGAAGTATAGCTACCATATGCCACGCAGTCCTATTTATAACCCTGCTTTGCTGTGATTGTCTGAATTGCTGTTTACATTTGAACAGCTGAACTTTAAAGGGCTATAATGGAGCATTTCAATCAAGGTCATGGAGTGCTATTGGTAAGAAAAAAAACAAGAAAATTTGATCCAGCATAGGCTGCATGTGGAACTGGCAGCCAACACTGACTAAATAGGCCACAGAAACTCACTTTTAGTTCCATTTTTCACAGTTAGCATTAGCTGCCAGTTTGCTAGTCCGTCTGTGGTATGACATGTACTCATTCTTTTTCCCATCGGTAGCATGCTTGGTAACCTCGAACAACAGGGCTATGGGTTGAATGTCCCTGAGTAGCGCTTTAACTTATCTTTGTTTCTTTTTCCCCAATGTATAGCAAAGATGAAGTGGACTTGTCTTTTTACTTGTCTGGGGGTGGAGATGGTCCTACTGTGGAACTACTAGTGATGATAAATCTCTTCTTCCTGAAAAAAAAACACATTGGCAAAACATCACCTCTAAGCCCTGAATCCTGAACCTTCATAGTGATCAGGGCATGTTCTATACCGTCAAAATAAAAGCTCAAATATGCACAGATTGCTATGTTTTGTTGTGCTTTTGATATTAGTTGGCTAGCCCACTCAGTTCTGAATGGATTTTTGTACTGAATGAAAGTGCATGAAGACGGCTAACAACAACATTTATGCTAAAGTGTTCCCCTTTAACTGCCATGAATTGACCCCATAATTGACTGATTCAGTAAAGTCTTTGAAGGTTTAGGACAGGGATAGGGAGGACATTGGGATTTAGTCACTCGGTCACATTACCCGTTGTCAGGTTGGCAGGTTTGATTGAAAATGTAAGAATTTTTTAAATCTGTTTCCCTCCCTAACTCCAGCATAAGGTGAGGAAGCTGTGTGAGGACAGGGTCCTGTTCCTCCCATGTGTGCACACATGTGATGTGATATGATTGTGATGAGATGATATGTGGTTGTGATTGTGATGCTATTGTGTTGTGATGTGATGTGATGTTGCCTCCAGGCCTTTTTTCACACCCATCCTCCCAGCCATGTGCTTGCTGCTTTCTATGTGCTAGCCCACCACCAGCAGAGGGCGCACCAGCAGCCTGGCACCTCGGAGGGAGGAGATGACGCCACCAAGCACAGGTGGGTGGGGGCGCTGCCAGGGGTTAATCAGCCAAACACTTCGGGCAATTCAAATCCAAAATTGCTGTTTAAAATGCCCTAACATAACATGCAGAATCCTTGAGAGAATGATTACCTACCTGTTCTGTGCAGTATATTATATTACTCGGTGGTATGTAATTAGATGGTTGATTAGATTATTATATGGTTTGTTGGACACTCAGGGATCTGTGATCATTATTGTTAATCTGCAGACCACAGCGGGAAGGGGAAACCGACCCTCACTCAAGACATTTCAGCTTTGTATTTGTCATATGTAGTCATATGTAGCAATACATTTTTATTAGAGATTACAGGCTGTTAGCAGTATTTTATTATATTTTGTGTATGTGTGTGTGTGTGTGTGTGTGTTTTTGTGTGTGTGTGGTTTTGTGTGTGTGTGTGTGGGTGACCTCAGAGTGCTATGCAACGAAGCGACGATGCTGCTGGACAACCAAAACCAGCTCAAGCAGTATGCAGTACACACCCACACACTCAGATGAACCATCAGCAACACCTCTACATGTACTCCTTTAACAATTCATACTTTTGATGATGTGCCAGGCAGTGGGTAGGCATGATGGGATGTTTACTGAGATGAACATGTGCCAGGCAGTGGGTAGGTATGATAGGATGTTTACTGAGATGAACATGTGCCAGGCAGTGGGTAGGCATGATGGGATGTTTACTGAGATGAACATGTGCCAGGCAGTGGGTAGGCATGATGGGATGTTTACTGAGATGAACATGTGCCAGGCAGTGGGTAGGTATGATAGGATGTTTACTGAGATGAACATGTGCCAGGCAGTGGGTAGGCATGATGGGATGTTTACTGAGATGAACATGTGCCAGGCAGTGGGTAGGATGATGATGAGATGTAGGCATGTGGATGTTACTGAGATGAACATGTGCCAGGCAGTGGGTAGGGATGATAGGATGTTTACTGAGATGAACATGTGCCAGGCAGTGGGTAGGGATGATAGGATGTTTACTGAGATGAACATGTGCCAGGCAGTGGGTAGGCATGATAGGATGTTTACTGAGATGAACATGTGCCAGGCAGTGGGTAGGCATGGTAGGATGCTTACTGAGATGCTGTATGTTGGTAGAGTTTTTTGTCTGTATTAGAAATGAGCTACATCATTCTGAGAGCTCAGACCTTTGCAAAGGCCATGAAAAGGAAAGTCAGTAGTTTTTGCAGAACCCTGCTGACAGACAGACACAAAACCTTAATCCCAATGTCCCTCCTCCCCACTAAGCTGTAAGCCCTGAACCCTCAAAGACTTAATTGGCATGAATTGCTTTCATGGATTCAAATATGAATCTGTGCCGAGGTGAATTAGCGCTGTCATCAAGGGTTGGTTGCCTACACATTAAGTTCAGTTTGAGACTTTAAGTGAAACTCTGCACTGAAAAAGAGACTGTTGGGTTATGATCATAAGCAATGCCTGAGAGCCCAGCCCTGTATGTAAACATACAAAGAAATGTGGCGACTGACATGCTAGTCTTTTCTACTTCTTGTCCAGATCAAGCAGTTCCTGAAAGCCAACCTGTTCCCACGTTTGAGGAGATCATTGAACTCACCAGATCACTCTGTAGCTGTGTGGTCATGGAGACTAGACAGTTTGGGAATGTGCCAATGGCTGCCCTAGGCTGCAGGTCAACAGGTATGGATTCTCCTGTATGAGTGTGTGTGGCTGTGTGTGTTTGTAATCTGTGGGTGTGTCTTTGTGTGTGCGTTCTGTCTTTGAGTCTGATTTAAATAAAAACTGGTTACTGACAAATCTATTGCCTGGGTCATTCACTGATACTTAATCTTCCCGGGTGATTTTGAATGTAGTTTAATACATGTGCTTTGTGAAATAGGTTTAAGTCTTATTAAGTCAGATGTGCTTGTGTCTTTCTCTCAGATCAAAAGATCCATGTGTGTCAACTCAGTTTCAATGGTAAAACCAAAAAATAAATAAATAAATGTTGAATGTTCTGTTTTGTTCCCCAACTGCTTCTGCTATGTTTAGAGGAGAGTAACAGGAGGTATGTGACAAATAAATTCCTTGATCCGTGATCTCATTAAACAGCCATGTGAAGTAACAGGGGGCCCATGTGGAATGTTTAAGCATTCATGTGGGAACACCTATGATGTCAACAATCAAAATCTCTTGAAAGAGTCTATACACATGTGGCATCTCTTATCAGAGTAGACCTCTTGTTGGCTGTCTAGTTTACAGATGCTCTATTTTGGCAGAGTTTAGGGTTGGGGAGAGAAACCCCAGGAGATGGGAGGAAGGACTGGTTCTCATGAGAATTCCATCCAGGTGTAAATGCTCCCGAATTTTTGAAACATTAGTCATGGGAAACAGATTTGAACCCCCAAAAATACTTTGTTGTTGATTGGGGTTGGATGGATGTTTAGCAACTATTGTTCGTGAAAGTTCTACTGCTGCTCTTTGCTGGGAAACTGATGTCTTGTCCAGTTATACTTCCTGAGAGACACTCAGAGTTTTTCAGGCCCTAGCAGAACTTCAGAGCCATGTGGCTCGTCAGTGTATTGAGATGCATCACCATAGAAACACCCTCCTGCTACTCTCCGCCAGAGCCTTCACCCAACTACCCGTGCCTGATTCCTGACAACTGATTTTGGTGTCATTAAATGGTCATGTGAGGGACTGAAATGGGACTCTCACACACAAATGAAAATGAAGTTGAATTAAATCAAAGTTTTATATGATGCTTTATTGGCATGCATAAAAAATTTATTGAACCTCATTCACCAATAAAGTGTGTTTTAAAAAAATCTTTGTAAGAATGGTTGGTGAATGAAGCCCATTGTTGCCAGCCAAAGTACACATTAAAATTAATTAGATGAAGATGAAAGATAAAAGAACGCTAAAAAGTAATAGAACCATACTGAAAGAAAAATCTATCAAATGAATCCTCTCTCTCTCTCTCTCTCCCTCTCTCTCTCTCTCTCTTTCTCCGTTGCCACTGTGTATCCTCTCTTCCCTGATTGCTCTGTGTTTCAGCTGTGCTGGAGAAGGTGTGGTGTGTTGATGAGGACTTGCAGAAGTCTGTGTTTCCCAGAGCCTAAGAGACACTCAGAGTTTTTCAGGCCCTAGCAGAACTTCAGAGCCATGTGGCTCATCAGTGTATTGAGATGCATCACCATAGAAACACCCTCCTGCTACTCTCCGCCAGAGCCTTCACCCAACTACCCGTGCCTGATTCCTGACAACTGATTTTGGTGTCATTAAATGGTCATGTGAGGAACTGAAATGGGACTCTCACACACAAATGAAAATGAAGTTGAATTAAATCAAAGTTTTATATGATGCTTTATTGGCATGCATAAAAAATGTATTGAACCTCATTCACCAATAAAGTGTGTTTTAAAATTTTTTTTGTAAGAATGGTTGGTGAATGAAGCCCATTGTTGCCAACCAAAGTACACATTCAAATTAATTAGATGAAGATGAAAGATAAAAGAACACTAAAAAGAAATAGAACCATACTGAAAGAAAAATCTATCAAATGAATCCTCTCTCTCTCCCTCTCTCTCTCCGTTGCCACTGTGTATCCTCTCTTCCCTGATTGCTCTGTGTTTCAGCTGTGCTGGAGAAGGTGTGCTGTGTTGATGAGGACCTGCAGAAGTCTGTGTTTCCCAGAGCCACAGAAGCACTTTGCCAGAGCAGCAAGGGCCTAAACAGCTGCTCCCAAGTCAATACAGCCATCAAACACTAGTGCAGCCAGACTCTCAGCCTTAGGAGTGGTTTAATGGACATGGTTTAGTCATCACTAAGTTAAAGAAAAATTCAGCCAATAAACAACCTAGGCTCCATATTTGGATGATTGATTTGCAAGCATAAATTTGCCTGTGAGTGAGGACCAAAATAGTGTTAATAGTAGTTTACAATCTGGCCTACCCAATCACAATGAAATGGCAGCCCTACTGCGTCAAAATGAAACGCTCAAAATATTATTACACTGTGCCACCATCTTGCAGTGATAGTAAAGATTGTCAAACAAGGAATGGTGCATTACCACCACCTTCTGAAATGGAGCCTGAATCTGTCATATACCTTGATGTAGCAAGACTGTCCTTAAGGCTATGTGCTATTTTGTTGTAAGTGCACATTCAAAACTACCCGAATATGCAGCTGTGGTCCCCAATGAAAACGTACACTTGTAATCCAGAAAAAAGACCCTAGACTGCTTTTGGAGAGAGTTTAAACCTCTTAAGAGGCCCATACCACATCTGTGTATTCCAGTTTTCCATCATGGCCGTGTGTCTAGTTCCTTCTCTCATATTCTGGTCTGTCTCCTGTGTCCATGTCCAGGTGGACGCAGCCTGCCCAGTTTGCACAGCCAGACGTGTGTGTGGAGGGAAAACCCTCCTGCAGTGGCTGGACAGGTAGCAGCGTGCCAGCAAGAAACATGATGTTCAAGTGTGAATTAGCCAATGTGTGCACAACAACCAATAAGCATGTCTACATATGCATTAGTGCAGCACATGCAGCTGCTCAGATGGGACTGTTTGATGTGCAGTTTAATAGCCACCATGTTCACAACACAGGTGAAAACTGGTGTCAGTAGTTTAGAGTTGAAATACTTGATGTGACTGACACCGACTTGCTCTACATGGGAAGATGCAGGCGCCTCTTCATAATGTCTAGGTTTCAGAAAAAAGAATCTGTCTGTAATATGTTAGATTGCATGTCTCACAATATGATTTGTCCTACTGCTTTAAAAAAACTGTTCTGCCCAGCTATGTCAGTTTGTTTAAATTATGTCTGTCATTTTACTTGTTGTCTGTCTTTGTGCAATACATTGAAATAAAGCTCTTATTGTCCTATCGCCCTATTGTCCTTG
This sequence comes from Tenualosa ilisha, assembly GCA_015244755.2. Lineage (NCBI taxonomy): Eukaryota > Metazoa > Chordata > Actinopteri > Clupeiformes > Clupeidae > Tenualosa > Tenualosa ilisha. Next base: position 550,429 of record PYXC01001933.1, on the reverse strand, counting down.
TGTAAGTCAAAGAAAATGTAAGTATTGTCATCATATAGCATTCTGATTTCAAATTTAATGTAGCATTCTTATTAAAAATTAACAAGTTCGTTGTTAAACTGTCAATCTCTGTACCTCCAGACCTATAGGGGGAGATCATGAGTTAGTAACATACACCGCTGGATTGCTTGTCAAACCACAGATCCTGTGCACGCAACGTTTCTAAATGGCGAGGTGACTATTTTCAGGTACTGTACTCAGTAGTGGACTAATTAGTCAAACTCATGTCTGCAGCAACTCCTCTGCGTATCCTTTGCCTTCATGGCTACCGTCAGAATGCTGTCAGCTTCCGCGAAAAAACGGGAGCTTTACGAAAACTCCTGAAGAATAAGGTGGAGCTGGTGTTCATCACTGCCCCACTCGAAGTCCCAAGTCAGGTTGACAGTAAGTTCAGTAGCCCATGCTGGTACTTGCAGTGATAATGTTTACGTCGTTGGATTTTGTGCTTTATTGTTTTATTGGACTATATCACAATCACATAATTTGGTCACCATGAACGAAACGTTTGCAGTGATTGCCTGATAACAGACCACCTGACATTAACAACTCTCTAACTGTCATGTCAAGCTTTTCAACATTTGGTAATGCGGTTATCACGACTAATCTGACTCCTGAAATGCCAGACTAGGTTAGATATAAAGGGTTTAAGTTTATTTCCTCTTTTATCAAGTGAAAGCGAAAGTTTGTTTTGTGCGTGTTCTGAGGACTCCAGTGCAGTTAGAGTGACTTATGAGTTGTGACTGAGTGTGTATTAAGATAGTATACTAGCTAGGCTATTAACCGCCAGGGTTGTCAAACTGACCCTCATTTCTCTTGTTGTATGTGTTATGTAAGTGTGTGTATGTGTGTGCCTGTGTGTTTATGTTGTGTATAAGCAACTAGACACCTCAATTTCCTTCTGGATAAATAAAGTATCTCTGTCTCGATCAATCTTTCTATCTCTTTAAATCCCCTGTTATGCCCCACCCCTCTCTTACTCAACATGTCTCTCTGCACTCTTTCCTCTAATATTTCTGCATTCCTTTCATGCACTCGTTCTTTGTTGTTCTTCTCTGTTTCATACACTCTTTCTTTGCTGTTCTTCTCTGGTTGATTTTTCTCATATGCATCCTGTACTTCTCCCTTTTTCTTTCTTCCACTCCATTTCACTCTCTCTCTCTCTCTCCTGCCCTCTCTGGCACTCCTTAGACTCCCAGGACTCTGGGAAGGCAGGCGGTGGATCCCCTGAGAACTCCAGGGGCTGGTGGTTCTCTGACGTCCAGCAGCGCAGCTTCCATGCCGGGCAGGAGTGTGTAGCCAGTCTGGGCCTGGAGGATAGTGTGGAGGTGGTGCGGACTGCGGTTCGAGAGCAGGGCCCCTTTGACGGCATCCTGGGCTTCAGTCAGGGCGCCGCCCTGGTGGCCATGCTGCTCGCCATGCAGGAGCACGGCCAGGAGCCTGAACTGAACTTCCGCTTTGCCGTTATCATTTCCGGCTTCCGTAGCGCCTGCGCCCAGCACGCACGTTTCTACAACGGCCCCATCACCATGCCAACGCTGCACGTGTTTGGCGAGGAGGACGCAGTTATTCCCATCCAAATGAGTCGAGATCTCCTCACAGTTTTTAAGGAACCTGATGTTCTGACGCATTCGGGAGGACATTTTGTTCCGGCAACTTCTGCACACAAACCGGTTTACCTGAACTTCATTCAGAGGTTTCAGAAACAGACCTGAAGTCATCGTCTTAAAGAAGAAATCTGGTTTGAATAGTCCTGTTGTTTGACTTGTGAGTGCTGTCGGTAGGTATGTGAACAAGAGAATTTGGTACAACATAGACCAAATAGCGACAGATGTCCACAGCGTCAAACAACAGGACAATTGAGTCACACCAGATTTCTCCTTTAGTCTTCCTTTTCTCAGGGGCTATACAGAAGTTCTGACTTGAAATAAAAATATCACTGTAATGTAATGTAATGGCTTGTCTGTTGATTAGAATGATTACCATGACCTGGATGAAGGAGAATCTTCACAGACACGTTTTAATACAATTAATACAGTTGAATACAGTAGTTGTAGTGCACAGTTCTTGGTTGTTGGGCCACTTTTAAAGCTGCAGTACCAACTCCAGCCTCACAGGGGCGTGAGTGAATGTGAATGTGTGTGCGAGTGCGTGTGTGTGTATGTGTGTGTGTTTGTGTTTGTGTTCTACATCGTAGGTCTTCTGAGAGAGAGCGGGAGAACTCTGTGTTCTTTTGTAGCACAAGTATTACTCTTAAAATTATTTCCAGATGTGTAGGGGAATGTTTTTCCCCTCTCTTTCTCTCTCTCTTACTAACTCTCTCTCTCTCTCTTTCTTTCTGATTCTGTCTCCCCCATTTCTCATCTTTTCTTACTGTTTTTGGCATATCTTGTTAGTGAAACATTTGATTCTTAAAAATAGTAATTATATCATCACCTGTCAACTACTATGAGTATTCCCAGACTATCTGTGTGTGTGTGTGTGTGTGTGTGTGTGTTTACTCGTCATATTGATAGATGAGGCAATGAACTTTCACCGTATTCTAACCTCCTTCTCTCTCTCTCTGTCATTCTCCACTCTCTCTCTCTCTCTTTCTCGTCTCTCTCTCACACACACATTTTCTGTCATACACAGTCAAATGACAGATTCTTTCCACTTCTTCATCTTCTCTCCCAAGCACAATACTCATGCTCTCCTCTCCTCTCATTCCACTTCTATGCTCTCTCTTTCTCACTTACACAAGATACACTCATCCATATCTCCTTCCCTTCCCTCTGCTTCTCTCCATCCATCCCTTTAGGACCTCACTAACAGAAGACTTGCTCACTCCTGCTACCCCACCACAACCACCACCACTGCCACCGCCACACACACACATTCTCTCTCACCAGATCTTTTACCCATTGGAATAGTTAGCATTTTTCTAAATCTTAACTGTGGAGCTGCAATCCCCTTTGACTTTTAGCTGAGGCCCTATGAATGACATATGTATATGAATAATGTGCATTATAAATGAACTCACCTGACCATGCCAGCTTTGGACTGACCTGTACTAATAGTGCTGGCTATATTACTACAGTTTTGGACTGACCCGTGCTAATGGACCCGGCTATATCACTACAGTTTTGGACCGATCCGTATTAAACGTGTTTGTCTTAGTTGGTCTGGTTTTGACTGTGAACCAATTTCTGTGTTAATGCATGTGGGTCCCCTTCACAGCAACACCTGGCTCTGATAAAAAGTGGAGTGTGTGTGTGTGTGTGTGATAGAGAGAGCGAGAGAGAGACTGGAGCAGAGGAAACGAGAAACACAGATTTCCCCACTGCCAGTAAGTCTGAGCGCCGGGCCGTGACTCTGTCACTCAGGAATCCAGCCTCTTGCGCAACTGTGGGACAAACAGATAGGCGAGAGGAGGAGGGAGAGAGATGTGTGTGTGTGTTTGTGTGTGTGTGTTGATTTTGGGATGGGAGGGGGTTACGGAGAGGTCTTGCCCTGCGTGGACAGCACGTGGCGTGTGTGTGGATGAAGAGCAGGGGAATGCAGGAGGACTTCGTGAGGTTTTTAGGCGATGGAGATGAAGAGCTTGGGGGGTTAGGAGGGGGACCAGCCCAGGGAGGACCTCCAGATGCCCTCAGTGATGACGGACCAGTAAAGGTGGAGCCAGCCAGCACGTCTGCATAACCAGCCCCACATCCCCGGCAATCCCCAGTGTCCAGACAACCTGCACTTCTTCCTTAAACTCTTGGATTCGTCTGGAGTATGCTTCTGTAAAAGTGTGTGTGTGTGTATTTGTGTGTGATGCCTCACCACGACTGGACTTTAAGTTGCTTCCGTAACTAGAGATGCAGCTGTGGAGATCGCTCTGAGGCCATTAGTAGCATCATCACCTGATTGACAGTGCTCCAATGACTCATCTGTGACTTTTCAAGAGCAGGTGCTCAAGTGTTCAGAGTGGCAAAGTCCTGCTGTAGGTGTCTTTGTGTGTGTGTGTGTGTGTGTGTGTGTGTGTGTGTGTGTGTACATGTGTGTACAAGTGTGTTTGGGAAAGATACCTGGCAAGATTTCTCATACCTTGCTTATACACATCAGCTTACAGAGGAGAAGAGTAGGCAGAAAATGAGGTTTGTGGTTTTGAGTGTGTGTGTGAGAAAGAGAGGGAGGAGAGAGTGATAGCCTGCTGTGTGTGTGTGTGTGTGAGAGAGAGAGAGTGAATGTGTGTGTAGAGCTTTAATGGATGTTGTTCTCTAGCTCCTGGCCTGCGTCCAAACCCACACACGCTCACAGCGTGTTCTCATTGAGGGTACACAGTGCAGGCCGGTGGGAAGGGAAGAACTGTTTACGCAGACTCTTGGAGTAACTCTGCAGACCTCTGCAGGACCTGTCAAACAACATGAAATGCTCTACAAGTCCGACTTGCTCTGGACAGCAAATTGGAGCTACTCGCAGGACGCTTGGTGAGCTGACATACCACTGAACATCTTTGCGTAGGGAGAAGTTCTTAGAAACTTTTGTTTACATACAGTATTTTAATTCAAACAAGACAAGGACTGTCTGTCATTTTTCTACTGAGAATCTGTAATGGTCTGTTGCAAACGACTCTGATGTGGGTTTGATGTCTTCAGTTGATCTAACTTGGCTTGATCAGGTATGACTTGGTCCAGTCTTTTATATGAAACCCTTGTTTGATTACCCTTGTAAACAAACGGTTGTTTACTTCATTGTTTTAGCTTGTAATAATTGTTTTAAACCAGGAAAGTAGTTTTCATTATTTCTTAGTTTATTTGATCTGTAAATACATGTGATTCTCAGATGCATTGTACGTGGCTGATGTCAAGCTTTGGTCTCTGGTCTTACCAGAAAACACACTTTGGCGCTGGGGATTCAATATTAGAGTATGACTCACATGTCCAGAGTTTATAAACAGTTCTGAGGAATGGCAGAGAGAGAAGAGGAGAAAAGGTGGAGAGAGAGAGTGAGAGAGAAATGTGAGGGAGAAGGAGGCAGGGAGAGAGACAGAGGGGAGACAGAGAGAGAGGGAGAGAGTGGGAGGAGGAGGAGACAGAGGAGGAAGAGAAAGAGCGTGCAGGAAGGGAGGAGGAGGTCCTTGGGCTCTCTGTGTGTGTGTGGTGAACATGGTGGTTTGTTTGATTGTGCTTCCACAGGGCAAACAGAGCCGGTAGGCCCTTAATAGACGGGGCTTAGACTTACCAGCTGATGGCACACACACACACAATCACACGGACAGGGGAGAGGAGAAAAAAGGAGGTGAATTAAAAGGATGAGGATGAGCAGGTGGAAAAACCCCACGCTGTGTCAGAGGAGGAGAGTAGGTATAGAATGGGAGAGTAGGAGAGGAGGTGGATGAGGAGGAGAGGGATGGGAAGGAGGTGGGGAGGGAAAAGGGTGAAATAAAGAGAGTGGAGGAGGAGAAGGAGGTGGTGAAGGAGAGGGAGATGGAGGAGAAAGAGAGGGAGACGGAAGAGGAGAAGTGTGAGCTGGAGACCGAGAGGGAGGAGGAGGTCAGGGGGAGGAGGAGGAGAAAGAGAGGGAGAAGGAAGAGGAGAAGTGGGAGCTGGAGACTGAGGGAGAGGAGGAGGAGAAAGAGAGGGAGACAGAAGAGGAGAAGTGTGAGCTGGAGACCGAGAGGGAGGAGGAGGTCAGGGGGAGGAGGAGGAGAAAGAGAGGGAGAAGGAAGAGGAGAAGTGGGAGCTGGAGACTGAGGGGGAGGAGGAGGAGAAAGAGAGGGAGAAGGAAGAGGAGAAGTGTGAGCTGGAGACTGAGAGGGAGGAGGAGGAGGAGTTGGTAGTGGGGGAGGAGGTGAAGCCACTGGAGTGTCTGAGGAGTTGCCTAATATTGTGGAGCGCCAGCATGACTTAGAATGGTTTATGGGTTTCCTGTTTATCTGGACATTGTGTTCTGCAGTGAAGGCTGATGGCATGCTTCATATTCCTTTTCTACTTTCTTCTCTTTCTGTTTTTTCTTCTCTCCATCTCTTGCCCTCTCTCTCCCTCTATTCTCCATAGTTCCTTGTCTCCTTCTGTCTCTCTCTCATTATCTCTGTGTCTCTCTTCACATCTCACTCCCTCTGTGTGTGTTTGTGTGTGTGTGTTTGTGTGTCTCCCGCCTTCCGTGTTTGTTACTGACAGGAGCCTCCTATCTGGCCTGAGACAGAATGGGGAGCTCTTGTTATGACTCTGCTTGTCTGTGCAAAACACCTACCAACCTCCTCTCTGAAGCTAAGCCACGCCGAGTGTGTGTGTGTGTGTGTGTGTGTGTGTGTGTGTGTGTGTGGGTGTTTGTGTAGTGAGAGAGGGGATGTTTAGAAGTATGAAGACACACATATATATCATGTGTATAATCTGTGTTTGTGTGCATGTGCATCTGTGTGTGTGTGAGAGAGAGAGAGAGAAAGAGAGAGTGTGTGTGAATGTGTGTGTGGTGTGTAAGAGAGAGAAAGACAGAGTGTGTGTGTGAGAGAGAGAGAGAAAGAGAGTGTGTGTGAGAAGAGAGAGAGAGTGAATGTGTGTGTGTGAGAGAGAGAGAGAGAGTGTGTATGTGTGTGAGCAAGAGAGAGAGAGAGAGAGAGGGTGTGTGTGTGTGTGTGTGCGTGAGTCCCTGTGCGCTTCGCCGTGAACAGTAAGAGTTTATGTGCTGTGATGTGTATACAGTGTGCCAGCACATGAACTCTTGCAGTGCAGGGAGGAGACGCCCCAGAGGGAGTGTGTATGTGTGTGTGTGTGTGTGTGTGTGTGTGTGTGTGTGTGTGTGTGTGTGTGTGAGGGATGCCATTTCTGCCGCCTGTCTCGTGTTCTTTCTCTCTTTCTCTGTGTGCGTCTCAGAGAGACTGAGCGCACTAAAGCACTTGCATCTAAAGCACTTTCTTGAGTTTGTCTGTTTGGTCTGTTAGATTTATAATCTCCACTTTTTATGTCAATTCTGTAACATTGACTGCATCATAACGGTTAACAAATGATCTGATAAACCCTCAATCCTTTCAGTTAACAGGAAATACGACACGTTTTATCACCTTTAAGACCTTTATTACTGAACATGTTTTTCTTTGAGATTCCTAGAGGAAAATTTGGGAATTAATTTGTATGTTTGTGTGTGTGTGTGTGTGTGTGTGTGTGTGTATGTGGATATGGATGTGCGTATGTATGTATGTATAGGAGAGACGGAGAGACAGAGAGCATGAGAGCGAGAGAGAGAGAAATTAATTTATGGTCTACACAACTCCATTTCATTTTCAGTTATGTAACATTCTTAGCATTATGAAGAATCAACAAATTATTTTATCCACTCTTAATTATTTCAGTTGTGAACTGTGGCTTTATCTTGTCTATGTTGAAAATTATTGACCACACTGCTTTCCATTTGAATAGGGTTTTTAAATACTGGTTATCTTTAATCTTGTTTTTTTATGTTGTTAATATTGTATATATATAGCCACCTCAGAAAAATCAAATGTAAGCCTTTACTGACCCCTAGATGGCAGCACAGGCTCTCAGATGATCAGGAAACACACTCAGGCAGCAGCAGAGAAGGAAGAATGAATTGTACAAAAATCTTTATAACAAAAAATTGTGTTACATTACATCTTTAAAATCACAACCAAACCAGGATGGGGGAATAAATGAAAATAAACAAAAATATAAATATCCTAATAAACAATGTGCAAAGACTACTTCTAAAGCAATCACTTAGCACAACACTCCATTGTAGCACCAAATACATTCACAAACAGAGAAGAAAGAAGACTCCAGTGGAGTGTGGAGAAGGGTGCACATGTGTGTGCAAATATGTATGAGATGGGGAGAGAGAGAGAGAGAGGGCAGAAAGAGACTGAGAGAAAGATTTGGTGAGTATGTGTGCATGTGTGTATGAGAGGGAGGGACTTAGTGTGTGTGTGTGTGTATTCACACACACCCTGAGTGCACTGGCCTAAAGTCATGTTGGTATGTGTCCAACTGCCACCCCCCTACACACACACAAACAGGCCCCCAGCCCCAGCACTGACCAGTCTGTCTCTACATCCAACACACCTGGAAATTTCTATTTGAGATCTTATAGTGTCTTCTCAGTTAGCAAATATGTACGTGTAGCTAACTAATCGTACAAATCAATAGCCAAGAATGCAGGTCTTTCTCTTATAGCTATACAGTGCAGATGAGTGGCATTATTGTAGATCTTTTCTTATCTTAAGTTAACAGCCTGACACCCAGGCACTCTCATTAGTTAGAGCTGCAGGCCTACCAGAGCAGTCCCCCTGAGACTGCTTATGGTTTTCTCCAGACGGCCTCTGCTCACACAGCCTGCTCCAGAGTGGCATGCTGGCTGGGCTACTTCTGTTCTGCTGCTAGCCTTGCTTCCAGGGGGTTTCCAGAACTGTGTTTTCTGCTGATTCGAAAGCAACTTTGCGACATAACAAACTCCTAATTTAGCTGTTGAAAAGGTACTTTTGAATGATATGCACTCATCTGGCATGAAAGCATTTTGTGTGTGCAAGGGATATCAAAACATTCCCTGTTCTGAAAATAACACATGAACTCAGGTGTTATGGATGTAATTGGAGGAATTTATTTGAAGGATGCACCTGTGCACATATACAGGACAATTCCACTTCTGATATAGATTAAACAGACTTGATTCATTCTACATTACTCTGTCCATATTGAAACATCATTTAAAATGCTACTCCCCCACCGACCCTCAATGTTAGCACTCTGTGATCTACTTTGCTTTCAAGACTATAGAACCAAACTGTAGCAATATAACTTTCACAGTTTGCCTTTAACACCGGGTCAAATGTATTTTTCTCTTAGTCCCCTTGCTCAAGTTCTAAACACTAACCAAGCACATAGCAGTCATCCTAGCTAAGAGATAGAGTAGTTTGGTTTCAGTGGGTGAGAACTTCTTCTGGCGGCAGTAACTTTTCTCTAAAAAAAAAGGATCAATGATGATTCACATCCATGTTAAGATTGCTATGAATTATTAAAGTCCTCCACAAATATTGGAGTGAACTGAGATTAATCAGATCTATTCATTAAACCGACTCTTTACATTTTCTCGAGAGCTCATTGGCATTCTGGGTTCAGGATGAAAGATGATGCCTGTCTTTCCCAAGGAAAACAAATTATGACTTCTCTTCACTGCTCCAGGTAATGCAGCTCTGAGGTGGTAGGCCACAAGTGCCACATATCTGACAGATGGGACCCTCTCTATAACACTTAAGACGACAGACTTGACAACAGACGGGCTAAAGGAAAGTAGAACTCTCCAGAGGTTAATTTGGACCTCAGAGAAACAGGGGAACTTATTTTGGTGGAAGTGGGTTACGGCCATACGGAGTCAAAGAAGTAGTTGAATGAGAATGCTGTGCTACAGATTGCTGCCTCTCAGCACTTCTCTGTCTGTCTATCTCTCTGTCTGTCTGTCTGTCTGTCTCTACCTCTCTCTGTCTGTCTGTCTCGCTCGCTCTCTCTCCAGTGTCTCGGTCTCTCATGACCTACTTCCAGCTCCATCAGATGATGCTGCATCATCTGCGTTCTGTGTGTTCCTGAGCCCAGAAACCGGCAGTTGTGGTGGGACTTGGAGCGGTTCCCCCCTGGGACGCTCCTCTCTTTCTCACGCCTCAGGAGTTCCACTTCTCAGCCGTGGCAACCGCCCCCCTGACGACCATGGCTGTAGACTGTTACCACGTGCTGTTGGTACAGTAACAATCTAAAGCCACGGTCACCATGGAGACAGCGGTGAAAGCAAGGAGAGGGAGTTGGCATGGCAACTGGACACAGGCAAGGCTCTGATTGGCTGCTGTGAGCCGAGACCAGGCCCTCTAGCTCAGGGATCCCCCAATGCAGTGCAGAGACGTCTTTATGGTGTGGCTGAACACGCTGTCCTCGACTCTCACTACGGCTGCTCGTGACTGCGTCGGCATGGAGCGGGGGTGGGGGTGGGGTGGGGTGGTGGAGGCGGTGTGTGTGGGTGGGTGTGTGAGTGGGTGTATGCTTGTGAGCTGGAGTACAGGGGTGAGAGGAGGGTGTAGTCGTGTGTGTGGGGGTGGATGCAGAGGTGTGTGTGTGTGTTTGTGTGGGTGTGCAATTACACTATGTTCTATGTTAGGCTCTCTTGGGAATTTCAATCTTGCTGCCTACTTCAGTGTCCTCTTACAGAAGTGCACACACACACACACACAAAGAGAGAGATACACTCACTTCAAACTGCTAAAATATAAGAGATACATGTTGCTTTAGGAGGAGAGCAACAAAGCTTTGGTAGTGTGTGTAAGAGACTGAACCCGTGTGTGTCTGATGTACTCCCCACTTTCCTGGAGATTCCACCCTGCAGATGAGTTTGTTTCCTCCTCTTCCTCTTTCTCTCTCAAACAGCAGCACTCCAACTTTGGCCCCCAGTGCAGTTCAGGCCAGACTTCAGTAGCCATGACTGTAGACTGTTACTGTGCGCTGAGAGAGTGTGAGCAGTAAGCAGTCTAGAGCCAAGGTCCTGACGCCCTGGCTGGGACTGAGGTCTGCTCTTGGAGCCTGGCAGTCTGCTGACAGACTATTTTAGACATCTGATTACAGACTACATAGAATTTGCCAACTTCTCTGAGAAAGCATGCAAGTGCCTTTGTCATCTGAGGTTAAGACTAATGAGAATGTGACAGAATGTGACATTCTACACCAATGTACAATGCACAGCAATGCTTGGAAAGAAAGTGTTAAAAACAAAATAAACCAAGTTTGTTATGTACATTTGGTGTCAAGTTTGGTTAAGTTCATTTGGTTCAGCTCACGTGTGTGTGAGGGATTCAGTACTCAGACAAGATCTGGATTATTGAAGGATTTCCACATGCAACAAATAGGTAGTTCATTATGACGTTTGTTCAGGATCTCACGGAATAGGACGATATGGCGGAACAGCCAGAATAGCGCAATACTGTTTGTTTCAGCTGTACTGTGACGTTCGTTTCTCTCGCCCTTTGCCCGGACAACTGAGCTCTAAGCTCGTGCTCCTGTGCCTGCACAAGACTATTGTTCAGCACCGCGACGCACGTGACAGCAGCCATTGCCACAGTCGATGGCAGGTTGCTGTCCGTGGTGCTGAAACAAGCGATTCCTCGTTTTATGATGGCTATCGGTTTGCTATAACGGCTGTGAATTATGAAAATATTGTTCAAAAATGATGTGCCACTCAAGTCTTCCTTAATATTGGCGAGGCTCTATGACATACTGTCTTATTGTGCTGGGAATTCGATCTTTATTCTGATGATACAACCTCAGATGAGATAAAATATTTGTGATTCCCCACGCTTCCAACAAAAAATTCTTCTAACTTACGTTTTGTGAGATCATTCACAACGCATCAACTCCAAAGCACAATATACTGGATGTTTATAGAATATACACATATGCCACGAATATGCATTTCTTTTAAAACGTTGATTCAGAGCTAATAATTATTTCCATGTGCACCTGCCACTTTCAGAGGTTTCAGGTTGCAGTCGAGTTAAACACATGGAACCCTAAACCATGGACTGATCACTCTGGAGGACACTGTTCATGTCCAATAGGACCGATCTCACAACACCAAGAGCGATAACGCTTTGCGATTAAAGACTCGTGGAGACTATATTTGTGTGTGTTAGTGTGTGCGCGCATCGTAGGCTATGCGTGTGCGTGTGTGTTCTGAGCGCGCGCTGTCTCTTTAAAGGGTTACAGTAGGTGACTGCGAATCATCTGCAAAGTGCGCAAGAGTGACGCAGAACTGACTTCAGCGACTGAAAACACGTCACAGAATTCATGCAGGAAAAGGGTAAACGGAAATGATTGGGCGCAAAGGAAATTTTTACATCCAGTGGGGAAGGCCAGAGAAGGTAAATAGAATCGCTGGACTGAAAATACCATAATGAAGTATATGAATAGACTTGTGGAGACAGCATTTGTGTGTTTGAGTATTGCTGAAGAGGGGGGGGGGGGGGCAGTCGGAACAAAATGAAAGGGGGGGGGCAATCATCCCCCACCGGAAACCTCCGGGCTGTGCACTATGACGAGAATAGTGATTAAAATTGTGTTATCCTGAGGTGGGACCTTTGCGCAGACAACGGAATTGCGGATCTCCACGTCCGAAATGAAAGCTTGCCATGTCCACGACTGATCTATAGCGTTTCTCGGTTAGGGCGACCATGTCAGATTCAATATTTCCATAGTTTTTAAAATTGCTATGAAATATGGTTTTGGCGAATTGCACAAGTAAGCTGTTCTCCATCATGGTCATTCCAAAAAAACAATCTATTTCATACTCCTGGGTGAAATTGTTTTATGCCTTGATTCGACTGAAACATGTCTAAGTTAGGTTGCCATTAACATTGTCACTAAGCATTGACGAAGTTCAATGATGGTCTTCCGGGCATGAAATTCTTCGCATAGGGTACACAACCCATCCGTCTGCCTTAGTTTTGTCAAGGAAGTCACGCCACACACGTGCAAAAAGTGAGTCACACTGCAGTAACTTTCAGTTCTCCCGCAATCTGTCTTTCTGTCCGCTGCATCGACACATCAATGGTTCGTGTTACATGTTTACATAAATGATTTTTCGTCATCCAGAGAATTCAGTTTGAGCACACGAAGTCTACAATCTTACACACAAACCGAACTCTAGTTCCGTGAAACCACAAAGATGTAAAAATGAACTCACCCGCCAGTGGTTTCAGTCGAAATGTTCTCCCAAAGATGTCAGTGCCAGTTGCTTCAGCTTGCTCGTGGACTTGACGTTAGCACTTCAACTTGTCAAGTTCTGGAAGATAAAGTTTCTTTGAACAGTGATAAGACTGCGCGTTAAAACATGACTATCACACACACTCTCTTCGCGCTGTTATGACCCTTCTCTCACAGAAAACCTTGCGACTCTCAGCCGTTCTTACAAGCCCCCGTGCGCTTTTTATAGAGCTGGTATAGTACTAGTAAGCCGTGAAGGGGAGGGGGGTTCATTCACTAAAAAGCATCACCTACACATCCACGCGTACGCATTACGTCATTGACGGAATGTTGTCAACGGGATTGCTATTTATAAAGACGGCTCTTGGCGAAGGGAGAAGGGAAGTCGGCCGGCGGAGAGGCTATCTGTGCGTTTCATGTTGTCCAATAAGGTGACGGTGATATTTTGTTAATCCAATTGCTTAATAAAATCGGGGAGAAAGGGAAGTTTGGTTTAGACTACATTCGGGTGATTCTAAAGTCGTCTTCGGTATATTTAGGTCATTTCACAGGCGTACACTCTAGCAGCCGACACAAGCAAAAATTATGGTAGGCTAGCCTACGACTCATACTTTCTAGGCTCTCCGGATCTGAAGAGGAATCTCATTTGAATTTATAGAGCAGTTTTCTTGAACCTGCTACAACTTTCCCAGCCAAATTATTGCGTCCATTACCATTTTTAATTAAAGTTTAAAACGGAAAGTTTTCCAAAATGGCTGATGTTATTCCTAGCGCTGCCAGATGTCTTCCAGTTCTACCACATAATCACTTGAATCTAGCCAGTAGCCTTATTGTAACTGTAATACACAACAATATCGGCAATCACCCCAGAAGCGAAGCCTATCTGAGAATCGCAGTGAGATTTGGGGGACTCCAATGCCATCTAGTGCGTAATGGCAGCGTATCGAGGAAGAGTTTGCGGGGGAGGTCGGAGTCCCACTGATGCAGCATGCGCGGTGGGCGGTTGGTGATAGTGGAATATACCTGTCGCTTCCGCCGGCAAACTCACGTTCCTTCCCTGACATTTCGGTCTCACGTGGGTTCTCACTCCCGAGGCTCGCCGTCCCCCGCTCCCTCCTTCATTCACACCCACGGTCGCCCCTGCCCACCCAGCATGTCATCAGTGCACCTCAACCCCTACCAAGACACACTCACACACACACACACACACATACGCACAAATATAGCTGCATAAAACTACTGCAGCTTCAATTGCAGGTGGCTCGATCTTACATTACATTTATCCACACATAATGTAGTTACCAGTGTTATTACCAACGGACTACTATAATGCAAACATATGTTTTAGAAGAGAGAGACCACTTATTGACTCACAAATTATTTTGACACACACATATGCACCCACCGGCCCAGTCACACACTGCACAGCATTTTGATGTGAGTAATATTATTTACTAACCTGGGGGAGCTACAAAGACCTGCTGTAGTTTGAGGTGATTCATAGGGGTGTAATGAGCATAGGGGTGAGAGAGAGTTGAACTAGGAAGAGATTCATCATTTCATAAAGCTGGCAAATTTTCTCTAATAAACTAATTAGGGCCGTATGCCCAAACACCCACAAACAGAGCATTAACTAGTGCATTCCTACACCCTCTCTCAGTCCCATCGCTCCAGTAATTCAGTGTCATGTTAACCTCTAGGCTACTATGTCAGGGTGAGCAAACATGTCTATGTATTCATGTCACTGTCTGTCTGTCAGTCATCATGCTGACTCTCCGCCGTTGTCTTGGTGATTACCCAGGCTTGTGTTCTGTTGACCAGTGATCTCACATTGCATTACACACTCCCTGAAAGGGAGAAGTTTCTAGAAATTGTACAGCAGTGAGCTATATAGCCTGTAAAGATAGCATACACTCCATTCAAGTTTGTTTTCCTCCAGATCTCCAGAGGGCGCTCACTCACACTATTCTGTGTTTGTGTTTGTATTGGTTGTTTGTCAACAGGGCATCGTTTGGTCACCTTCAGGTCAGGTTGTTTGTTGCCTTTTCCCGTGGGCAATGGAGTATTTAGGTATAGAGCTTCTTATGAAGGCATTTGAACACCAGGGGCTTGGAATGACGAGTCGCAGAATGGACCTGCCTAATGTGTCCTGCAGGGACTTAGGTGAGTCAGTACATAAATAATTAAATAAATAAATAGATAGATAGATAAACAAACAAATAAAAACACTACTGCTAGTTCTACTAGCCTACTGTTACCAATTATGGTGCTGTTTTATTTTTTAAATAGTTATGTGAACAAATATTTATTTTTGGTCCGGAGACCAGGTTATGTCTCAGCCCAACTACACAGGACAGACTAGACAAGACAGAGGCTCATCTGACTTCTCTTATACTCTGTGTTGGAGCTGGTTGTACCATATGATGCCTAGATCTCTCATTAGCCATGTGTGTCTATGTGATGCTTTTAGGCACCACAGCTCTGTCTGACAGCTTTTAGCTGTCACCTCTGAGGGAAAGAGTGTGTGTGTGTGTGTGGACAGGCAAAGTGTGTGCCTATATACCAAGGTCTCTCCGCATCCTCCCCAGATTGCTTCTGAAAGCTCGCAAATACCAGGCCGATGGTGGACATCTGACAGCGTCGGGCACAAATTTGAGCAGTTTGCACAGCTCGGCTGAGACCTCTCCTGGCTTGGTTGGGGCTAATTTAACATGTTAAATTGGGAACAGGGCCATCAACAGCAATAGCAGTAATAGCGACAGCAATTACAGTAAATTCTCTGAAGTCTGCCAGGTGTTTGTTAGCTTTAGGGGTGAGTTGCTGATTCGATTTTGGCATTTCTGTGCAGGTGTCACACCTGTCCAGACAGACATGGGGACAGAACAGATAAAATGCTGAGACTAGTATGGGTGAGTAGCCTTCAGTGCCAGCTAGCACAGGATATTGCGGAGTAGAGCTGTGTGTTTGTGTGTGTATGCATGTAAAATAATTCATTATAACAGTCACATCACATCCCCTTGTTTTCATAGGTTTTGTATATTACAGGTGGTGCGCTGGCCTTTGGTCAGAGCATGGACATGAGGGTCTGTCTCTCCACACTGCATCCTTCCATTGACTTGCATTGCATTGTGTTGTCATTTTGAACTTTACAGAAACTCCAAACTCCAAGCACCTTTTAGTGTTCGTGTAGAGAGAGTACATTCCTGTGTTTCACTGTTTCTCACAGCACTAACCATTCATTTGCTCAGCATTCAGTGGAGACTTTCCACCCCTGTTTACAAGCTTTGCAACAATGGGGTAATTATAGACAGCCCAGAAAACAGTCCTAATTGTAAAATCAATTAATCATGTGTACTGTTTCTCTGTTTTATTCTCACTCTTTAAACACACACACACAATGGCACACACGTGGGCACGCATACACACATACACACACAAACTTTCCTTATTGTTATTCAGGCAGGCTTTTTATGGTCTTGTTCCGTTCAATCCAACAATTAATGAAAACTGTCAGTTTTAACGTTTGTTTGAATTCTGATCAGGAACGCATCATTTTATCACTCATCTGGGAATTTGTTGAAGGTACTAAACTCATCACCTTAATACATTCAGAGGAAGAGCATCTCAGTACTACACCATACTCCACAATAGATAGAGATACATAGATAGATAGACTGATAGATAGATAGAGAGACAGACAGACAAATTGATAGATAGACAGAAAGACAGATAGTTAGATAGATAGATAGATAGATAGATAGATAGATAGATAGATAGATAGATAGATAGATAGATAGATAGATACAGTACACTTTGAACATCCCAAAGGCCACAACAAACACCAGTACAGGTCCCACACATTCAAAACCAAAACCTAGAACCCAGTCTGAGGTAGTTGTGAGGGCACAGCGCATACCTAGACTGCATCTAAGTGTAACGAAAACGCTTTGGCTGCTAACTATTACACACAGGGGACAGGTAAAGAAGGTGAAGAGTGTGTTGTACATATTGCTCATAGCAATTTATGAGACCATTTTAAGCTTCCTAACCTGATCCTCCTTCCCTGCACTGAGACTAAAATGCTATGCTTGCTTAGCTACGTTCGGACAGCAAACTCCTTATCATGGACATCCTTCCCATGGCTCCTCTTTATTTGCGCTGTGTGGATTTAAAATAACCACAAGTTTGTCTTTTATTTGGCAGGAGGAGAGGTTAATGAAGGGGGGCAAACAAAAACACAGCCGTCTCCACCGCCACCAATTAAAACTCAGCCCTCAATTCTGACCTAAGAGCTCAAGCTCCTTAAATTAAGTGAATAGACAGGCACATTCAAGTGTCTTTGTCTATCCAAGATTATGTGTTTTAGTCAGATTGCTACATTAGTCTCTCTCTCTCTCTCTCTCTCTCTCTCTCTCTCTCTCTCTCTCTCATTCTATGTCTTTTTCTTTCTTTCTTTTCTGTCTTTCTCTTGGTATCTCTATCTCTCTGCCCTCCCCTCTCTCTGTCTCTTCATGGTGTCACTTCCGCCTCCTCCGTGACCCCTCCCACACCGATTCAGTCACCTTCCCACACACAGACACACACACACACACACACACACACACACAGACACACACACACACACGTACATCCACCAATACACACAGACACACACACATATATGTATGCATAGATGAACACATACAGCAGCAGCATGTAGTGGATTGATTTTAACTTTACATTACCGGCATTGTAAGGTTGCCTTAAACACTCACACACACACACACACAAAACACGCACTTTAATTTCTTTTTCACTGTCTGTATTCAGGGCACAGAATGCAGTTGGATCAATAGAAAAAAGTCTTTTCCCTTACTCCCTTCTCTCTACTCTCTCCCACTCTCTCTCTCTCCCTCCTTCTCTCCCTCTCTCGGTCTGGCAATCAAAGAGAGAAAACCCAAATGAGGTAGGGGCATACTAGGGCTTCTGTGTGTGAGGTGTGAGTCAGAGAGAGAGAGGCAGAGAGAGAAGGAAGAAGGAGGGGGGGTGAGGGAAAGAGGGAGAGATGAATCTCAAAGAGAGAGAGAGAGAGAGAGTCAGAGGGATGGGAGGGTCTGTCTGACTTGCATATAATGAGGCTTGCCAGGGAGCTGGAGCTGGAGCAGAAACAGACACGCAATGAGAAGTGAGGGGGAGTTGATTGGTAAAACCCCTTCCGCCCCCACTGCAGGCTACGACATCCCCACTGTCTCTATGCAGGGCTGGCTCATACACACACACACACACACACACAGGCGTATACTCCCTAACACACACGCACACGCACACATGCACGCGCACACACACACACACACACACACACACACACACACAGATGCACACACACATACACACACATAAGCAAGCACACTTACACACATGCAGACTTGCACTTGTCACCACACTAACACACACACACACACACACACACACACACACACACTGTCACAGATTCCTGTCACGCATCACCAGGCAGTAATTTAACATCAGGCATGACAGTCTTCCATCAAATGGACTATCTGTCCACAATCCGACATTTTCCACACCGCGGACAGGTGGCTGCAGACCGCAGGTAGAAGCAGATAGCAGCTAGAGCTCTGAAAGGCATTTGGACTTGGTTTATAATATGGTGGGAAGACGGGCCAGATCTGGGCCAGCGCCAGGCCAGAACAACTAGAACTGACAGGTAGACACTGTGCACATGTGTACAGAGTCCAGCTTGAATCTGATGGATGCATGAGTAGGCACAGACTTATGTCAAAGGAAAGAGATCTGCGCACTGTTTCAAAATAACTCCCAACTGTTTATAGCAAAGCAATCAACACATTGCTGCTACTTTTTCATTAAAAGTTGAGGCCATTTTCTAACAGTGTACATCTTTCTTTTGCCATTTGGTATTTTTGATCTGGTTTCTGCTCTCATCCTGTTTTGTCTAGGTACAGTCAGTAGTTATTAAAAATGACATATGTGCATCCAAAACTATTACATTTAAAACCAGTATGAAAAATGTTCAGATAAAGAATTAAATAAATGTTAGATTAAACAGATTAGCTTTGATAGAATCAATAGTTTTTTTCTTTTCTTTTTTTTTTTTTTTTACATTGAATTAGGTTAACTTTGTGTTGATCGTGACCTGGTCCATTCTCACGACACTAAAAGAAACAAGCAAACAACAGCAGTATTCAGTGTGATGGAGAGGTGTGATTCAGATGAGGGGCGGGTAGAGGCATTGAAGTCATCTCTACCATCAGTGACGTGTGGGTGGGATGTTTGCGTCCTTCACACTAGCATCCATTATATATGCACCCTCAGTCTATGTTGCTGACCCTCATGAGGCCATCACTGTCTGCAGACTCGCTCTGTGCTCCACTGATTCCTTTATTTTCCATCTCGGTGGCCACCTCTCTCTCTCCCTCCCAGACAGTCTGGCAGTGTGCCCTGAGACAGCCCTGCTTCTGCTTTGCATTTTCCTTGGGCCTCTCTGTCCATTTTGCTGAGTGGGGTGAAACATCAAAGAGATTTTTTTTTCTCTCCTGCTAAGTGGAAGCTTTGGGTATCTCACGGCAGCTTGTAATATTCACACAGGCCAGGGAGATAAATACCATGCCCAGAGATGTATTGTAACTAAGGAAAAATACTTCACTACAGTACTTAAGTATGTTTTGGGTGTATCTGGGTTGTTAAAAATCTGTCAACTTTTACTTTTACTTCAGTGTATTGAATTGAATTAGGTGGGCGACTGAGTGACTGCAACAGAGTTTTGGGGAAGCTGACTTGTCATTGGACAAGTGCAGACTACAAATTCCTCATTAGACCTGTAAGTGATGTAGGCACAGTTTTTCACTCTGAGCATGTGTGTGTGTGTGTGTGTGTTTGTGTGTGTTTGTGTAATTTTTGTCTGGAGTTTTTTTTTACATTTTCTGAAGTTCACTGTAAGCTACATGGTTTAAACAGACATTTTTTAGCCTGCTTGCACTTGTACTTACTTTCATTGCCTACGTACATTTAATTACTTTTAATTGTACTTTTTACATTTAATTACCTCTCATACTTAAATACAGTAAACACAACATACTTTTTGACTTTTACTTGAGTAGCCTGCTAGTGGGTGACTTGAACTTCCAAACTACCGAAGTAATTTTTTGGTAGGATATCGGTGCTTTTCCTCAGGTGGGGCTTTTGGGTACTTTATCCAACGCTGACCAGGTCTACATGCTCCTGCAGTACATCAGTAGTGAATGCTGCTGAATCTGAAGTGTGTTTCTAATGCTTCATGACTGTTCTTTTCTGAAATAAAGACGGACTGTTGCCTCAACCAAGGCAAATACCCTTTTTGTGTTTCATGCTCTTTTTTTCTCCACTGGGCTCATCTTGAAACCTCATTGAAAGTCTGAGAAACTTAAGGGCCCATGGTAAGCATAAGGTTTTCCACTGGGAAGATCCTCTGCTGAAGCAAGGCTGAGAAACAGGGGCCTAATTCTCTTCAACCAGACATAGGCTGGCATTCCATTCACTCATTGTGGCAATGGGATTACTGAGCCTACACTTGAAACAGAGTTGATTATTCATGAGTTACCATTCAGAACCAAGATGACATATTAGGTAAAGGGACAGGGTGAGCAGCAGTAGGCATAACAAAAGGAAACCTGGCGAAAGAAAGGGATGTTGGATTTTAAATCAATACAGAGCAGAACTAGTTTCAATAGCTGATTCATAAGTTCACCATTTCTAAAAGAGGTGTTGACACAAGGTCAGAAAATATGTTCTTCAATCTAGTTGAAATGTGGTCACGATTAGGTTGATCTGGTCCAAAACAAAGGCAAAGGCCCATCCCAGAGTCATCAACATCACGAACATATCATGTCACAAACATGACAATGCTGGAGCTTATGACCTAAATAAAGATGTGGAAAGAGTTTTAATTTCCTGTGGGAACCGGGAGAGGGGTGCACTTGAGCCCTGAATGAATTTCCTCTCAAAAGCCTTTGAATCATATACTCAGAAATCCTTTCTAGCTCATCACCGCTGCTCCAGTTTGTCTGGCAAGGGCAGCAGCCAGGTCTTATTAGCAGTTTTATACTCCAGTGTTAACACATGTTGGATCTCTAATCTCACAGGAAACACCTAATCATCCAGAGATGGAGGATGAAGGTAAGCGGTGTAAACCAGGGGTGTGTTTCCCAAAACCAAGTTGCCCACAAAGGTAGCAGCTTGGAATGTAATTGCCCGTCGCCAGCCCACTAAGTTGCTAACTGGTTAAGCAACAATTGTTTTGGGAAACACCCCAGGTCTGCGTGCTCCATACACGACTGTTCCACGTGACAATTCCCAATAGGTTTCCCCCAGGACCACGGACAGCGAACACCTGCTCGTGTTCAGCACTCCCTGTTGTGGACAGCAACCCCTGTCACCTGCCACCAGTAGGGTGAGGGTCTCATGGTATCAGGGAACTGATGAAGCCTAACAGGCTTTGCTGCTCTTCTAGTGCTGCTTCAGAATAGAGCTGTATGATGCAAAAGACAAGTAATTCATCGCCTATGCAGTGCCTGTCAAGTGCTCAGTGGAAAAATTGAGACATACTGCTTTGGGATCAGTGCTTCTCATCTTTTCATGAACTACTGCTTTCAGCCAGAACAATCATTATACATGCATATTCTTTATGTGAATTAAAGCACTGCTATGTTTTGCTTTTTTTGTAACTATGAAATTAAGAACCTTTGACAACATGTTCTGGAAAGTGTGGCAACACTGGCTGGTATTTCATTAATAAATCATGTTCCAACTTCATTCGTGTCCTGTGCTATCTCTCCCTCAACTGTCTCCTACCCCTGCACCTGTATGTATCTTCCACCCCTACCATCCCTTAACTCTCCCTCACTGCGGCAGGCTATTCTCTCACATTTTAATTTGCTCTCTATGTCTGCATCACTCAGACCTTTCCTCCCCTGTCCCCTTAAACAAACAGAGAGTCTTACACTTTTCTCTCTCTCTCTCTCTCTCCCTGTCTCCCTCTCTGTCTGCCTTTTCCAGTTCTGCCCAGATGTGTCTCTTGGCATCCCTGTGTGTTTGTCTTACACCTGAATCCACGCCGGGCTCAGCCTACAGATGGCTTCCTCTCTTGTCACTTCTAAAAGTCAGTTCCAGCCTCAGCTCTCTCTCTATCTCTTCATTCACCAGCCCTCAGGGAGTCAGCAGAGAGAGAGAGAGAAGGAGGAAAGAGAGATGGAAGGAGGGAGAGAGAGAGGCAGCGAGAGAGAGAAAGAGAGGAGGCGGAGGGAGAGAAAAAGAAATTGTGTATAGAAGAGAGAGAGAGAGAGAGAGAAAAGTAAAGTGAGGGGGCAGGAGAAACCCCCTGATGTTCAGAATTCACCTGCAGAAAACTCCCTACACCCACCCCCACTTTTCTCATCTTTATTCTGAATCTCTCCTCCTCCTCCTCCTCCTCCTCCTCCTCGTCCCCGTCCTCGTCCTCTCTCTCTCTTCTCCCACCCCCTCAGTCTCCTGTCCTCCAGTATAACCTGTGCCTGGGTGGAGTGCTGCACTGACAGCCCCAGCCTGACACTCATCAGGTGAAGAGAGAGATGGCCCTGACTCCTGTCTCCTCCCCGGGTACAGACAGAAGGATGCCTTCACCGTGCAAGGCTCCTGCCATGTGTTAGGAAATGTGTGTGTGTGTGTGTCTGTGTGTGTGTGAGTATCTGTTTGTGTGTTCAGGTAAGTACGACACTCTCGAAGCAAATCAGAGTAAAATATTACAGATGATCAGACAAACAGGTTCTCATCAACCTGGGAATCATCAAACATCAGGGAAATCATCAAACTGAAAACATGTAACTATTACAATCATATCAATCAATTCATTTAAACTATGATATCGAAAATCACCTTTATGCTATGCATGTGGTGGTGCAACATTTGTATCAGGTAAGGTCTTTGATTAAGGCATGAAGGCTCTGATTATTCTTTCCTACATGTGACTGTGAGGTAAAGGCCAGTGAAGGAGACGGAACCGGAGAAATGGAGTTGTTCTCCTTTAAATGGCTGTTCTGCAACCATGTTGCTAGGGAAATAAAGCTGTTTACTTTACCATTGACTAAAGCTGGCCCATTTTCCTCCTGTGTGGTGGCCTCTCTCTCTCTCTCTTTCTCTATTTCTCTATTTCTTTCTCTCTGTGTCTCTCTCCTCCTTGCTCTCTCCCTTTCTGTCTCCTCCTACTTACAGTCATCTTCCAGAAAAGGGCAGCTTCATGAAAGGAAGGCGCAGCATACGGAAGTGTCCCCTGGAGAAGCATGCTGGGATGCCAAGCCATGCAGCAGGTCGCCACTGCACGTAATCACTGACTAGTCATGGGTGGCCACTGGCAAAAAAGACAAGCATGCTCTTTTTAAAAATAATATTTTAGATATTTTATATGTATATATTTCTGTTCACAAGGAAGAGAATTGAAAATTTTTGATAGCGTTTTTCATAATTTGGTTATTGACCATAACATAATTATGTTATTTACAATGACACTGTTAGGTCAGTCATGTGAGCACAGGCAAGAGTTAGGTAAGAAGGAATGAAGCCACAGGAGGACCTAGATTTCTGCAGAGCTATCGCTCCCTCTTTATTCAAAGAGACACTGCCCCCTGCTGGTTATGATGTTCATGTCACCTATGTTATGTAGGAGACAAAGCCACACTTGGCTGCATTCTCTGCAAGCAGGCAGAACGTCAGCAAAGCCAGGGTCTTCATGAGGCACGCATTTCATCATTCACACCTTCTCTGTGTTTATGGCAGCCATATTCTGTTGCAGTCTGATTTAGTGTGCGCCCCCCCCCCCCCCCATATGGTCGGTCTAACACAACAATGTCAAATCTGTGTGAATTGTGAGCATTTGCCAGATATTTACTTATTTACCCTCTCCACTCTGCTCTCCGCCTCTCGTCTCCCTTCCGCCACCCCACCCCCACCCACCGCCTTCTCTGCGCATGACTCATACAGGATGAGTCACTGCTCTCCCAGATCCATTCACTTCTCTCCACTATATCCTCCTGGGGAGAGAGAAGGAGGGGGAGTGGGCGAGGGAAAAAAAAAAGAGAGAGAGGGAGAGGGAGAGAGAGATGGCAAGCTGGAGAGACAGTGATAGAGAGAGAGAGAGAGAGTTGGGGATGACAGAAAAAGAGAGAGATGGTGGAATAGAGAGATACGCATACAGAATAATGTTAAAGGTGTCATCTACATGGATATTAACACAGCTATGGTAAATATCAGGTATCTGTGTTCAATTACATTGTTGGCATTTAATCAGGCAAACCTTGATAAAAAAAAATTCAATCCAGAGAGCCATACACTATATGCAGGCTTTCCTGTTTTGTGGCTCCAATTAAATGTGAAAATCAAATTGTATTTCACTAAATATTCATATAATATTTAGTAAATAATATACATAAATATTACTAAATACAAATTGTATCATGACCATCCTATACCTCACAGAGTGAATGAGAGGGTACAATAAAATTATGTAAGTAAAGTGGTGTAGATCAAAAAGTACCAACTAGGCCTACCTAACTTTTTTTCAAATTTGGCTATGACATAAGGCTAGACAAATATATATATATATATATATAGAGAGAGAGAGAGAGAGATAGATAGATAGATAATGCATTAGGCTAGTAGGTAGTAGGTCTGTCTATAGGACAAAAAATATTAAGGTTTTGGACACCTCCCAGAAATTAGTTTTTGCAGGTTGGGATGTGATTTTACGCACAACTATACATTTGTACTCATCAATAATAAACTGTTGGTGATTAATTCGGATTCAAAAGACATTTTTTACAATCGCCATAGTCACTATAATTCAACCGAGGCATTCCGCTTTCTTCTGTTGCCTATAGCTGTGTAGTGTCTGTACATGACAACGTCAAACACGCATTGTTCATGAATGTGCAAAGTTTGACCCTGCAAAGTTTCCGTATGTTTTTGGTGGTTGGAGACCGATGGAGACCTGGGAGGACGAGGACGAAGATGGCGGAGGAGCTAGATAGAGTACGAATATCCGCTGCAGAACTTCGAGCAGAAGCATCGACACTGGTCACTCGTCGAGAAAATGTGAAGGGTAAGAAGCACATTCTCTAAGTTAATTACTAAAGGGCGGTAGCGATAACTGTAAACTTACTTTTTAAAAGTTTAAGTGTAATGCAACAAAGTTGCTAGCAAGATATCTAACATTAGCATTAGCTAGCTAGCTAGCTAACGTCAGCTAGCCATGTTGTACTCTCGCTGACCAACAAGTTAGCTCTCTTCATAAGCTTGGTAGCTTTGAGCTAATGTTAGCAGGCTCATGTGGGCTCTGCCGCGTTTGTTTTGAAAACCTCGCTACGAATAGTATACCTGCCTCCACCCCCGTACGTTACAGAGTGGTAATATTACGACTAGCAAAGTTAGCAGACGATTATTAGCTTACCTGTTTACTGTTAACACCAGCATAACGTTAATTTGTGCGCCGCGTAGCCAAAATTAAGCTATCATCATTCATATAGACGTGGTTTGTTGATTTTGTACCAACCAGCCCTTTTGCGCTGCGTTACGTTACGTTATAAACTTACACCCAACTAACTGAGCGGATAGGAAAGAAAAGTTAATGCTAGGTGAATTGGCTATCGATAACGTTAATGACAACGTCAAGTTAGCCCGGTAGATAGATAACGTTAAGAGTTGTTTTTGTATAAACAGGTAAAGTAACTTGCGACCTATGTGTAGCGCTAATGTTTAGTTGAATGGGTTGTGTATTATTATGTAGACTCATTTATAGAAAGCGTTTGGAGTAATCTGTTGTTAACGCTCTTAAATGCTAACGTTGCTCATTATCTACACAGGTTGCTATCGGTTTTGAAGGAATATTGGCAACTTTGTAACAAACGTTAGATCTGTTAACCTTGTCTGTTATGTTATCTCCTCATCAACTTGTTGAAAGTTAGAAACCTGTAGCTGTACCTGTAGGCATAGTTGTTTAGCAAAATATTAATGGTTAGCACTGCACGTCTCGATTCATCACAGTTGCCGCGCTATTCCCCACTCCCACGCGTAACAACTAATTATGCAAATTATGCTATTCATCTAGCATCAAGTGAGTGTCAGGGAGGCACCAATTCTGATTTTCCAAGGCCTTTTTTGACCGCTTATGCAGTAACAACAAGCTATCATAACTGGTTTCTGTGAAACTTCATTCAGTATGCATGTGCATGCACTTCACTCAGTGCATGAAGTGGATATGCAATTTGCCAATGGCTTTCTTGTGTTTGCAGTTTTCTTTCCTCGTCTTTCTTTCTGTCTTATTTAGGCCTAAATGTTTTTATTAACTTGCAGTTTCACAGAAACTGTCTAGTGTGCGTGCGTGTGTTTGTATGTGTGGAGTGGCTACTGTCTACTCTCTCTGCCTATCTTGTCTTTCTTACCTCTCTTAGCCATGTCACCCATGTTCTTGTTTTAATCAGTGATGTGCTGAACAGTAATTCTGTCTTTTTTCTGCAGATGTACGAGAAGACAAACGGCAGAGACAGCGGGAGGGGAAGCGTCCAGACATGCAGCGATATCAGCCTGGAACAGGTCACAGACGTAAGGAAAGCATAGAGATGGACGACTCGCAACAAGCCTCATCACACATGGACCTTACTCCATCTGTAGATGAAACCATGTCTAAGGTGGAGACACCAGCCTCCGGGCCAGCGGGACCTCATAGCAACGCCAGGCCCAGAGGTCACAAAGAGACCACCAGCCACCAGGAAGATGCTGTAGCATCTACCCAACAACTGTTATCAGATGCTAACCTTAGCAACGTCAGCAGCAACTTGGAGAGCAAAGGAACTGAAGTGTCTGGGAGAAAGGGTGCCGTTAAAGACACTCAGGGCTCTGACCCTGGTCTGTCCACTTCACCCAAACACGCACGAAAAGCACGCAAGCCTGACCGTGAGATATACCAGGCTGGGGGGCGAAGGGGAAAGGGGGGCAAAGACTCTGGTCCAAACAACAAGGACTTTGAGAAGGGAGCTGTGGACGTAGAGCCCTCTGGTCCAGGCAGTGAGATGGAGAAGGGGAGCAGGGAGGCGGAATCGGGCCACAAGGATGGGGGGGGCAGGCGGGAGACAGAAGCTGCCGGAAAGCCTCGGGACCGTGAGGAGAGCTGTGGGTCTGCCGAGCCGCAGGGCAAAGGGAGAGAGGAGAGAGGGAAGGGCCGGCGGAGCAAGGAGGCCAACCGGAAGCAGGGGAAGAAGGACGGAGGGCTGTCAGGTGGGGCACCCCATGATGACTTGCCGTGCGTGGACGCCCTGACAAGCAGAGTAGAGAAACTGAGCATGGGCGACGGCCCCAGGGCAGAGGCCGAGGGAAAGCGAGGTGGTGACGGTGAAGAGGGACGGAACAGGAGGCGCAGGTCGGGCAACGACGGCAGGAAGAGTAGAACGAGCGGAGGCGGCGTAGCCGAAGTGACTCCGATGCCAGAAGGGAGCAACAAAAAGAAGGATCGAGGTGGCCGTCGCTCCAGGGGAGGAGGAGGAGAGAGGGCGTCCCAATCAGAGTCTGCTAAGAAAGAATCTGTGGAGACAGAGAGTGAGAGGAGCTCAGAGAAGGTTCCAGAATCGGACACCCCTCGACAAGCAAAGGGAAGAGACAAGCAGCAGCATAGAGATCCTGACAGGCCACAACCTCGGGACAACAACAGGTCCAAAAAGAAGGACGTGGAGGCAGATCGGGGCACAGAAGATGGTGACAGGAACAAGGCTAATCGGACCAAAGCATCCACAGCATCCAAACGCTATTCAAAATCGGACATCCGACGGGCTCGAAACCGGACTTGCAGTACCAGCTCAGCCAGTAGTTGTACCAGCTTCGATGGGCCTCTAGAATTCAGTAGACGCAGAGTGCCACCTGATGATGTGTCGGCTCGGGATCGAGCAGAGGCGGGATCCAAAGCATCTGCACCCCCTGGTTCTGCAAACAGAACAGCGAGAGAGAAGAGAGATGGAGGTGGACGGCCAAATGCCAACCACCGAAGGCGACAGACGAACAGAGATGTCTCGTCTTCCGACTCCCTGGAGGATTTTGCCTGGGAGAAGGGTCCGTCCCGGAGATCAAGGGCTAGCGATGAGGACTGGAGTCCTGAGCGGACCCCAGAGAAATCGGGCAGGGGCCAGAGAGGAGGCTCTGTCGGGGGCAGAGGAGGCATCCTGAGGCTGGCAGTTGACAGGCAGCAAAGTGGGGGTTCGTCCCGCGCCACGCCGGCATCAGTGTCTGGCGAAGACCAGCCGAGCAGGAGGCAGACCGAGGGGCCTCGTGGGCGTGGAAGGGGCATCCTGGTGCTGCCCGCTCACACTGATCTCACCAGGTCCCCTGAGCCGGGACCCAAACTTTTTGGTGGGGCACGGTGGAGCAGGGGGAGAGGGGGTCGTGGAGGGAGCACACGCAGGCTCTGGGACCCCAACAACCCCGACCAGAAGCCTGCGCTCGCTGCTCGCAGTCCGCAACTGTCCCAGCACAGTGCCACTCAGCACCCCCTCTACATGCTGCCACACGGCAGCGCCTACGGGCCCCTGCATTTCCACGACACGGACGACGAAGTCGCCGGCAGCCCCCCCATTCACAAGGGAGCCCACCCGGCCTCTGCCATGGCCTTCTACAAGTTCCAGAACTCAGACAACCCTTACTGCTACCCGGTGCCAACGGATGCCTCTGGCACCCCACCTCGCTACC
Organism: Tenualosa ilisha; assembly: GCA_015244755.2. Lineage (NCBI taxonomy): Eukaryota > Metazoa > Chordata > Actinopteri > Clupeiformes > Clupeidae > Tenualosa > Tenualosa ilisha. The sequence continues at coordinate 521,930 of PYXC01001933.1, read as the reverse complement.
CTTACCCCTACTCCGTGCCCTACTCCGGGGACCTGTACCCATCCCCACCCTTCTACAGTTCCTATGGGCCGGGCGGGCAGGGCGGGTTTGTGCCCTCTGGGCCCCCACTGTCCCCGGAGGAGGCGGAGGAACAGGCCAGGGGGGAGCTGGGCCGACTGCTCAGAGCTGCCCTCATCCAGGAGTCCCAGCTCAGCAACCTGCTGTCCAGAGACCACATCAGCCTTGACGGGCTGGACCGCATGGCTCAACTCAGGTCAGTACTCAAGCATAAGCTTGCATTTATCAAATACATAATAATTATAACTACAACAATAATAATTATAACAACAACAATAATGCAGTTTTTAACAATAATGAGTTTTACTATTTTAGCTGTCAGCTGGGTGATCATGTTTGCATCTTTTATTTATTTATATTCTTTAAATAACCAGATTATCGGCAATGTGATATTAATTGTAAAGGCTCATAATTGCTCGATGTCAACATGAATTGGAATACGTAGGAAAAATGCGGTGAGAAAATATGGCGTGCATGTGGGCCAACACGTTCTATGAGCCGTGATGCAGGGAAGCAGCTTGAGTTTGTTTTGCAACCTTTTGTCAGTTTGAGTGGGTGAATACTTCTGGCGGTCATGCAGATGGTTGAACAGAACGCAGCAATGTGTTCTGTGAAGTCTTTTTGTGTCCCATATCTTTCTGAAAAGCTTTGGGACAGGCCCTGGGCTGTGAAATATTATCAGTATTTGTTTTAAACTGAACTTGTTGGTTCTGTGTGTTTTTTAAAGACGTGTATGAGGCATTTTATTCAGTAACTACCCTTCTCCGAAAGCAGGTGATGATTTATTATGTTGGTCCCTTCAGTCTGGAGGAAGGCCATCCGCATTGTTCTAAGGTTTAGAAATATTCTAGTTCTTGCCCACGGAGGTGTAGAGCAATGCTAAATTGGTCCCTGGTCTAAATATGGCTGTGGTGTGTGTTTGAGACTAGTATGAGTTGCTGGAGTGGCACACTAGGAGCTTGCTTTCTCCTGATTACTCATACTTTTTGTCTTGATCTTAGTTGATATCTATATGTATGGCTGTTATGACAATCTAATTTCCTTTTGAGATCTATCTATCTATTAATCAAGACACCATAATTATCTATTAATTTCCCATCATGCATTTCACTCATGGGCTGTTCCAAATATTATTTCAGAGCGGAGCTGTTGACCATGTACGAGCGAGTTATTCTGACCGACATAGAGTTCTCTGACTCGCAGAACATCGACCAGGCACTGTGGAAGAACGTGTTCTACCAGGTGATCGAGCGGTTCCGTCAGATGTTGAAGGAATCTCCTGCTGACACTCCTGCTTATGTGCGCAACATGCTCTTCACCGTGCTAGATGAGGTGTGGACACTCACACTCACACACACACACACACACAACACACACGCTCTTCACCATGCTTGATGAGGTGTGGACACACACGTTCTTTACCGTGCTGGATGAGGTGTTTTATTTTTCAGATTTTTGATACAATCAATAACATTAATTTCTGATTGACATTACACCAGCTTATTAATTAATTATTAATTGTTAATATATGCCTTAAATTGTGCAATAGTTTGTGATCTAGTACTGTGCACCTGTTGTGCTGTGTTGCACCTGTTGCTGGTGGTTGAGCTGTACTGTGTCTGGCCTACAGGGGGCAGCATTTTTTGATACACTGCTGCAGAAGCTCCAGACTGCATTCCAGTTTAAGCTGGAGGACTACATGGATGGCATGGCCATACGATCTCGCCCTCTGAAGAAGACGGTACGCGCAACACTGCTGAACACTGCACATCTTTGGCAACCTTTTAACCAAGTCATACCAAGCTTCCTTCTGGATTAATCTATTAGATAGTCTATCTATCTATCTATCTATCTATCTATTCTAGTCTTTTATGGAATGGGTGTAATGATGAGATCTAGGAGAGGAGGCATATTTTATAAGGCGTTTAATATGTTAAGTCATCTCTCTCTCTCTCTCTCTCTCTCTCTCTCTCTCTCTCTCTCTCTCTCTCTCTCTCTGTCTCTCTCTCTGTCTCTCTCTCTGTCTCTGTCTCTGTAGGTGAAGTATGCCCTGATTAGTGCTCAGAGGTGTATGATCTGTCAGGGTGACATTGCCAGGTACCGGGAGCAGGCCACCGATTCTGCCAACTATGGCAAAGCCCGCAGGTCAGTAAAGCATAACGCAGTATTTGTAGCTACCCATCAAATGATTCTGTTGTGAACCAAATATTTCTTGGCCGGTGTAAATGTGTGTGGTATGTAGCATTGGGACACTAGAACACAGCACCAGCAAAACCAGTCAGCTTCAAGTGTAAGTTCAAGCTTGACGCTCTGAAGCACCTTGAGACCTTGACGTGTTTGTATGTGCATTACATGAAGGCTGACATTTTGGAGTAAACTTGTGTCCTAAAACAGTTTAAAGAAGATCCACCTCTCTAAGCTCTGGCGGGCACTTGTATTTTCTTGTGTGTGCTTTTTTTTCTACAGCTGGTACCTGAAAGCCCAACAGATAGCCCCCAAAAATGGCCGCCCATACAACCAACTGGCCCTTCTTGCCGTCTACACGGTTAGCACAACCTGCACCACTGCAGTAACCCCCACCCCTCACACGCACGCGCGCACACACACACACACACACACACACACACACACACACACACACACACACACACACACACACACACACAGAGTACTTGCAAAACCACACTCACGCCTGCTGCTGTTTCAAGCATGTTGTGGTTCTGTATGTGTAAATGTACTGTAGCCACTGTCCAATTTGCACCATGGACTTAACTGATGCATTTGGCTTTTGGAAGGAAACGCAATTTCCCCCTAAGTGGTCCTTTGAAATGTATTGTGGATAACATCCGGCACTTAGACTATTTTTGAAGGCTAATTGCTAGTTTTAGTCATCTCATTTTAGCTGAGTCTTGAGAGGGCCGTTTGACCATTTCAACTTGCATCTATTCAACATCCTTGTGTCCTTATTCACAATCTCTCTCTCTCTCTCTCTCTCTCTCTCTCAGAAAAGGAAGCTCGATGCTGTTTATTACTACATGCGAAGCCTGGCTGCTAGTAACCCAATACTAACAGCTAAAGAGAGTCTTATGGGACTGTTTGAGGAAGCCAAACGCAAGGTAAGTGACTTCCAGTCTGCATAGGTGTGAGTGTCGCATAACGACACGATATAAAGTTTTCAGTCATCTTGTGAATTTTGGGGATGGCTCAAGTAAGCTACCAGTGCTGGAGGCCTTATTTTCCTGCTTGTTTTAGAACAAGTTTCATAAAACTGTACAGCAGCCACTCAGCTTTCCCGTTGTAATACTCCCTCCTCCAGTTCTGATAGGTGAACAGATAGTTTTGAACAGATACCCTCTCTGCCTTCAATAAACTCTTGAAGACCCAGCTCTTCCAAGAATAGTGACTTCCAAGTGTTCACACACACACACACACACACGTCTTGACCGATTGCATTTGTTACAGAAGTTAATATTTTGGACAGACATCACACCATGCAGATGTTAAAGGGGCTTAAGTGGCAGAAATGACTTGTCAGCACCACTGAGACCACTGTGTGTGCTACACACATCTGGTTGTGGCTGCCGTGGCCTGCTGGTTAGTGCTTCGGGCTTGAAGCTGAAGGGTTGCTGGTTCGATCCCCAACCCCATTCAATCCATAGGAGATATGTGGATGGGAGAAGTGGTTGAGCAGTGCTCCCTCATGCCCACATCCATGCCCACGCCCACATCCCTTGAGCACCCAACCCCTCACTGCTCTGGGTTAGTGTGCTTCAGCTCACTGTGTGTGGCTCACTAATTTACAATTGGGATGAATGCAGAGACCAAATGTCCCTCGGGATCAAAAGAGTTTATATACTGTATTATGTTATAGTATATTATACTAAACCATGGACACCAACTCTGTACACCCTCTGCTGCTTTCACGGAAATGGAATATTCTGGAAAAAGCCATCCGCAGGTAAAAGCGGAGAGCCAAGGCAACAAGGGCGCTGTGAGTCATCAGCAGGGGCCTCGTGGCGTATTTCTCAGAACTTAAATGGGAAAAACATGGGTGCGGATAAAAAACAAGCTCCTGTGGGTACTTGTGGGTACTCAGAAGGCACACACACTCACACACTCTCTCTCTCTCTCTCTCTCTCTCTCTCTTCATATTAGTACACACAGACTCACACTCTTACACTCAAACACACACACACACTCTCTCTCTCTCTCTCTCTCTCTCTCTCTCTCTCTCTCTCTCTCTCTCCATATTAGTACACACAGACTCACACTCTTACACTCAAACACACACACACACACTCTCTCTCTCTCTCTCTTCATATTAGTACACACAGACACACACACATACTCACACATGTTTTTGTCCACTAAGGTGGAAACACTCGGCCCAGAGCTACTTGAGCATCCTATTCAAAAGTTTTGAAGGACTCCAGTAAACGTCTGGGTGTATCTGATGACCTAGGTTTCAGCCAGAGCTTAGCTGCAGTTGACGTAGCGGGCACGCACTTTGACCTCCTAATATGTATGCTTGTACGATACCTTGTTCTAAAGTCCGCTTATCATTTGATCTCACATTTTGTCAGTTTCAGTCAAGTTGTCACTGAAGTTGATTCTGCCGTTCAGCCACAGAGCCATAGGGTGGCAAGCTGGCACCCTCATTTTGTATGCAGCGAATTAGCATTTGGAACGTTCCAGCTCGGGAAAAGTCCTATGGTAAAATGAATGACGGTTGGGGGGTTGCACTCTTAAAACCCCTTCTGAATGGATGCCAACCTCTGTCATTCCCCACTCTGCTGTATAGTTGGAGAAGTTCTGAGATGCTTAGCTTGTGTGCAGCGCTGACATCGCTGGACTAAACTGGATTGGTCCATTTGGTTGAAAAGAGATGCTGCCAAAATCTTTCTGTTTCTTTCTTTCTCTCTCTTTCTTTCTTTCTTTCTTTTTTTTCTCTTTTTTCCTTCCTTCATTCTGGTTGACTCTTTCCATTATATGATTCTGTCTCTCTCTGTCCCTCTACCTCTCTCTCTCCCTCTCCTCTCTCTCTCTCACTCTCTCCCTCTCTCGCTCTCTCTCCGTCTCTCCCTCTCTCTCCTCTAGGCGGATGATCTGGAGCGGCGTAAGCAGCAGGAGTCGGAGGGGGTGTCCCGTGGGCCGCGGGGGAGAGGTGGGGGTGTGGGAGGAGGTGGGTGTGCAGGAGGAGGTCGGGGCAGTGTGGACCACACTCGCGAGGAGATCTGGATCCGACCAAACCGCCAGCCTGGAGGATCCTGGGCCGAGAGCGAGTCCGGAAAAGATTCCGACTTGGATGGAGAGCTTGGAACACTTAGCTCCAGAGATGTGAGTGGAACAAATGGTTACGCACACACACAGGCACACAGTTTTTATCAGAAGAATCAATTGTTTTATTTTATCTCTACTGACCGCCAGAGGTGGTGCTTTCAGCACCTGGATGTTCATCACATGCACATGTCGTTTGAGTGTTTATACCAGGGGTACTCAATTAGAAACTCAGAAGGTCCACTCACCAAATTTCCAATGGTCCCAGGATCCGAAAAAGTCACGGTGTATTTCCAAAATTCGAACTCCGAATAGAAAAGGTAGTAAATCCACAAGGAACGTTTGAACTATGCACAAAGTATTACGTGTACTATGAATCAGTGTGAAAAGTGACACTTTCTCTGCGCCGCCAGTTCCTTAAACTTGGGCACAAAAGGTGTGAGAGCCAGGCGTAGGCACTGATGCAAGTGTTCAGTAGTGAGTGTATTTGTGTGTATTTGTATCTGTGTTTGTTTTTCACCATAGTCATCGTTGAAAAGGCTGACTCACAACAGTATGTTGAAGGGAACATGGTGAGAATGTGCAGGGCCGTTTTCTGCAAGACACCTGCCGGCGCCATCTTTGTCCAAAAGGTGGCAGGGTCACAAAGAGATTCCTGCAGGGCAAGGTTTTCTTGAAGCTCCATCGGCTCTGATTGAAGAGAAGCAGTACTAGTCCATGGGCAGACCTTCAGGGCTTCATTTGAGAATTCTGTCAAATTTTTCGCCAGGAATGGGTTTTCAATACACAGCAAGAGATGTTTTTCCAGGGGGAAATCTCCAAAGCGGGTTTCAAAATTTTCAGTCAACTTGTCCAGGAATTCCACATAATTGTGATGCTGTGTTCCTGAAGCTTGACTTTTCAGATTTGGGAAGTGAAGCAGTCCCCTCTCCTGTATGTCACTTTTGAATATTTCCAGCTTTCTTTGAAAAGCATGGATAGCTGACATGAGGTTACACACTGTTATTTTTGCCCTGGAGCTTCAAATTCAGATCATTGAGGTGGCAAGTGATGTCTGTCAGAAATGCAGCAATTTACATATTTTCATTGTTTTGCAGGAATTCCACAAATGGTTTTGCTTTTGGACTCCCCTGATTCAATAAAAACATTTCTAGCTCTTTCTGTGGTGCCCAAAAACGCTCCAGCACTTTCCCTTTACTAAGCCACCTGACATTATTGTGCAGAAGTAAATCATCAAATTCTGCATTAACCTCTAACCTCATCTAAAGAAATGACACAGTGGTGTGCAATGAGGTCAGGGTGATGAACCTTTAAGAGTGACACTAATCCCCTCCCTCCCCCAGTCATACTTGAGGCTCCATCAGTGTTAATGGAAACAACATTTTTCAAGTCTATCTCTTGGTCTTTTAACATCTCCATCCCTGCTTCATAAATGTCATTCCCTCTTGTTTACCCATGAAGGGTTGTGAGGCCTAACACATCTTCAAAGAATTCGCCCTTCTCTTCATCAAAAAACCTGACAAACACCAGAAGTTGGGCTTTATCCGTATTGTCTATGGATTCATCCAAAGCCAATGAAATGCATTTAGCCTTTTT
>PYXC01001933.1:510000-512500 GCA_015244755.2 Tenualosa ilisha | reverse complement strand
TTGGGGATTTTGAAAGGCGTTATAACGAAGTCATTATTGTTATTATTGTTATTCAGTGCAGCTTCTGAAGATGTTGCGGTTTCTGAAATTAAAGAAGTATTGAATTATGAATAAAAAAAAACAAGACCTCAGATTTGCACATACAAATGTGAGATTGTGTTCACTTTTGATGTATCTCATAGGTTATTGTCACATTCACATAGCTGTTTGTTTTTGGTGTGTGTGTGTGCGTGCGCTTGTTTGTATCTTGTCCTTGATATTGTTTTTTTTTTCCCCCTCAGCTTCTGAAGAGGTTTATTCTCAGTTTCCTGCACACCCATGGAAAGCTCTTCACCAAAGTTGGGTAAGACATCACATGATTCGTGTCAAATGTAAATCCATGTGTGGTACACCTGCATCTGTAGAGAGGGTAGGTCTGGCAAAGGTCCTTGTTTCCCCTCATGAAAACATGAATGAAATCATTCAAATTGGACACAGGAGCTAAAAAAAAAAGAAATCTTTCAATTGTTTTTTTTTGTAATTGTAACATGAATTGTGTCCTCAGACTCAAAAATCCCCCTTTTCCTTTGAAGATCCTTCTTACCTGAACAAATGTCCCACGTCTCTAAAGCATCTCCAGCACATCCAGGCCTCCATGTTTGACAGATGTTGTCTAAGTTGTCTAAGGGGCCCATTCACACTGTGAGCCATGCATAAGCAAGGTGTAAGTGTCCATTTTCATTCTGGCGCAGGTGGAATTGGACCACAGCCGTAAGGCACCAAGAGAGTAGAAGGGGACACAGATTTTATTATTTATTTATTTATTTTTAAACGTGTCATGCGCCTTGGAGGTTTCTGTATATTTTAAAAACAGTTGATGAAGTGTTGCACAAAAGACAACTCTGCTGTGAATACAAACACAACCAACAAACACAGCAAATGTGAAGGACTGCTGATGGCTTGTCTGCAGTGTGAAAAGGCCATAGCACGTCTTACAAGCGACTTCATGTAGTATGCATTGCACAGGTGTAATGTGAGCTCTGTGATCCAAGCAACTCAAACAGCAGTCTTCTTCTGTCCAACGATTGTGTTCCTCCTTTCATCCCAATCCCATTTTATTTCTTGGATTGGAGTTTTTATTGGCCAGTCAGAGCTATGGCCTTTTCTTTGCACCCATCCCTCTCTGCCATATCAGTGTCAGCACTGGCACTGGTGGTTTTGTGGGTGTTGTTTGTTTTGTTTTGACTTTTCTTTATTTAGGTATATATTTGGGGCTTTTGCCTTTCTTCATACAGATGAGAATGAGAGGGAGGGAGGGAGGGAAAGGGATCAGGAAAAGGTCTCAGGTTGGGTTCGATCCCGGGTTTATAGAACGAGAGCCTTAGCCCACTGTGCCTTGGTGCCCCTTATGGTTGTCTGTTGCTCCAGCGAGATTTTCCTCCTTCTCATGTGTTTGTCCACTCGCTCAGCTTTGCCCACGGCCTCCCACTCCTCTTGCTATTCTGCCTAGCGCCAGTTTGCATTCTTCTGCCAAGGGCAAGCCAGAACTTCAGTTACTTGACTATTTTGGGTGTGTGTGCGTGTGTGTGTGTGTGCGTTTCTGTGTCTGGAATTGCAGACTGTCTCAGAACAAGAATGGGCTGAGGAGTTTCAGTCTGTAATCAAGCACACTTACTAATGATCCAGATGGGCAGCTAATCCAAAGCTTTGCTTCTGAAATCAGCGCTATTGTTCAAAAGTCAATTTTAGAAATTTACTTTTTCTTTGAAAGTTTTTTATTTTTTTTTTTTAGCCTGGCACAGCAAATCGTTTCACTTTGTGCGAAGCGTCTGAAACCCCTCAAGAACTGTGTGTTTCCTTCCTCATGGACAGATACTTCCTGTGAACTTTTAAAAATAGTGGTCATACCAGAGCCCTCTGTTTGCTGATTGGCCAGCCAAAAAATGTCAAACCTAAGCTAATGGAGAGATCTCTGACTGTGCTGTAGCAAAATATTGAGTGAAAGCACTAGGCACTTTTTTTTGGCCATTAACACAAAACCCAATCAGTCAGAAATACAACTTAGACATAACGTGACCCCAAGTTTTAAACAGCAGTCTACAGTTTATATGGTTTTACATGTTATAGCTTTCGTATGAGCTTTTTCTTAAAATGCCCACACCGTGTTTTGCTGTCTGTGTCAGCATGGAGACGTTTCCTGCTGTAGCGAATCGTGTTCTTCAGGAGTTCCGGGTCCTCCTTCAGCACAGCCCCTCCCCTCTGGGAACTACACGTCTTCTCCAGATCATCACCATCAACATGTTCACTATCCACAATGCACAGAGCCGAGGTAACGCACACACACACACACGTGGACCAAAATTAAGCAACACCAACATTAAGCAAGCTGGAAAGCAAAGATAATGTCAGGCCAACACACTGACTAAACAGCTAAACAGTCCAAAGGTTGCAGTTGAAATCAGCCATGCTGTGATTTTGTGTGCAGGTATAATTTGATGTGTGTATGCGCAGTTTGTGTTTG
>PYXC01001933.1:492500-502500 GCA_015244755.2 Tenualosa ilisha | reverse complement strand
TCGTAAATTTTCATTTTCACTTCTTTCTGTTTCTGAAAGGGAAGGAATTAAAAAAAAATCTCTCTCTCCCTCTGTCAGATGGGAAGGTGCGTCTGCGTCGGGAGGTCGTTCTCCTGACGGACGACAGGAACCTGCGTGTGAAGGCGCTGACGCGGAATGTTCCGGTGCGCGACATCCCGGCATTCCTCCGCTGGGCCAAAGTGGGCTGAACCAGCAATCGGTTTCTGCGTTTGCACTGGGACACAACACTCGACTCGACTCGACTCGACTCGACTCGACATCCACGCCACCATGTGGAGAAAGAGGGAGAGAGAGCGAGCGACAGCTGAAAAACCTCACAGAACAGCATGAAAGAGAGAGATGGAGAGAGGGATGGAGAGAGGAGAAGAGGGAGACTGCTTCATAGTTCTTTTTTTAAAGGTGGTTTGGGAGACTGAACTCCAAAGGGGAAGAAAAAAACGAAAGCTTTGAAAGCGAGATGAATGAATGACAATGAGCAAAAGAAGGCGAGGTAGGAGTTCTCTTCTCTTCCCAGACTGTGTCTGTTGCCAGATGGATGGATGAAGAGAGAGAGAAAGAGAGAGAGAGAGAGTGTGATGCTTGCTTGCTGGATAAGGTGAGGTATTTGCTGTTGAGGCTGTGTAGTGGGGTCTAGGCATCCAGCCACCTGCAAGAGGAACTCTAGAGCTGTTTATGAGACGTCATAGGGCAGGCCAGCTTTGTGTTTTATGTGTGTGTCTGTCTGTCTGTCTGTCTGTGTGTGTCTGTGTGCGCGCGCGCGTGTGTGTGTGTGTGCGCGTGTGTTGGTTTGCCCGCCTCTGCTCAGATAAGCTTGGTAGTGCAGGTGTGCATGTCCGTACCAGAGTTTTTCCACTAGAGGGAGCTCTGAGAGCAGGTATCATCTGCGTCTCAGACTGCAGCCATGGCTTTAGTGTAAACCCTTGAGGCTGGGGGCCGGAGGGAGGAGGGGACCAGTGCTCCTGAGAACCCTCCCTTCCCATCTCACCAGGTTTGGGCCTGCCTGGCTCCTGAGCTGTGGCCAGGGAGAAGATGCTGGGGGTGGGCAGCCTTAGCCAACACCCACCCCCCCTCCATATTGTCCACAGAGCCAGTGTGGCTCTACCTTTGGTTCCATTTAGTTCCATTCTTCTGTCCTGTGCACCTGTATCAAGGGGTGGATGTTTGAACCCCTTGTGTGGTTAGATGTTGTTCACTATCCCTGCTGAACTGATGTAGTTAACAGCAAGCTTTTGTTTGTTTGGGCATGCATGCTTGTTTGTTTTTGGGCATGCACGTTTGTTTGTTTTGGGCATGTTTGTTGTTGCCCGTTTTGTTGTGTTCTCACCGAGGCTTGGCTGTTTGCAGGTGTGCTTCTTTTTCTTCTTTCTTTGCATTTTATTTGACCTCAAGGTGACCTATGCGGTGGTGGATTTGTGGCACAATGTGTGACAAAAATATTTTTTTTTTTTTCCTCCTTTGTGGTGTATTTTTCTGTAATGGGTCCATTTTCATGAAGGTCTTTTGTCCAATTAGCAGTTTTAAAGCAAGCTTTGGGTTTGAATATCCATCAATCATTTGCAAGACGATTTTGAGACTTCATACAACTTGACTTTCCACTTTATTTGTTCCTATTTGTTAACTTCACTAAGTTGGTGCATTCTGGTCTTGAAAAACTACATGTCCTGTGAATGTGTCACTTACAAATATATATATATATATATATATTTATATATGTACTCTATAATGCTAAATGGTAGAAGGCAACAGTCTTTACTTGACTGATGTTTGATGGCCTTTGAATCGGGAACACCTGCACATGTTCAGCCTACAGTTGACCATTGAGTTTTGTCAGAAGCAGTACCCATCAGTCAAAAGTACAGATGGAGAGACATCTTTGAAATGCCCAGATGAGCTGATTTAATGTCTTGTCATGGAATCTATCAATAATCGGTATACATAATATATATATATGTAGTGCTGTAATCTGATGACATTGGATCTGGTTTGTTTAAATACTGATCTGTCTGAGGAGGAATCTGAAATTTGTTGAAGAAATTGGTAAAACTGTTGTGATTGATTGAAAAGATGGTTTTCTTATGAAACAATAAATCTGAATTGTACATGAGCAGTGTGTCTAAAATGATATAATCTAGATATAGCAAATAGGTGACAGCATATGATGGCATGTTTATAGCCATCACAGTCACGAGTGCTGCACAGTGAAAGGGGGATGCTTACAAGGCACACACACACACACACACACCACACACACACACACACACACACACACACACACACACACACACACACACACACAAAAAACACAACACACACACACACACACACACACACACACACACACACACACAGCTAGAGAATTTTTATGACCACAGAGAGATCAGGCGGTCCCTCATGGCATGTCCTACAGCAGTGTCCCCATCACTGCTTAGACAGTGCTCTATGAGCAGAGCGCCCACTACTGGCCAATCAGCACCAACACCACTTTCAGCCACAACTCAGTTTTCCCAAGGTCTACCATCCAAGTGCTGGCCAAGCCTACACCTGCTTAGCTTCAGTCACTTTGAAGACACAGGGTACCACTGGTCTGGGTGCTGACAAGGTTAGTCATAGGTCTTGAGACTATTAGACAAGGGTACAGCGAAACATGGAAAAAAAAACAAACAAAAAAACACATTGTGATGATGCATGCATGAATTGCATGACTGCATTTGACACTACTAGAACTGCAGAGTTGAATAGCTAGATCCTGTGCCCCAACTAATTAAATACCACTTAGTGGCACCACAGCAATGGCTCACCTAGGTGGACCTAGGTGTATCTGATAGGAAAACCCCATAGATGATCAATGAACACATCAGACAGGTTATAAACAACAGCTTGTCATGTATTAGTGCATTTAACATCCCATACATGTGTCTGTAATCTACAAAATACAAACATTTAATTCATTAGACATGAAAAACCTGTGCAAACTGTTTAGACATCAGAACACTTGTTGAAGTAGGCTATACTCCAAACAGAACTGTTTAGACGTCAGAACATTTGTTGAAGTCGGCTTTACTCCAACCAAAACTGGCCTGCAGGTAAGTTAAAAAAAAGTGGCAAAAACTTCACATGCAGAAAATACTAGTTGTATTAAATCCTTATTTGTAGCAACAGAAATCAAATGTACAGTATAATGGTCCTTGATACAAACAATTGTTTGGTATTCCAGTTACTGAAAAAAAATGTTATTGAGTAGAGATCCTTCTTTCTGATGCTTTTTGGCATAAATCCTTTGACTTTCATATCTGCCATCTACCTATTTGTATGGTCAGTCATTAATTTTGAAGAACATTACACTATGGTATCTAAATCGGTATAATAGGTTCAAGTTCACGCCAGCCATTTAGTGGAAAATCTGGGATCGGCTAGTGCTCACCCAGACAGTCACCAACTTAACCCTTAGAGATTTACAGACTGTACAGATCTAGAATTAACATCAAGACACAGGAGTTTACTGAGTGGAACCTTCAGTTGGCAACATTCTAGTAATGTCTTTGAGCTCCTCAAAGTGTTGAATGGGTCTGGTTGAGCCTTACCCACTCTGAAGCCATCTTCTGTCTGTCTCATGTCTGACCAGAGCCCACTTATCTGTGTGGATCCAATTTTACTACAGCTAGATCTATTCAACTCTTTGACCCTGTGGAGAAGTGACATTTCAGTGCAGAGGGATGTCATGCGAAGCAAGATCACAAAGTTATCACATGAAAGTTTGTACTGAGGTCAATTTCCAGGCTGTTATCTGACCTACCTTAGATCTTGCATTGTGTGACATACCACTTTGTCTAGTCTATGGTTCTGTGAAAATGGTCAGTTCTACAAGGGTTTGGTCTGCTGGTGGAAGTTGAATCATTGTATCACTTCATTCTTGGAGTGCTGAAAAGATGCATGGAGACAGACAGTGGCTGATAGATGCTATTGGCTAGCGCAAGTTAGAGAGAGAGAGAGAGAGAGTTCACATAGATCTGAGGGAGTGGCGATCAGGTACTGGACACAGTACTGATGGTCTGAGTGATTCTCCCTCTCTTTGGATATGCGGACAGCCACTTTGGCATTGAATGACACTTTCTTTTAAGTTTAGCAGTCACCTGACCGGCCAAACTCACATACATTACATAGTGCTGTGGAAAAGAGTGATTTTACAGCCATTCAGTGGTTATCACCAAATCACACTGCCTCTATCTACAATTCCAATATTACATAATAGACCTCAGAATTACTTTCCAACTGGAACAGAACATGATAGACCTATATATATCTCAGTTTATAAGACATTAGTGATGAGAATATAAAATCTGACGGAGCAGTGTGCCACAGAACAACACTAAAGTTGCACTTTTAAAAACCTACAAAGCTCTCTGTTGTCTTGTGTGGCCTACATGAAAACCCACAGACTCTTTAAACCATATAATACTGAAGCTTGTATACAAGCCATATATTGAACTGGAATGCAGTTGGATTAGTACTAAATAATCCAGTTAACTTTGTACAAAACCACAAAAAAAACGAACTGTACACAAGTGTGTAATCTCAGTATCAAAATGAAAAGCCAATCCCTCCAGACTAAAATGTAAACAATGCTTTCAGTCTACATCTCAGTATCAGCTCCCTTTTCAGATTAAAAGAAAACAAAAACAAAACAAGTTAATACAAAAGTCTGCATATATAAATAACAAGTTACTTTTACCCAGAACAAGAACTTAAAGACATAAAAAGAAGATTTCTTTGAAGAACACTCAAGTGTTTGAACATGTCACACACCATATGGCATGTAAAGCACTGAGCCAACTGAGTGTGTGTGTGTGGTGTGTGTGTGTGTGTGTGTGTTTACCTAAGGGTAGCCCCACAGGCCAGATGTGGTTAGTACAAATCTGTGGACATACTGGCTAGTTTGAAGTGGGCAGAACCCACAATTTCAGAATGAACCGTCCCTTCTTACACCCCACCCATAAGCCGAAAAAAGTGCTCCCTACAGCTCTGCATGCTGAAGAGTCTAAATTAGCGTCAGCACTGATCTGATTTACAAATTGCACACTACTTAAGTCATTCAATTAGCTCTATCCAAGGTCACACAGCCTTGTCCAGATGTGCACTACCTCACCCACATCTGCGCCAGTAAGGATACCCTGTGGGAAAAGCTGAAGAGAGAGAAGCGTCTGGTGTGACACATCAAATGCTCCCTCCTGACGTAAGCATTCTTACATCTTGAGTTCCCGTGTGCACTACACTCTACATAAGCACGTAACCAAGGGTAACACGAACGAACGCACGAATGAACAAACAAACCGACCATTCCAAACCACATTGGCCTACAACAACCACAACAATACCACCACTGTGTGATGTGACAGACAACACCAGACAAACACAAGCACGTCTGAAGGAAAGGCACTGAGCAGACTACAGGAGTCTGCAGAGAGAAGGCAGAGAAAGAGGAGGAGAGATGGAGGGCAAGAAGGAGGAAGAGGAAGAGGAGGAAGAGGAAGGAAAGGAGAGAGGCTATCTAGGGCGCGCAGCAAAAGGGAAACGTCTCTACAGCACACGATCTGCAGACCAACAAAAACCAAGAGATGTAGGAAGACAGGAAGAGATGTGACCTAGGAAAGTCATCATGGGCTGAAGGCTGAAGTGCATGCTGGGAAGCACTGGAGCTGCACAGAGGGCGATAGGTGGAAGTGGACCAGCATGCTATGGAACCAGAGGAGCAGAGGAGGCCTTTAAGTTGAACGGCAGAGTTCAGAGTGAACAGCTTAACAGCTGCAAGTCAGCCTTCCACTGGGCACCAGGGGTGTGTGGTGCACCCATGGTCACATAGGCCTACTTAGATCATGGCTCACACCATTACAGCACAGTTCATGGACATGAACCCATAGTCATGCTGTATGTTGAAATATCTAAACCAGTCAGTATGCGGTATGGATACATCTAATAACAGGCACTGGTAGGTCTGTTTGGATGACTAGCCCAAAACTATACTAGCCACCTAGAAACACTCCTCCACCCTGCTGACACACATTGGTGTTAATGTGTTAATATTGAGAAAAGGGTCACCGCAACACTGACCTGCAGACCAAAACAAACAAAAACAATAAAAACAGCAAACAAAGAGGGAGAGATCCCAAAGAAATCTGTTGGGGGAGGAGTCAGAGGAAAACTAAAGTGCGAGTAAACACTATGGGTCCGTCTCCGTCTGAAAATGCTCCAGAGGTTCTCCTCACTCAAGGCTTAATGGACAGAAGCAGAACAGCACCTGAACAGTCACAGCTGGACCGAGTCCAGAACGCACCTGAGGCTGAACTTAGGTAGCCTACAGACCCAGCACTTCTGGGGTGGATCTGACCTGGCCCCAATCTAATGGAAGGCCATCAAATATAACAGCTGCCAACTCCAAGATGCAGAGTAGGTTCAGGTGCAGCTCAGGTGCCGGAGGTATTGCAGTGACTGGGCCAGAACTGGGCCAGAACTGGACCAGTATGACCCAAGATCAGCCCTGTGGTCCTGTGTCACTACTCACTGGAGCTCTACTGTGACAGCCTTTTCATCAGCCCTGCCAGTCAAGTCAATGACCCAGATGGGCTTCTTCAGTTCAGTGATGGCAGGATATGAATTAACATGTAGAGGCTTCATTTAGGGATTCCTCTGAGCCCAAGTCTAAAGGGTGAGTCATTCCACAGCAGGTTAATGAGCCTCAAGGAGAGGTCTGTAACCATCACAGCCATGGATTCACCAACCAGTGCAGATTGGCCCACTTGAGAGTCAAACCTAAGCCAGGGTAGTGCCAGATGTGTGCTCAAATTCATTTGCGACAAACACAATGTCTTTGAAGTAGTACTTTTGAAAGTTTTTGTGTAGATATTCCAAATGTTCACTTCAAGCAAGTACTCCCAACTTAGCTGGTTAGCAGAAAGCACGCTGAAAAATGTTAACAAAAATTTGCCTTTGTTTGCCATTCTGAAGGCGCACTTTGAGTCTACAGAATAGATCTGGTTCAGGCCAGACCAGTGCCAGATCTGAGCCATGTCAGGGACAGATCTGGACCATACTAAGATCAGACTCAGGCCGACCGGCTCCAGGGGGTTCTGCTGTCTGTCTGATTCTGATAGAAGTGAATGAGTGAGTGAGTGACAGAGAGAGAGACAGACAGAGCGGGAGAGAGAGAGAGAGAGAGAGAGAGAGAGAGAGAAGGAGAGAGGGAGGGAGGGAGGGAGAGAGAGAGAGAAGGAGGGAGGGAGGGAGAGAGAGAGAAAGAGAGAGAGAGAGAGAGGGGGAGGGAAAGAGAGAGAGAGAAGGAGAGAGGGAGGGAGGGAGAGAGAGAGAGTGTTCAGGAGGAGGAATGTGAAGGTGTTTGTGGGTGATAATAAGCCCAAGCTTGTGCAAATACACCACACTTGTTTTGGCTTGAGAGCTCAAACCTGACCCAGAGCGGATGAACTAATTAACACCATAATAAATAAATAAACACATCACAATTGTCTGTCTTTGGTTAGTAATAAAGACTAATGTTGACCAATCTCAAGTGTGTGCTCGTGTGTGTGTGTGTATGTGCGCGCGCACGTAAACGTGTGCGTGAGTGTGAGTGTGTGTGTGTGTGTGTGTGTGTGTGTACAATGTAGGCAGATGGTGAGACTCTGATGGCTAATAAAAATTAAACCCTTTGGGAGGAGGAGGAGGGGGGGGTGTATCCATGGCGATGAGGAAGAGACATTTCTTAACAGTCATTGGAGACCAAAATGAAGGTTTCCATGGAAATAGCTGTATAGGAATAGGAAGTAGCTGATCTTAAGGCAGTAAGAGAGAGAAAGTGTGAATGTGTATGTGTGTGTGTGTGTATCTGTGTGTGTGTGTGTGTGTGTGTGTGTGTGGTGTGTGTGTGTGTGTGTGTGTGTGTGTGTGTGATAATAATAGCTTCTGTCTTGGTTTTCCAGGTTTGGACCTCCAAACGGAGTGTGTGCTTCCGTCCATCACAATAGTCCCATTCCTATAGGAAGACAGAAAAGATCATCATTCATCATCACAGCACATCAGTTTATGTGGAGCCTTTCACTGTTCACTCAACAACAGCACACACACACACACACACACACACACACACACACACACACACACACACACACACACACACACACACACACACACACACCTCACGTGACTAGGATTCATTCTCCACAGTGACAGTAACTGTTGGTTCCCCATCTACAAGAACAAGAGAGACAGAGAAAAAAGGGTCACATTTGAGGTCAAAGTCTAAAGTCCAAAGTCCACACAAACACACACACACACACACACACACACACACACACACACACACACACACACACACAGAATGGTCCTTACCATCAGTCTTGTCCAGGAGATGATTATGTGAATTAGACATGCTCTCTCCATCTAAAGCACTGCAGGATGAAAAATTGATGAAAAATTAGAGAGTCCACACACACACACACACACACACACACACACACACACACAAGGAGAAAAGGACAAAGGACAGTAGACAATAGTGTGGAAAAGATGATGTACATGCAATGCATATTAATGAACACTGAATTACATTTCCTCCCTTTCCAACAGAAGAATAGTGTGAGGAGATGAGAAACATGTCAAAACCTATGATTTGATTGATCTCCTCCTCTGTGGGCAACGCAGAGAATGTTCTGTGTGGAATGCCGTTTCTAGAATGTTCTAGTTCCACATTCTACAGGATCTGACTGTTGAGGCTGACTTTACCTCTTGGAGTTGGGCTGATCCACAATCAGCTGCTCTGGGTCTATATTGACCAGGCGTGTGGGGAAAGTGTGTCCATCACCCAAACTGAAAGGGGAGCAGTGAGGGTAACACCAAGTAAGAAACAAATGTATTCCACTTGTCTTGACATGCTCGTGTCTGATACGCTGTCACTAAACTTTTTTGGTTACTGTACATTTTGGCATTATCGTAATTACTGAACTGTTCAATTCATAAATTCTCTCCTAGTAGGCCAGAGGCATCTTTTAAATCCAAGAAACTTCAAAAATCTCTCTCTAATGCCTCACCTGGTGTAGATGGGCAGGAACCAGTATCTCTTCTGGTCCCCAAACACCTCTATGAAGTTCTTCTTGAAGCCCAGCGTGAACCCATTCTTATCAGGACCGTTCCTAAAGACTGGAGCCCTGAATGCCTCTGAGGAGGAGGGAGGGCCAAAGGGGGGGTTAGGGATGTGTATGTAGTCTAATCAAGTTCGGTTTTTTGGGTGTGTGTGTGTGTGTGTACGCAAGTTCATGTGTGTGTATGTATATGTGAGTTTGTGTATACATGCAAACATATATATATATACATACATATATATATATATATGTGTGTGTGTGTGTGTGTATATATGTATGTGTGTGTGTGTTCTTGTGAGTACCTATGGTGGTGCGATTCTTTGCCACCAGCCAGAGGTGGTAGGTGAAGAGAGAGAGGATGCTGATGAAGAACATGGTGGCCACGAAGAAGAGGAACAAGACGTGGAACTTGGCATGAGTGTCAGGCAGCTGATTCTGAGAAAAGGAAAGAGGGAGGGAGGTGGGCAGAGAGAGAGAATGAGAGAAGAAAAGAGATTGGAGGAGAGAGAACAAGCAGAAAGTGGTGATAGGAGAGAAGAGAGAAAGAGAGAGCAGAAGAAATCAGAGAGGACATCAGAGGGATGATAAAAAGGTCAAAATGTCTCAAGTCATCACACACACAGATATCACACCATGTCACATCACGTCACACTGCACCTCTGCTGCCTACAGCAGTGAACTTTATGGGTCGTGCCCCCAACTACACCCCTCTGCCACCTACACCAGCCAGTGCTGCCACCCACCAATGATGCCCAGCTTCTCACATGCTAACCGAGCCACTGGCCTGGTCATCACTACAGAAATCTGGAGGACTACAATAACCATGAGGCCCGTGGTCTGTGATGGCAGGATGT
>PYXC01001933.1:485000-490000 GCA_015244755.2 Tenualosa ilisha | reverse complement strand
ACACACACATATACTATTACAAAAACATACACACATGTGCGCGCAAACACACACTCACAAACGGAATGCACAAAATTGACTCACAAGGCCACACAAATAGCATACGGCTGCATTCACACACAAAGCCACATCCACAACCCACCACACACACATTCATCAAACACCTAAGAGAGCTACCCCGAGCCCCGAGGCTCTTACACACATTCATCAAACACCTAAGAGAGCTACCCCGAGCCCCGAGGCTCTTAGCTCACTGAAGCACCACACACACCCAGCCTACTCAACTACACTTGGGACACACAGAGATCTTTATTTCGTTATGTTTTATTAGGCATGGACAGCGCACATTTTTAAACATTAAATGTGAATGTGCCAGAATTAGCCAAAATGGCTGTTTTACAGCTGCTGTCCATGGCCCACTGTTAAGCGGTCAGAAGCATATATGAAGCAGAAATGATGGATAGCCATTTATTTAAAGCCCACCCATGGAAACAAAGGCCAGGAGGAACTCACTCTGCCTGTCAGTCTGTCTGTCTGCGTCACCTGGCTTACTTACGCACAAACCCCACTCAACACCACTTTAGGAGTCCATTCATTCTCATTTCCTGACACAGCGGCTGCGGGGTCGATATCTGAAGTGCGTGCAGTGTCTACGGGCTCTTCCTGAGTGACGGCTGGACTTCCTGACAAATCTAATGAAGTGAATGGCGCCGCGCGCAACGAGAGAGAGAGAGAGAGAGACCACTCAGCGAGCGCCCCCAGGACACTGGCAGCACCGCCGACTGCATGGATGGACCACAGCACGATGAGTGTGAATCTAGAGTGCACATCTGGATAATGTCTACACACAAATGAGATCACTGAGTCATTTTATGTCAGTGAAGTCACTGAGGTTCAGGGCAAAGGGCTTAGTGCGGATATTGGAATTCAGCAACTGTGTCTCCATACATTTATAAACATAAACATAAATGAACATAAATATATGGAGCCGGAGTGAAATGTATAAACATAAACATAAACAGACATACATATATGGAGCCAGAGTGCGCACATTTTTTGTTATTATTTGAGAATCCAAAGCAGATCCTCACCCATCCAGCCTGAGGCAGCCTGTCCACTCTGTCTCCAATCATGTGTCTGGATGTTTCAGAGACACTGGGTCTCCGCAAGATGCAGTCTCTGCTGCAGAGAACAAGTCCACCTTGCATGACGTGTGTCTTCGGAGGATACATATTAATGTCTGAAAGTTTATTTTGCATCACCAGAGGTGCTGAGGGTGGTGCCCATAAGCAATGTTTGGATTTATAGACGAGAGAACATTCTAGATTTGTCTCTGTGGGCTGCTATTTCTGGTGAGATGTGTCCCAGGGGTGCGGTGGTCTTGGTCTGTGGCGTCTCCCCAGAGCTGGGGTGAGACCCCAATGAGACACATCACACACTGTTTAGTGTGGGTGTCTGGATAACATCCACTGCCTTTGCTAGTGTTTGAGATGGACCCTCTGCGTCCTCTTAGATACAAAGGTTGTGTGTTTGTGTGTGTGTGTGTGTGTGTGTGTGTGTGCCAAAGTGATCTCAAAAGAATGGGCTTCTCACAACAGGGGGCAAGGTCTTCTAAGGAAGTGTATTTATAACTTAGCAGATAGTTTAGTTGGAGCTGAGGCTGGAAATGGATATGCTGCTGATGGACTGTGATCACCAAAACAGTTTCCAAATGCAGAGCAGAAAATGTGACTTCAATCATCTGACTCCTTTACAGTGATATCTTTATACACACACACACACACACACACACACACACACACACAGGTATCCCAACCACATAGTCAATATAGTCTTACCATGGGCAATGATGATCCATCTTCAGCACACATCTGAGTAAGTACAGACAGAGAGAGAGAGAGAAAGAGAGAAAAAGAGAGAGAGAGAGAGAGAGAGAGAGAGAGAGAGAGAGAGAAAGAGAGAGAGAGATGAGGATATGATTCAAAGCTGAGAGTTCTCATTTCCAATCTGTAAAGCTCAGTGTTTTGCTTAAAAAACAAAACACTTTGAAAATAGGACAGATATTATTATTTACTTTGATCCCATCATCATTTTATCATCAGACTGTGTATCTAATGGTTGGGCTAGAGAGGCCACAACACACACAACACCACACACACACACACACACCACACACCACACACCACACACACACACACCAGACAGGATCACATTGAGGATTGAGACCAAAGATTAAATTCAGCAAAGGTCAAAGTTGAGGGGTGATGGGGTCACTCACTGGTCACAGGTAGAGCAGTGGTGGCAGCGGTCGGGCTTGATCACCTGGCAGCGGTCGCAGTAGCGGATGGCTGTGGAGGGAAACCCATAGAGCAAGTCACTCAAAAGCCTATTTATTCATTCATTCATTCATTCATTCATTCATTCATGCATTCATGCATTCATTCCCTGTTACAGAGAAACAGTAAGGCAAAGACCACACCTGGCATGGACACACAGAACCTCTCTAGCCTAGATGAGACCCATATACTGTATGACGTTTCGATCATTTGCTTTGATACTCTATTTCCATTCCCATATATGCTATGGAAGGGAAACCTGTTGTCTGCAGGTCATTATAGAGAAAATAATTCCCAACACGACAAACAGAACCCCACACAAAGTGGAGCGTTCTTGTTTCGTCCTGCTGGGAATTATTTTCCTTTATTGTCAAAACGACGAGAAGAAACTTGACACACAAGACACAAAAATGTCTTTAAATTTAATTTGTTACCGCTTCATGGCCTCTGCGGAGAAACAAATAGTTCACAACGCAACTTGAGCTTGAAAGATTCTTTAGAATGCAGCTGATCTCCTTTCACTTTCAGTGAAGTTCCGTTGTGATGAGTGAACGAGCTCTACTCACGGAATGACATGCAGATGTGAATCTGAAGCAGAGGTCAGTTTTCTTTTGCAGCTAACTGACCAATGAGCATTAGGAAGGCCCATTCAAAGTAAGTAGAACATCCCGCAGCAGTCTGGAGAGCCGTATAATAAATTCACCGTGTGTATTCATCCATTCAATAACCCCAGTCCTGACCTCAAGCACATCTGTGGTAAGCATTCTGATACATAATGGCTTCCAAGCATCAGCCTGGTGAAGTGGTCCCTGAGGTCCCACTTCACTGTAAAGCACTAAGGCGGCCATGAATATATTTATAATTTTTTATAAATGCTGGGAGTTGTGCTATTGTTGTTCTTGTTGCTATAGCGACTGAATGTAAATGTTCATGTAAGTTGTTGCAATAACACTTCAGCTTCCCCTCAATGATAAATAGAATATTCTGTCTGTCTGTTTGTCTGTCTATCTACAGTGTTTTTGCATTTACAAATTTACCAGACCCTGCTAGTCCCTGTTAGACACGGGTTCAGCTAAATTTAGACAGTGCTGTAAGTGGAAAAAATATAAGTGCTGGTACTCCCCTTATTTGACTGTTAACAGGTAAATTAGGCGGAGGGTAACAGCATATCATTAAGTGAAGTCTCGTACGCTAGAGGCTAAAATTGAGAAGCGGCGGAACTCTGTGCTGGTGCCCACTTGAAGCACTGAATTTAGATATGTTTGTTCATCAGTATGTGTGTTCATGGGTCACTATCAACCAACCCCCACCCCTGAGAACTTCCTTGGACTTTGGACTTTTTATGTTTCCATCAATTTCCCTTCATATGGTGTGTGTGTTTGTGTGCATGTGTGTGTATGTGCGTGTGTGTGTGTGTGCTTGCGTGTGTGTGTTTGTGTGCGTGTGTGTGTATGTGTGTGCGCACGTGTGTGTGTGTCATTAAGAGAGATTAAGACAACCCACAATAAAAACCTTACAGTCAAGGCCTACTGCGAAATGCAATGTGACAAAATGATTTGTCACAATAGTTACTGATTACTACACCAACTTACTCCATGGACCAGTTCCCCACATTAGGCTTAAGCCTGGTCTTAGACTGACCAGCATTGATGTATAGAAAACTGGGCACATATGCACACAGGGCTCATGTTTGTTACTGGAGAGTACTGGCTTGCGCAAGTAACTTCACACAAGTAACTGCAGAGTTCCTACCCGAGTAAACAACGTTGCTTCGCGCTATTCTAAGCGCTACAGGGCCGCTATGCATTTAGCAGAAGTCCGTTTCATCGTCTGTTCAGAGTTGACGCACCATCAAAATGACTTTGGAATTAATTCATTATCTTAAAGAACCCCCCAACAGCACTCTATGCACTTTACTCCCTGCCCAACCCTGCTAATTTAGGCACAATACAGGCTGACAAACAGACACAACACACACACACACACACACACACACAGTAACTATACGCATGTGACAGTAAAACCTCCTTGTACACTAAAGCTCTGGCCTTTCAGTGGCACAGAGGAGACCAGAATATGACCGGAAGTCTCAACCACAGCATCCTGTTCTGTCTCCAACTGCCACACACACACACACACACACACACACACACACACACACACACACACACACACACACACACAGGGGGGCAGAAACAGTGCCTAAAAGTAGACAAGGGAGACGCCTCAGAAACCACATCACACATATGCTAGCAATAGAAAATGGTTAGTGGTAAAGAAAATTTTAATGTGAGAGTGTGTGTGTGTGTGTTTGTGTGTGTGTGAGAGAGAGGGAGAATGTGAGAAGGTGCATGTTTGGTTGCGTGTGTGTGTGTTTGTGTGTGTTTCCTTACCTCTCCTTTGCTTTCCTTTCATTTGCTTTGTTGTGGCAGTCTATGTGTGTGGGGTTTGACTCTCTGTGTGTGTGTGTGTGGGGGGGGGGGTGTTTTGTGTGTGTGTGTGTGTGTGTGTGAGAGTCTACCTCCACCTCCTGTGCATGTGTATATGGGCAGTCCTTTACCTGTACGTGTGTGCGTGTGTGTGTGTGTGTGTGTGTGTGTGTGTGTGTGAGTCTACCTCCACCTCCTGTGTGTGTGTATATGGGCAGTCCTTTACTTGTATGTG
>PYXC01001933.1:460000-482500 GCA_015244755.2 Tenualosa ilisha | reverse complement strand
ACATACTATAATACTCCCATACTAGCAGCTACATACTCCCACACTCACACTCCATACTAGCAGCTACATACTATAATACTCCCATACTAGCAGCTACATACTCCCACACTCACACTCCCATACTAGCAGCTACACACTCCCATACTCGTACTTTTACATTCCCATACCACTATAGTAGAATAATGAGTTGAATATGAGGCATGTTGTTTTATTGCTGAGTGAAATGTGTGTGAGTGAGCAGTTATTTAGGATGTCGTAGTTGAAGTTTGTTGTTTGTTTTAGGGGAAAAATGGCCTTGGCCTTGTCTGTTCAGCTGACAGGCACTAAACCTGAGCTGCGTGGCTTTGGATTACCCTCTACCTCTGTCTCCATCTTCCATACATCCAGATCCAAACCATCGGCGCTACACTGGTGTGTAATTCTGCACTAGAACAATTTCACTGTCTACGCATACAGTCATATCAAAGGCATTTCAATGCACAGCAACTACATCCCCTCATAGTCATACTTCCATACTAGTTTCCACAGAGCTAAAGTTTATGCCACAAACACGTCACTGCCAGCCCCTGAAACCTCCCTCCCAACACACACACACACACACACACACACACACAGACACACACACACACACCATGCAGCCATAAACTAACTGCAACCATATGTTTTGCCCATTTATACATTTTCTTTATCTTACACACACATCTCAACGCCCTCCAAACACTAACACATTTGTATGCATGTGCACGCACACACGCGCACACACACACACACCTCTGTTGCTGGGTGGCTCCAGGCTGGCAGTGCCATGTGGGAGTGTCCATCTGAGGCAGCTTTGTTCAGCAGCCCGAGGGAACCTCCACACCCCACTCACTCACCACCAGCAGGGGCACACACACACTGACAGGTGCCATTCATTAAGACACACAGGACAAGCAGTGATGTGTGTGTGTGTGTGTGTTTGTGTCAGAAAGAGAGCGAGAGAGAGAGAGAGCGATGGGATGCAAGTGGCTTCAGTTAGAGTTGTGTAAGGGGGGACTGACTGACTCTGTGTGTGTGTGTGTGTGTGTGTGTGGATGTGTGTGCAACACAACATTCCGAACACTTGAAGAGCACCAGAAACTAAGTGCTGGATTGGATTTGGAGTGACCCCCGTTCACACGCCCCGCCTCTTCATCAAGATTAGACTCACTGGTATGTACTGGTTCAGAACAATGTGACTACAGCCTCCCAAAAGCCAAACCCTCAGACCACAGCTACCAGCCTAGGATACACAGCACCGCTGACTAACACACACACACACACACACACACACACACACACACACAGCTAACAAACCAGTGACTGATTTTACACCACATCCAAGTGTGCAAAAGCACTCTTTCCAAGAGAGCATCTCTTGCTAAAATATACTCACAGTTACTCTCTCTTTCTCTCTCTCTCACACACACACACACACACACACACACACACACACACACACCTAACTTAACTTCAACATGATGACTGCACATCTGGCTCTGTAACCTAACATGTAGGTTGTGTGTAACCAGACATACTCAAAACTTGACTCAACTATTAGACGCTGGGTTTTAGCTGACAGTTTTCACTCAACAGAATATTCTGGTGTGTGTTTTATTATATCCTGCTGAATTGTCTCTAGACTTATAGTTTAATTCTGCTGTTATTCTCCCTTTTAATTGTCTTTAGACTGGACTAAGTGTCCTGCTGCTACAAAAGACTTCAGATAGGGTTGTTGTAGTGGAATCCCTAACTATTCCCCTACATTGTACCGTTATAATGAACCTTAAGCCTTGCTACAATATCTCCAGACTGAACTGTTGTCAGTCTACAGGACCAAATCTAGACCCACCTTACTTCACTTAGGACTCCCTTAACTAGGACTGTCCTGATGCCCTGACTCCAGTTCGCTCAAGTTGTTTGACGGTGGTGGCAGGTGCCTGCTAATATAGTATGGTTAGAGTAGGCAGCACATTCAGGCTGGTTGGCTGTAGCTTCAGTCCCTGCTGAGGAACGCTTAGACCGGGCCACTGTAGGGACAGGTCTTGCGACAGTACTCTCAGACTGGCTGGCTGCAGTGTCAGGCCTTGCTGTATGCTCAGACTAGCAGGCTGTAGAGTCAAGCCCTTTGGAGGTTAGCACTCTCAGACTAGTTAGCTCTAACATCAGGCAATACTACATTAAACTCAGACTAGCTGGCTATAGCATGAGGCCCTACTACAGTATGCTGACTAGTTGGCTATAGCATGAGGCCCTTTTACAGTACGCTAAGACTAGCTGTCCATAGTGAGAGGCCCTAATACAGTATGCTAAGACTAGCTGGCTGTAGAGTCAGGCCCTACCAGGGTGCGCTCAGACTAGCTGGCTGTAGAGCCAGACCCTGCCTGGCTGCAGCCTAACAGACGCTGTGGGAGATTAACGGCCCCGGGGCTGCTGAGTAAACAGGCCAGGCGACTTAACACCCACTAACACTGACCTCAAGCCACACAGTAGCGCTCAGTGGAGCACTCACAGAAGCGCTCAGGGTGCAAGAGCAGACACTAATGATGGATAGCTGAGTGGTCAGAAAGCAGGAAGGTCCACAAACAGCTCTGGCCCACATCTGTATGTACTAGTGCAACAGATCTATGTCTGAGCCTGTGAGTCAGTCACCATCACTGTTATGACAACAGGTCTTTTAAATATCTAGGCAAGCAAGTAAGGGTACAGGGGCAGAGAGAATACAAGGAAACATTTGTCAGGCCGAGCCGTGGATGTGAAATGATGAAGACATGCCATGGATGGATTTCATTGTGCGGGTTGACAATATGAATTGTCACCTGACTGACTGACAGAATGAGGACACCTACACTTCCTGGGCTCAATGTCCAATCTGGGTGAGGAAACAAACTGGACCAGGAAACAAAATCGCTGTAAACTTCAAGAAATTTGTCACAAGTTCCGTACTCGAGAGAACGTGAGGA
Source organism: Tenualosa ilisha (assembly GCA_015244755.2). NCBI lineage: Eukaryota > Metazoa > Chordata > Actinopteri > Clupeiformes > Clupeidae > Tenualosa > Tenualosa ilisha. Next base: position 479,519 of record PYXC01001933.1, on the reverse strand, counting down.
AAGCGTTGGGAAATAACTGCATAGGGCATGTTCTTTCTGTTCGCTATCGATCACATGAAGAGTTGAGCAACTGTTAACTGCGAAAAAAACTGTGACATAACGCCAGACAGTTGCCTGTTCTGTATGAGAGAAGCCTGCCTTTCTCCAATGTCATCTGTTTGACCGGTTAGCTAAAAACCGTTAGTTCTGGCTTGCTAGTAAACCCATAACCCTAAACTCGTAACATTCTAGAGTATGGAAAGAAATACAACATAGAAAACATAGCTGGTTATTATTTTCGTAAATCTGTTCAATCACAAGTAAATGACTCCGTGATGATTGAGCCCCGGTCCCTGCTTTGACAACGGGATGATAAATTTAAATGGCTCTATGAGGTCGACATTCATTCATCTTTCCCAAAAGAATGCATCCACATTCCATCCCTGAAGTTACTTCTCTACAAACCGGGAGAGAGCTACAATGTGGCAGCCCAAGTCGTAGACGGTGCGTTTCATGTAACATTAATACAAAAGCTGTGCTCGTAAATACAGCAAATACATAATATATGTTTACATGGCAGTATTATATTTGGAAAACTAGGCAATGAGACTGGGTGAGGAACAGTCTTTTCGGCAAAATAATCGTACCAGTCAGTTACAGTCACCTCATTCACTTCCTGCTGTCCATTCAAACTAACGGATAACTTTTTAGCAACAAACAAACCCCCCAAATTCTGTCTGCCATTAATGAACACATGTACTTACATACGCAGAGCTCCATAACATAAGCATAATACGACCAGCAGACGACCAGGTTTATGAAAATAACAGGTATCCAGGATAAGCCCCGTTGACAGCATCTTAGTACGTGCGAGGGCGCCATCTTTAATCCGCCTGCAGAAAAGAGGGTTTGTGTGACGTCAGGTCCTCCGATGGGTAGCGGAGCACAAAGACGGGTTTGACCATGGGATGAAATCACTGCACATCTGTAGGCTACTACTGTAAAACCGTTTCATCGATATCCACCGGCACGGCCCATATGGTTTCAGCCGCCTGTTTTAGGGAAGTATTTTCTTTCGGGTAGCCTATAAAACAAATGTCAGACGAGCACTTTGAGTGGTGATTATTATTATTATTATTATTATTATTATTATTATTATTATTATTTAGCATCACGGTACATTAAAGAAGTAGTCGCAATTTTTACAATATTGGTAGTTTTGCTGTTATAACTGGATTTACACCAATTGTAAACATAAGTATCTATTTAATAAATCAACATCTGCCAGACTGTGGATAGAGTTAAGTTTGTTGTTTACTTTGTGGCTGTCAACAAGAAGCACCATAGGGCTGAGTGCTGGAGAAGCAGTCTCACACATCAGTCAGATCAGGGAGAACCAGAGTCTGTGATGGAGCTGGAGGGTTGCTGAGAGTGCCTGGCAATCAATCTGACCCATCCCTCCACTCCGAGTCGCAGCCTTGAGACAGAAGGACTGGTTCTCAGAGATGAAGGTTGAGGCCCACTCCACAGTACAGCTTACCCCTCCGGTCAAGTTCATGCCATCACAAAGAACAATGCTTTTCACTGCAACCTCGATATTCTACAGTAAATGCCATGGTTTGTTGCCACAAAAGTATTTAGATTTGGTTTTGTGATGAGGTTGTGCTCACTGATGTGAGATAAATCAAAATAGAGTTGTATTTAGGAATTAAGAGTAAAAATTAAATTGAGCATTTTTTTCTTCTCTCTTCTCCTTGTCTCTCTCTTTCTCTCTCTCTCTCTTTCACGCACGCACGCACGCACATGCACACATACACACACACACACACACACACACACACACACACACACACACACATACACACGTGCAAACACACGCACACACACACACTTGCACACACATACACATACACATCACCCCCTCTGGCCTCCATTTCTGGGAATCTGCTTTCTGAGTGCATCACACCCTAGGCTGCTGGGCATATGATTTGCGGTTTAAGTGGCTGTCTCTTACCAGTCCACTGCCCCTTTCCAGTATGTCCTTTAATTCTCTCTCTTTGATCCCCTTTCATCTCTCTCTCTCTCTCTCCCTCTCTCTCTTCCTCCCTTCTCCCTCTGTCTTTCAATCTCTCCCTTCCATCCCTCTCTCAACTTCACTTTTTTACCATCCCCTTCATATAGACACACATACTGTACATACATAAAGCCACACACTTACTCTCCCTCTCTGTCTCTTACACACACACACACACAAACACACATTCTCTCTCTTTCTCCCCCCTCTCTCTCTTGCGCTCTCTCTCTTTATCTCTCTCTCACCCCCTCCCCTCTCTCACACACACACACACTCTCTCACACGCTACCATTTTGTCTCCCTCCTACTTAACACCAGAGTAACCTGCAGATGGCGCTCAAAGCCAGCTGGCTGCTCAGCGCTGCCAGCATTTCTGAGTCAGGAGGGAGGAACATCGTGATCATGGAGTATGAGAGGATTAGACAAAAGGAACGGGGTGTGAACTGGGCCAAGTATGACAATAACAACAACAACAACAACAACAACAATAACAACAACAACAACAACAGCACAAGTCTGTGTGGCTCTAATATCTCACAGATGCTCTTCTCCCTGCCTGTTTTAGTATAAGGTGAAGCAGAACAACAACAGCATAACTCACCAAAAGCCCCAAACCCTTTGCATATTAGCCTTTAAAACAGTTTTAAACTGTTTATAGACTGTTTATAAATCTCTGACTACAGACTACAGACACACACACACATACACAATCACACAAACACACACACACACACATACTTATACATTATATCTGCTCATTGATTTTTGCATTATATACTTACTGTAATCTGCCTATGTGTGACAGCCAGAGAACTGAACTGCATTTAATTCTATCTGGACTGGGAGTATAACAGGATTAAATGACACATTAAAACCATACTCAGTCAGTCCTAGCCTAGCCTTAGCCTAGAGCAAACAGAGGTGGTGTTTGTTCTCTTGTGCTCTGTGGGCTACTGGTCTCTGCCCGGGTCCTTAAGGTGTTTGTGACAGGGCAGTGTGGGAAAGGATCAGGTGTGCACTTCCAAAAGCATCAGTGGAGAAGGTGGGGAAAGAGAGGCGTAGCTCAAGGTCATGTGGGGTACGTTGCCCTGCCTGTGTTTTATTGCGCTCGTTTCAGTGGTGGTCTTTAATGGCTAAAGACAGATCATCCCAGGTGAATGGCTAGGGTGAATTGGGGGCTGTGCCCATGTGGGGCTGATCCACCCACAGATCTGATGCACATCATACGGCCCAGATCTGCATAAGAGCTGCCACCCATGTGGACCAAATCCACCAGTGATTAAGAGCCTATTTAAGGGTCATATTTGCTAGAGATGCCAAGAGCAGTATGGGGACAGGAGAGAGCCTGTTTGGCTGTGTCTGTTTGTTGTTATACTGTTTGGGATGTAGAGAGACGCAGCTCAACTTTGATCGCGTGTTTGGTTGATCGTGCTGTGCTGTTTTGAGTGTGTGTGTGGGTGTGTGGGTATGATTGAGCGTGTGTGTGTGTGTGTGTGTGTGTGGTCAGACAGAGCTAGAGGAACAAAAGGCCCGTCTGTTCCTGCCGGTTCTCCTCTCACATGAAATCTGCGAGATAAGGAGGTCTTGTGCCGCCTCAGAACCCCAAAGGCAGGGGAGAAAAGAGTTCATATAAGGAGCAGATAAAGAGTCTCTCCCTCCCCCTGTCTCTCTCTCTCTACCCATCTCTCTCATTGGATCACCCAGGTGGCACTCCTGATTCAGTCTAACCACGTTTCACAGATCTTTTAACATCTACATACAATATTAACAGCCAATGGGACACTATCCAAGACTGATTTCATGTCTTAAACTTTATTTAAAAAAAAAAACTGAACAAAAATAATTCAGTTACTGTAATACTGAGGTGGCGTTACTGTAATACAGGTACAGCAAACCTTTGTAGAAGGTACTGCATATCTTAGACAACAGTGTGGTCAGTTTGTATTTACTTTACTTGTTCTGAGTCTTTCCAGCTTTGGCTACGGCTCTAAATATTATATTGTATGCAGTGAAGTCAGCTGTTTATGAGAATGCGTCTGCAGTGCTTGCAAAGAGAGGACTCTGTTATGAGAGAAACCTGAGCTGAAACCTGTGCCTTTGCATTCAGCTATTTTAGATCCTTTCTTTCTTGGCACAGACACACAATCCTCTGGGAATCTGGACAAGTGTTTGATTATAGGGAGAGATTTTTTAAAGAGCCAGTTACATGAAATACCTTGAATAGTCTCTTTTCACTGATGACAACATGCAAGGCAGCAAATCACATAAACCATCACATTACAATGCCTCAGTATAGTATACATGGCATGGCATGCTCACGAGCACATATACCATCACATTATAATGCCTCACTATAGTATACATGGCATGACACGCTCAAGGACACATATACCATAAACATTATAATGCCTCAGTATAGTATACATGGCATGACACGCTCAAGGACACATATACCATCACATTATAATGCCTCACTATAGTATACATGGTATGGCACGCTCAAGGACACATATACCATAAACATTATAATGCCTCAGTATAGTATACATGGCATGACACGCTCAAGGACACATATACCATCACATTATAATGCCTCACTATAGTATATATGGCATAGCACGCTTACAGGCACTTATAGCACATGAATGCTCAGATTTCCATGCACACTATGGATTACATGTGGACTGAGGCTTCCAGAAGTGCCTCACTGTCTTCACTTGCAAAGTTTCCTCCACATCGGACTACTTTTGCTATGCTCTCCAAACAATCCCCCATCCTCCAAACTCACCTGGGTCAAGTAGCTCTTCTCCACTCACTCTTTGAGGTAACTCACGTTACCATATCCACAGCATTCAACTTATGGAGAATCTGTCTCTAGTTCTACAGACCATTCGTCTCATGGAGAACCTGTTTCTTGCTCTGCAGCTCATTTGTCTCCTGGAGAACCTGTCTCCTATTCTACATTTCATAACTCATGGAGAACCTGTCTCCTCATCTACAGCTCATCTGTCTCGGAGAGAATGTGTCTTCTGTTCTGCTGTTTATTCCTCTCATGGAGAACCTGTTTCCTGTTCCACAGCTCATTTGTCTCATAGAGAACCTGTCTCCGGTTCTGTAGCTCATAACTCATGGAGAACCTATCTCCTGTTCTACATTGTACTCATCCACAGGTCATTGCTTCCTCATTAACACTGTGGTTGAATTGTGAGCAGGGATTTCTCACCATTAGCCCATGTGTAATTACATGAGTTCCTCACTCTCTCATTGTTATACCGCACCAGTGGAGAATAGAGGTGGAGGTGAGCCATGCGTGATCTCTCTCTCCTGATCCACTATATTACACTTTACATTACATTGTACAACACACTGTCACACAGTCTTATCGCATCTTATCTTACATGCTGTCTTTCCTTTTCAATCACATTTGTTTTGCCAGTTCAACAAATGTATTTGTTATCCCAGTGGCAAATGAATCTGGCGTGAAAGAGGTGTTTGTCGACACAGATTATACAGAGTTATGGTAATGTTACAGTAATGTTTGATAGGGTTTTACCTAGAACATTGGATCATACAGTGACAAACCTCTCATGACATGGTACAGCTAGCCTAACAGCTACCCGGCATCTGTACTAGATTGGATCTATGATGTGCTTCATAATGGTTTTTTACTCCAGCACACCTAAATTATAGGCCATTCATGACATACCATATGAGGCCCATCCTTACTGGCCAAAAGTAATACAACTAGAATCCTAAGATACCTGATGTGAGTGTGTTGTGATGTACATGTAGTGTTATGTTATGCAATGCTGTGAGTGTTTGTACTCCAACACCTCCTTAGCATGTTGCTCTACCACCCTTATATTCCTCAATGACATAATGGACCTGGCTATCGTGCATATCTGTACCAGATCACTCTGAGGGCCACAGACCCACTGCAGATGTAATTGTAATTACCCAGCACATACCACTGCGTGCTCTTGTGTGTGCTGCCTACGTCACTGATTCTCCAAGCCAGGTTGCTGTTTCATGCCCTACATGACACAGGCTTTGCATGTATTTTTTATAGCATAATGCGATGCTAACGAGCCGCTTGCATTTTCCACTCCATTTCCTCTGGTGAGACAGACGCGGGGTTGCCCTGGGTAACTCCATTCCGCTCACTGCCACTGGGGCACATGGGAAGGCCCGCGCAGGAAGGCATGATGGGAAGGGGGAGCCAGGAGTCTGTCGTGAGTCTGGCTCTTCTGGCCTACATCCTACCACTGACCTGGATGTGTGTGTGTGTGTGTGTGTGTGTGTATGTATGAATCACACAGATCCCACCCTCTGGGCGAGCATATGTGTGTGTGTGTGTGTGTGTGGCGAGCATATGTGTGTGTGTGTATGTGTGTGTGTGTGTGCGCGCACATGCATATGTGCCAGTGTTCACACCTGAGTGTGCATGCTTCTACCCATGTGTGCCTGGTGTGTGTGAAATTTGCATGTGTACACAGTATAAAACAGTACAAAAATGTGCATACATAGGTGTATATGTGTTTGTGTGTGTGTTTGTGTGAGAGAGAGAGAGAGAGAGAGAGAGAGATACAGAGAGGGAGGGAGAAAGAGAAGGCTCAAAGGGAATGGGGAATCCTCATTGTAGACAGGAGAAGAGCAACTGTAGTGTCTTGTCTTAATTTCATTTGCGCAACAGGATTTGGGGTATAGGCTGCATCTGTGTTTGGATCAGGGCTAGAGAGATGCCTTACTGCCAGATGCCTTCGCACATTAAACAGACTTGGACAGCTGCAGGAGACTCTGTTTATCAGCCCTTTTGACCTCAACTACAACCACTGCTAGATTACTCCACTACAAACTGTTAGTGTGGTACTGTATTTGATTGTGTTTGTGTACTGTGTTTCTGCTGGACACGGATGGATATATACAATAAACATGAGCACACATGGGTATAGATCTCTTATTTTATTTGTGTAGGTGAGTGTGTGTGGGGGGGTGTATGAGTGTGTGTGTAATAGAGAGAGTTTGTGTGTGAGTGTATATCTGTGTTTATGTGTGTGTGTGTGTGTGTGTGTGTGTGTGTGTGTGTGTGTGTGTGTGTGTGTGTGTGTGTAGCACCCTAGCCCTCCTTTGGCGGGCCCTGGAGAAAGCAGCACTTGAGGCTGAATGCAGATATTGTTCAGTGCTAATGAGGTGGAAAGAGAGAGAGGTAGTGAGAGAGAGAGAGAGGAAGAGAGAGAGAGAGAGAGAAGGGGAGAGGGAGAGAGAGAGAGAGAGAGAGAGAGAAGCATCCATGATGAAGGGAGAGAGAGTGAGAGATTAGAGGTGGAGAAGGATGGAGGGACACAGTGTAGCCAGTGTAAAGCAGAGGGATAGTCCAGAACAAAAGAGGTGGATGAGGGGGAATTGAAAAGACAAATGGAGACAACGAGTGATGGGACACTGACATGGAGATGAGAGGATTGGGCTGACACAGACAGAGAGAGAGAGAGAGAGAGAGACCAAGTGAGAGACAGATAGAGAAGATGTGGAGAGTTGGAGAGAGGGATAGTGTATGTGAGATATGGAGAGAGACAGAGAGAGAGAGAGAGAGAGAGAGAGAGAGAGATGGAAGTTCTGATGAGGGCAATACAGTCTCTGGAGGAGAGATAACAGGCACTACAGGAAATATTCCCTGAGGGGCAGTTCGCATTTATGTGTTCACTGCTTGTACTGTGTGTGTGTGTGTGTGTGTGTGTGTGTGTGTGTGTGTGTGTGTGTGTGTGTGTGTGTGTGTACATGTGTGTGTGTGTGCATGTGTGTGTGTGTGTGTGTGTGTGTGTGTGTGTGTGTGTGTGTGTGTGTACATGTGTGTGTGTGTGCATGTGTGTGTGTGTGTGTGTGTGTGTGTGTCTTGCTTGTATATGTGACTGTCTGTATAGGTGCCTAATGAGCTAAACAAAAAACCATGAATCTACATTTGAATCAGTATTGAGTCCCTATTTGTGCCTTCCAATTACATTATTCCTATACAATCATGACATATAGTGGTCTTAATGTATATATTCCCACATACACTGAATGCAGAATCATCAGTTTTTGTCCCTTCCTGGTTCCCTGCAGCACACTTCACATGGCCACGCTATACAGCAGAGTGAAGTATGGTCAATTGAATTAAGAGGATGACTGAGTGAAAGAGCATGAAAGAGAGAGAGAAAAAGAGAGAGACAGAAAGAGAGAGAGAGAAAGAGAGAGAGAGAGAGAGAGGGAGACAGAAGTGGGAGGGAACAGCGGTGCGATATCCCGGAGGGTGGGGATAATTTCTAATAAGGCTCCTTGTTGTTATGACCTGCTGTTCCATAGGAACACATTTACTGTTACAACATAGCTTCCTCTTCCATATTTGACAACCTGTTTCAACCGCCCTGCATCCCAATTTCACAAATTTTCACAATTCCACCATTGGCAGGGGGAGGAGGAGGGCAGGAGGAGGAGGGATGGGGGGGGGGGGGTGCTGGATGGGTAGGTGGGTGTGGTTTAAAGCTCACTGTGGCATCTTGCCTTCAATTGGATTGGTGTTTTGAGTGGCTTGTTTGTAAATGAACACAGAGAGGGATTTGAGCAGTTGCAAAGCAGGAGCTCACTGCTGTGTGTCTGTATGTGTGTGTGTGTGTGTGTGTGTGTGTGTGTATCTGTGTGTGTGTGTGTGTGTGGTCACTAGTTTTGTTAGCCAATAGATGTGAGTAGACAGGCAGGCTGAGGAGCTGAAAGCAAAGCTGGGATAAATCTAAGAACTACATTAATAGAAAGGAACACTGAAGAGAAGGAAGAGAAATGAAAGAAAAGAGTGGATGAATAGACCCAGAGAGAGGATGGAGGAGGGAGAGAAGGAGAGAGTGAGAATTGAGCAAGCAGATGGAAATGGCATTGAGAGATGACAGCATGCGAGAGAGATGATTGTGAGACAAAAGTGGGGCGAGAGACAGGTAAGGATTCAGATAACAGAGAGTGAACAACAGAGAAAGGACAGAGAAACAGAAGGATAAGAAGAAAGACAGAACCATAGACAGATGGAGGACAAACAGATATGAACAAAACAGAAATGACAGATACAGACATGGCTAGAAAGAGCCATGTTTGGTTGATGAGAGATATGAGGAGAGAGAGAAAGCAAGAGAGAAGGAGAGACAAATAGAGGAGATAAATAGTGGCAGAGAGATAGAAGGAGAGCGTGAAAGAGAGAGAAAGAGAGAGAGAGAGAGGTGGTGGGTCTGGGTTGGAGAGAGAGAGAGAGAGAGAGAGAGAGGAGAGTGTGAAAGAGAGAGAGAGAGAGAGAGGTGGATGATGACAGCCCCTGGCTCTGCTCCGATGCTGACGAAAGCTGCTTAGACCCTCAGTTGCCATGGCGACCAGCGTGAGCAGCCACAGAGAAAGGAGGCAGCGAGAGGGCGGAGGCAACAGAGGGAGGAACACAGAGAGAGAGAGAGGGAGGGGGAGCGCATGTGCTGAAGAGAAAGAGAGAGAGAGAGAGAGAGAGAGCGAAGGAAAGGGAGGGAGAGAGGGAGAGAGAGAGAGCGCGTGTGTTGAAGAGGCAGAGAGGGAGGTAATGAGAGCTGGGAGAGAGACACATTCATACGCCATTCTGCAGTGAAGGAGAAAGGGAAGGAGAGCGCGCAAGAGAAAAAGAGAGAGGGAGAAGGGGAGAGAGCGAGAGAGAGAGAGAGAGAGAGAGAGAAAGAAAGAGCACGGTAAGAGAATAAAGCTCCTTGCATGGATGTGTGGGGAAGAGGGGGGGGAACGACAGCTACAGAGACTGATTAACCGCGGCTGTTCAGTGCTTGTGAATAGAGGGTAGCGACAGAGAGAGGAGAAAGAGAGAGAGAGAGAGGAGAGAGAGAGCGTGAGAGGGAGGAGAGAGAAGCAGTTCACAGTCACACAACATGGATGCTCAGTCGGAGAGCTGCGAGACACCGCCACTGAGCGACCCTCAAGCCCCAGGCAAAATCCGCAAGGCCTTCAAGCTGTTTGGCAAAGGCAAGCCGGGGAGCAGCGTGGCTAGCATCTTCACCAGGCGCGGCAAAGGGGAGGGGGCTCCCAAGTCGCCGCTGCCGAGGAGCAAACCCTGGACGGGCTTTCGGAAAACGCCACGGCAACACAGGATGCTCCGGAGTCGGCAACCATGTCGGAGCCCACAGCTTCCGCTCAGCAGAAGCCCCAGCAGCAGCAAGAGGGGGGAGACGCAAACGAATCTGCCCAGAACGAACAGCCGTCGGTAGGAGAGTCCAAGGTGGACCCAGCTTCCTCCCCCACCAGACCTTCCATCTCTTCCATCAGCTCGGCCAAGTCTCTGGGCTTCCTGTCGCTGCTCCGGCGTGGTCGGAGAGGTGGAGGGGCCGGTGGTGGAGGTGAGGGGGACAGGCAGGTGTGCACGGAGGCGCATCGCGGTGGACGACAGCGCAAAGGTCTCCGCAGCCTGTTTGGCAGCATGCGCTGGCGTCGGCACGATGGCGATGAAACGGACGAGGGAGCCGGACCGCCGCTTACGGCATCGCGCTCCAATAGCGTGGAGATCATTAAGGAGCATCTGACGTTGACCCCACGACCTGCGCCTCGGGCCGAGGGCGAACGGGATCTGGACGAGTCCACGCTGCAGTCGCAGGCGCCCACTTCGCTGCCCGCCACCCCTAAACCCAGCACCCCGAAAACAGCCACCGAGGAGAAACCAGTGACCTCCCAGCTGTACCCTAACGCATCCGTGGCTGAGCCCACCTCAGATCGTCTGAGCACGCTCCTGGGCGACATCTCGTCCATCCTGAGTTTTGATTCGCTAACCGGCTGCGGTGACATTGTGGCTGACGTGGAGGCCGAATGGGCCAAAGCCAGCAGCCGTGTCGGAGCATCAGCCACGGTGACCAAGGACCGCGGCGACGACACCGACAGCGGGGAGAAGAGCCTGTCGTCCTCGGCAACACCGTCAGGCAAGCTTTCCCCTGCCCCCACCCCTGCTCCTGCCACCACGACCCCGACTCCGCTGATCACCACTAAGCCCATCGCTGCTTTCGACGCCATGGCGCCCCCGTCCATCGCCACAGCAACCAAACCGGCTTCTCCAGCGGCAGCCGCACCGTCACCTCCACCTTTTGCGGTTTCTAGAGCTCCAACTGCTCCGGTTCCAGTTCCGTCTCCATCTCCTGCTCCGTCTGCTTCTTCACTCTCGGGGTCTCCCTCCATGTCTAGAGAGCCCAAACCTGCCCCCACTGCTGCCCCTGCACCATCTCCTACCCCTGTCCCTGCCCCAACCCCCGCCGCCACTACCATCCAGACAGTGCCTCCTGCACCCAAGCCATCTGCTGTGGCTGCCGCTGGCCCCAAATCTGCTCCATCCGCAGCCGCTGGCTCCAAGTTCACCACCGGTCAGATGAGCGGTGGCAAACAGACCACGACGTCCGGGAAGCCTCCGCCCAAGATCGTCACCACTTTCGGACTGTCTTGCAACCGCATCCGGACGTCTCCGCCGACAAAGCCTGCTTCGGGTGCGGACACCAAACCTCCGACTCCCACGACTAAATCCGCCCCTGTCTCCACCTTCTCCGACACGACCACGTTGAGCGCTGCTGCTGCCGTGACAGAACCAGCTCCAAGTGCCAAAGCCCATGTCACTCCTGCCGTTGCCTTCAACATCCCGGCTGCCGCTCCTATCCCATCAGCCCCTGCTGCTTACAAACCACCCCCATCTTACACCTCCGCCCCGGTACTCACACCTCACATCCTGTCTCAACTGGCCCAAAACTTGCATTTCCAGAGCCTTCTATCACAATCCTCCAGCCACAGTTCCATCTACCAGGCCTCTGCCGGTAGCCTCCCCAGTCTCTCCTCCCTCTCCCCTGCCTCCTCTCTCTCCACCCCCTGCTGTCTCTCCCCCTGCGGAGGAGGCACGTGTGGATGGCGGGGAGGATCTAGCCAGCCGGGAGGCCCTACGAGAGACGCCCAGCCAGAGAGCCATCCCTGTCCGCCGTGAGGAGCCTCCACTGGGGTTGCAGGAGCAGACGCCTGCCCCTGGATTTGCTGGTGGTCCAGGAGCCCTAGTGGCCAAACGCAGCCCAGTGGTGAAGCCTGCCACCCTGAGCAAGATCCCTGTGAGTGGTGGGGGGCGACCACCAGGGGCAGCAGCGAGGCAGCAACAGATACCTGCGCGGGAGGCCCATTCTAACGGCGACACCACGGCTGCCGTGTCCTGGGGGCCCCCAACCCCTGTCGGGTCTGAAGAGGACGTGCTCCACCCTCTCTCTCGAGACAGCGGAAGCCGTGACACCCTCAGTGAGTTCACGGGCCAGTCCCCTGCCACGTCACCGCCAACCTCCCCACACGGTTACGATGATGACAGAGCGCCACACACTCCCTCTCCACCTGGTGCGTCCGCCTCTCGCCCCTCTTCCAAAATGGGGGCCCCATCCGGGATCCCCCGAGACTCCAAGATTCCCATCAAGCGTGACACCCCCGTGGCCCCTGTCTACCACTCTGTGCAAGGAAAAGGAGAAGCCCCGCGCACCAAGATTCCCGTCTCGAAAGTCCCAGTGCGTCGCGGAGGCCACACCGCCGTCCGGAAGTAAATCCAACTTGACCCAGCCTGATTCGACTGATCAGACCCAGATCTGGACTGGTTTGATTTGGTCCCATTTGAGTGCTTCTGCCAGACTCCAAGTTCTCCAGACTGGATTTGTTGTCAGTCACTGGACTGTTTCAACCAGGTGACAAGCTCTCTGGGGATGTTTTTGTTTTTATTTGTTTCATTTTGTTTTCTTTGCTTTTGTTTGTGTATATTTTATCAAACACAGATGCACCACTTGAAGTTTATCGCTTCCACAGACACTTCCTGGATAGTGTCTGGCTGAACTTGACCTGGTTTTGACATCGATCAGGGCTGGCAGCTCGATGGGTTTGGAGAATTTTGACCACTGACTGATCTGTCTTGCCAAGAAAGTTTGGACTTCAATCACTGGAATATCAGGATTCATTTTATGCAGGACAGATTTGATTTTTTTTTGCTCTCTGGAGATGATGACCACTGTAACTCTCTGTCACACACACTGATCCGTGGTCCAACCTTAAAGCCGTCATTATTCTGACAGACTGACTTCACAGACAGACAAACACACACACACACACACACAGATACAGATGCACCTGTCCTGCTGAATTACTTGCACATGCACATGCACACACACAAGCACACACACACACACACACACACACACACACACACACACACACACACACACAGTTACACTCCGTTAAAGCGACCCTGCAATGGGAACACAGAGGCTGAAGCACAACACCTGTCACCTGTGCCGTGATGTCACAGCCATCTCTGAGGGACAAGAAAGACACACCTGTCTCTCTTGACACCACACACCTGCTCAGCCTGTGTCAATGCACCAGAAGGAAGGAGCACCACCTTCAATCGTGGCCCTTTTTCAGGACACAGGTGTGTGTCGGCTTAGTCTGCCGCCCTCGTCCCTCCGTACCCCCTGGGTGGCATCGCCCCCTGAACCACCGTCTCCAACTGGGACGTGCCAACCCTGTGCTCTGCCCTGCCACTGCCCTCATGCCCAGACTGGCACCTCTGGGCAGCCTCTGGCCAGCCCCTGTGCCCATGCACAGAAAGGGTGCTTTTTAAAACTCCTACCACAATATGCCATAGCCACAGTGTTTTTTAATCCAAGAGACTGTGAAAGCGTTTGTAGCCTTTGTTACTCTCTTTTTCTAAAGAAGCTTTTTTGTCTTTTTGATTCTTTTTTTTCCCTTCCTTCCTTCTTCGGCTCTTTTCGTGGATCAGCACTTGCCCTGTTGTTGTTTATTTGTCAGTTTGTTTACATTTGTTTGCTTTGTTTGTTTGATTGGATATTTTCTCCCAAGCAACCTGGAAAGAGGCAGCACCTCTTCTTACAGTAATGACGCAAAATGCCAAATCCAGGAAGTCTCACAGAACATTGAAACACCGCAAAGCCCCTCTCATGGTCCATCTTTAGAATATGATATGAGCAGGCAACCCCACGCTATATCTGAATGTATGTAGCAAAACAGCATGCCATTCTTTGAGCCAGACAGACACTGTAACCTGCCACACCCACCATCAATTGTCTTCAGTTTCACTGTGCTCGACCTCACAGTGCCTGCTTTGTGGATTATTAACGCTTACATAGGACTCAGAGAGGATTGTGGGAAGATCCTGGAGGACCCTAGAGAATACATGGACACGTGGGACCCAGTGTGCGGTCACTCAGTAGAGAGTGGCTAGCCTATGGGTAAGATGGCTGTTAACTGACTGTAGGAATACTGGGTCTGTGAGAAAGTGAGATTTTGTTGAGATATCTAGATATGTGTATGTGTGTGTGTGTGTGTGTGTGTGTGTGAGTGTATGTGTGTGTGTGTGAGAGAGAGAGACTGCGAGTCATAGAGAGAAAGCAAGAGAGAGACAGAAAGAAAGAGTGAGACAGTATGTGTTTTGGGGGTATGTGTGTGTGTGTGTGTGTTTGGGGCTGTATTTTGAGACAGTGATAATAAGGCTGTATGTTTCTGTAAGTCTAAAAGATAGGAGGAGAGTGTAATGTGTGTGTGTGTGTGTGTGTGTGTGTGTGTGTGTGTGTGCTGAGGATATCAGGGTTGGGTGGCTACTAGTCCCTTTGTCAATCACTCATCTTCATGCTCATATGCTTAGATGAAGATTATTTTGTGTGTGTGTGTGTGTGTGTGTGTGTGTGTGAGAGAGAGAGAGAGAGAGAGAGAGTGAGAGAAAGCGTGAGTGTGTATATCGCTCAGTGTTGTCCTGTTTGCTATTTAACCAATAAAATCTCAAACATGAGCGACTGTATCCCTGCCTGTGTGTCACGCCCAGTCTGTTCTAACCGAGTGCGGCAAGACGACTGCTCTCTGTGTGTGAGCGTTTCCACAGATACCGCACCCCACAGGGATACCACACACACACACACACACACACACACACAGCCGGCAGACCAAGGAGGTCAGATGGAAAATGGCTGACTCCATCTTTCTCTCTATCTACCTCTTTCTTCTCTCTTTCTCTCTCCTGCACTCACATATCCAAACGTGTTTGCAAAGGTCACACACTCTTTGCATGCTCACCACACACACACACACACACAAGTGTAACCTACATATGAAACACACCGCACACACTCACACATACAGTACATGTCTAGTTATTCCCCCACAATGTGCAGTGTTTCTAGTTAATCTCCCTTCCCCCTTCCCTTTTGCACAATAATCATCAGTTAGTGGTCGAGTGTGTGTGTGTGTGTGTGTGTGTGTGTGTGTGTGTTCATGTTTTGGGTTTGGTGATTCAACTGGGATGATGTCATTATGGATAACTGCAGAGAGGGAGATTTGCACAGATGTGTGTGTGTGTGTGTGTTTGTATGCTTGTGTTAGTGTGTAGTGTGTTCCCTGTGTGTGAATGTGAGTACTGTATCTATCATTTTTTTCCATATGTTTGTGTTAGTGTATCCTGTATATGTGTGTATTACTGTATATTAGTGAGTGTGTGTGTATTAGTGTGTCCAGCACGTTTGCACGTGTGTGTGTGTGTGTGTATGCATATTATATTTGAGAGGATGTGTGTATTAGTGCATGTGTTGTGTGTGTGTGTGTGTGAGAGAGAGAGAGAGAGAGAGAGAGAGAGAGAGAGCGTGTGTGTGTGCCTGTATTGCATTAGTGAGTGCGTGTGTGTGTTTGTAAAGAGTTAGCAGATGGTGGCTGACGTGTCTCTGTCCCTGATGTGTCTGAATCATTTGCTCTGGAATGTGCATCTATGAGGGTTAAGCCCCCTGATGGACGCTTTAGTGCCTGTAGACACTGACCACTTACTTGTTTATGCACCAGGAGGAAAGTGTGTATGTGTGAGATAGAGAGGATGAGAGCCAGTGTGTGTCCATATGTGTGTGTGTGTGTGTGTGTGTGTGTGTGAAAGAAAGAGAGAATGGCCATCCGGAGTCAGGGGGATTGTGGGATTGATGGTG
This sequence comes from Tenualosa ilisha, assembly GCA_015244755.2. Lineage (NCBI taxonomy): Eukaryota > Metazoa > Chordata > Actinopteri > Clupeiformes > Clupeidae > Tenualosa > Tenualosa ilisha. Next base: position 463,454 of record PYXC01001933.1, on the reverse strand, counting down.
CAGTGGTCATTATCTATTTCAGTCCCAGTGCTGTAGGCTCCTCTCCCCTGCTGGGCAATTATGTAACCGCTAAGACAACCAGAGAACACCACCCAAAGCACAGGGCCCAGAGGCCAGCCCAGCCCAGACCAGGTCACCACTAAGACGACCACAGAAAACCACCTAATGACCAGGCTAGCTAGCACAGAGAGCAGCCTAGTCCAGACTAGCTCTGCCCTCCGCTAAGACAAGCAGAGAAACTAAGCAGAAAACCACCCAATGACCAGAGGTCAGCTAGTGAGGAAACTAACGTGGACCAGCTGTACTAACCATGCTCCGCTAACCAACTATGACAACCAGAGAAACAACACAGAAAACCACATAATGACCAGAGGCCAGAGACAGTGCACACTAGCTCAGACTAGCTCTGCTAACCACTGTGACCACCAGAGAAGCCACACGGAGCGTCAACCAAAGCCCAGAGCACTGCTCACTCCCTCTGGCATGCTGGGCTGGGCCTACAGCATCATTAGGCCCACATGACATTTACACATGGCTTTATGCAACTGCTAAGACAACACAGAAATGACACAGGGGTCATCCAGTGCCAAAGACCAAGCTAAGCCAGCTCAAACAAGATCTACTTAGGGCGCCACTCTCCACATGGGCAGCCAGAGAGGCAATGTCCAGCTAATACAGTAACCCAAGGAACGTAACTTAGTAACGAGATGGAAATAAACACGCTGCATTGTGCTTTACCTATTGGCTTGGGAAGCAGGTTCTGGGGTGGGAACCGGAGCCTTGGCCTCTGGGACCCCAGGAGCCCTGGATGGGATGTGTCAGGCACTGCAGAGGGCTGGGCTGGGGGTGGTTGTCGGATGCAGTGGGGCTGGCTGTGAGCTCCAGGCTGAAACCCAGTGACCTGGATAGGGCAGGCTGGGGTGCACGGACCAAACACACACATACACACACGCGCGGGTCAGCGAGCAGCAAAGTGGAGCGCTGGTGAACGAGAGACGAAACCAGCAGTTCTGTGATAGCACATCTCTTTTGTCATCTTATCTTGCTCTTTCTGTTCATACATCTCTCTTCTCTTTCCATGTTCATTTCGTTCTTTCTCTTCTCATACTTCTCCCTCTCTCTGTTTCTCCCTGGCCCTCTCCTGCTGATGCTCGGTTATTGTGCTCATTTTTCTCTCCCTCTATATAGGTCTGCTCTGTCTGCCCTTCTCTTTCTAGACCTCTTTCTCCATAACTCCATCTTTTCATTGTCTCCACCTTTCTTGTGGAGAAATGTTATGTTCTTTCTCTGTTGTTCTCTCTCTCTCTTTAATTCTACATCTCTTTCTCAATCACTTCATCCTCCCTCTCACTTTCTTCCCTCCCCTTCTCTCCCTCTCTACTTCTATGTATCACTTCATCTTCCCCTTCTCTCTCTCTCTGACTAAGACATCATCTCTGCCCATCTCCCCATTTGCTGTGCGTCTGCCAACGCTTCAGAGAAACTCCAGCCAAAACCCCACAGGATCTGTGAAAGGACTGGCTTAGCTTAGCTTAGCATTGCAACCAGGCTTAATGCAAGCTAGCTCAGCATGCCAGTGATTTTAAGGGGATTATTTTCTCTACAGTGTGTTACTGTGGTCTCCATACACATTCCATTCAGGTAATGTGGGTGAAATATCTAAAAAATATAAGATAACTGCACAGAGGACTTCCATTCATTTAGCTCAGCTCAGTCCTCATTAGTTTGTCGTGTCCAACAGCATAAACTCCATTATATCAACAAAAAGTATAGCCTAACTCATTCTATTGTCTGTTAAAATGCAACTTTAATCAGAGATTAAAATCTATCAGACATTAATCCACTGCAAACTGTTTTATCGTGAGCCATACAACACTGGAATGCTATTATGTGCTTACACCAATAAGGACATAAGTGGATGGTGCGAGAAGCCGAGGAAAAAGCATAAAACAGGAAGTGATGTGGAACAGAGAGATGTGTTGACTCCAGCATTCAGCCGCTCATTAGACTGATGTGTTTCTAGTCACTGAGTCTGTGCAGATGAGTAGAGTGTGATGACACAGCGAGGCCATTACCTTTGACATTGTTAAGCATCGTGTGAGTCCATGTGACTAATTTAAGAAATGTGTGAGGGATTTTGCAACCTTTTTGGAAACCTCATCTAAACATCTAATAACCACTGCATAAGCACTGTTATTAGTGATCACCTAAAACTACTGTTATTAGTGTTATTATTTACTGTACTGTCATTAGTGTTATTAATTACTGTTATTAGTGCTCACCTAAAACTACTATTAATAACATCTTGTCATGTTGCGGAGTTTTTATTGCAGTCTCAATGTGGGGCAATTTGTGTTATGTAGGGCATTCAGACTGATGGGGGAAAAGTACTTGAGATGAGGAGAAATTAAAAATAGAGACCTGACAAGATGGATGGAAGTGGGGGGGTGGAGGACAGGGACAAGCAGAGAGGATTGTGGGACAGGAGTGTGTCATGCGCTGATTGTGTCATCAGGCGTCGTGTCACACTGCTCGGAGGTTGAACAGCTCAGACGACCCAGCATTAGCCTTGGTCCGGGCCACATGTGAGTCATATCTGTGTCTAATCCGGGCCTGATTTGGCTCAGATCTGGGAACAGTGTGTAATGCTGCTGGCTGCCAAGACGTCTGATGATGGAGACGGAAGACTGATTGCGAAAAGCAATCTTAAAGAAATAACATTTCTCCTTCAGTCGGTGCGTGCACCCTCAGATTGCTTGTCACATCAAGGAGACAGTATAATCCCAGTCTGGGTGTTTAGTTCAAATCACGACTTCTGCCCAGATTCAGCCCCATCATCCCATCTTGGGTTCTAGTCCAGGGTTCCAGTTAAATACACATCAGCAGTAGAATCTAATGCTTGTTTGGTCTGGCCACAGGCTACACTGGCTTGATGCATGCTAATGTTTGAGCGTCTTATGATGATGTTCTTTGAAAGGTCAGAGGAGGGTACTGAAATCAAATCACAGTAAGCCTGTGTGTGTGTGTGTGTGTGTGTATGTGTGTGTGTGTGTGTTGCTTGAGTCATTGTCGATGGCTCACCAGGGCATCCTCTGCCCCCATAGCCAGACCCCAGTCTTACACACAGCACTGTCTCTGTCCTGTCTTTAGCGATGCGTGGTACAGCATAAGGAAAGCTGGGTTAGTCCCAGATGTAGTAAGAGATTTTGGACAGCATTATTGCTTTTTTCTGTATTTGAGATTTACATGTTTCCATGATGTCAGAGCTGTCTGGGACCCTATGTAACATGCTTATAGGGGCATGTGTTTGCATGTGTGTATAGTGTGTATTTGTGCATGGTGCATGTATGTGTGTGTGTGGTGCATGCGTGTGTGTGTGTGTGTGTGTGTGTGTGGTGTGCATGTGTGTGTGCATTTATGTGTGTGTGTGTGTGTGTGTGTGTGTGTGGTGTGT
>PYXC01001933.1:455000-457500 GCA_015244755.2 Tenualosa ilisha | reverse complement strand
CACGCATGTGACTTACATGCATGTGCAATGTGTGTGCATGCACACACACACACACACGCACACTCACACTCTCACACACACACTTACTGTAATGTGTGCTGTGGTATTAACCTGCTGCAAGCCTTTACCCTCTCCCACACACTCACAGTGGGCAGCATTACTGTAAGTAGCAAGGACTTAAAGAGTCCAGTGCACACACACACACACACACACACACACACACACACACACACACATGTAAGGAGGACTGTGGATGACTGTGCAGAGTGCTTCTACTGATATGCTAATAACTAATCCCTCAGCTGGGAGGAGCTGACTCTAAATGACCACACTCAGTCAGGAAGGAAAGGGTCACACACACACACACACACACACACACACACACACACACACACACACACACACACACACACACATCCTGAGGTTCCATAATACCCAGGCGGAATTCATTCACTCTGTCACAGACTCAGCAGGGGTGCATATATACACACACATATGGACACACACACACACACACACACACACACACACACACACACCACACACACACACACACACACACACACACATACACATACAGGTCTTACACTCACATGAGGGGTACTTACACTCAACCTCTGACTGTAGATGACTCTGCATCATATGTGACTGCTCTAAAGTTTACCATCATTCACCTCACCAGATTTTGTTTGTAATACAGGTAAGAAACACTATGAGTATGGTAGCAATGCTGTCCTAATACTGATGTCCATGATGGGAGCAGGGGTTTTAAAGTGTCATTTTACAGTTCTAGGTTGCGCACTGTTTCAGCACACTGGCTTGGTCCTCAAACATCCAAAATGTGTCCCATCTGACCCTGAGAAAAAATACACACACACACACACACACACACACACACTCACACTCACACAGACAAACAAACTCCTCTGAGAGTTTGCTTCTCTGTGTGGGCCCTGACAATGAATGTGTCTGTGAGTGAGTGAGTGACCTGAATATGTGAGCGTGTACATGACTGAGACTGTTTTGGTGACCTTGTGACAATGCATGTGTGTGCATGTGAGCGTGTGTGTGTGTGTGCATGTGTGTGTGTTTGGAAGCTTGTTTGCCTAAATTTGCATGCTTCACTTACAAAAATCTCCATAGCAACCCCACTAGGTCAGCCAATGAGACTGAGAGCATTGAGGGGTGTGGTATAGAAACACGTACACATGCACGGAGGCACACACACACACACACACACACCACACACACACAGGGATCCGTGTCATGTAAGTGGTCTCTGTATAACAGAGCCAATTAGTACAGATTTACTTGGTTATAGCAGAGGTGGGCTCATTATCTGGTGATGGGACAGATGACACACACACACACACACACACACACACACAAACACACAAAGACACACACACACAGACTGATGAACCAGGTCACAATCCCTGGTGAAATTAGTGCATCATGAAGGAAAGAGGATGAATATGAGTCTGGAGTTTGTGTGTGGGAAATAGAGATTGATAGAGAGAGAGAGAGAGAGAGAGAGAGAGAAAGAGGCATTTAGGGAGTCTGCCTCAAATAGCACCCCAGACAGAGCCACTGTCAGCCAACCACGTTGCTCCACCACACAGCTAACTGTGACAGCACCCCGAACAAACCAATCATCACTGTCCAGAACCTTGGATCAGCCAATCAGCACACTCCTGAGCACAATGGAGGAGGATGTCCATGATGATCAAATGTGTGCCAAGTCAGCCTCACCAGAAGCTAGCATCACCGGCACACGCACTCACACCTGACCAATCCAGTATTTCCACAGAGATTCACACACACATCTGTTGATACACTCGCACTGGTTTTCTTTGCACATACCTCAGACTCCACTTGGATTCGGATCTATTTCCTGTGTAAGAGAAGCAATAAATTAAGAGCCAAAGCAACGCAGGGGAGGAATAGAAAGTATTAGCTACGTACATCACATATACATTAATAAATAATAAACATATATATTAATAAAGCATATATCATTACACTGCTGTAAAACGATTGCTGCTATTTCATGAAAAGACTATTTACAGAGAGGACTTCATCAAATATTTATGTGTATTTTCAACACCATAGACTGTCAGTGGCTACTTCTTTTGTGCTTGAAAAGCCTATTTTCTTTTTTGTTTGTTTTTTAAATTATGAAATAAGTTCTGCGGGGTCAGATGGTTTTCATATGAGTTTTAATATATTGATAACATGCAAGATACAAAATTACATTAATTGCAAGAAATAGACACTTCAAATGATTATATAAAAATAACACAATTAAACATTCAAATATATATATATATATATAAAATATATCAAATTATGTATGCCACTGAAATACTGTAAGTGGGTCAACACTCGGCAAGATGCTGAGGAAGTGTGGGATAGAGAGCGAGAGAGAGAACGTGTTGGACAGACAGAGGGCGCCAGAGAGACTGGAAGTGAGAGAAAGAGACAGATGGACAGAAAGAAA
>PYXC01001933.1:417500-447500 GCA_015244755.2 Tenualosa ilisha | reverse complement strand
GAATGCTTAGCAGTGCTCATTCATGCAAATCAACAAAGTAGGCTTCAAGAAAAAATACTGCTAATGGAAAAAGCTTTATGATGTCTGAGTTTCAACACTGGTTCACCTGGACTACACCTCACAATTATATATAAAAAAAAAACGTAAAGAATAAGGTGTGGAATCCTGCTGATGTTTTGTCAAAGTAGCCGATAATTTTAACCGCCACTGTGCTCATGTGAAAGAATTATAATTACAGAATTATAGAATTATAATTACAATCCAAGCAGTGCCAACCAGCCAAGGTGGACATGCTCCTGGTTCTTAAAGGCGATGATTAAACGGCTCTCTTATTGGTTATTTCCAAAACACACCCATGATTAATTAGGTAACGTAAGTCAAACCCTTTTGAGTGTTGTGCCCTGAGCACAGATCATTTTGTCCGCCGTCAAAATACCATATTGTTTTAGGAATGCCTCCAAACCAGCAGGTGAGAAGTCGCTTCTGACTACGTAAATAGAGCCCATTATGTGTGTGTGTGTGTGTGTGTGTATATATATTACCTGGATATATTGTCAGGTGAGCAGGCAGAGATGCTAGTGTCCAAACTATCAGAGCTGCCTAGACTGAGGCTATCATAGGCCTGTCCATTACTGCTGTCCAGATACTGGTAGGGCTCCAGGTAGACATTAGACTCAGAGACAGTCCTACTGCACAGGTCATTGATCCTCTGCCTGTCCTCATTCATATACAGCTGGCCCACGTGACCTAGTGGGGAAGAGAGAGACAAAGAGAAAGACAGAGAGAAGGAGAGAGAGAGAGCGAGAGAGAAAGACATAGAGAAGGAGAGAGAGAGAGAGAGAGAGAGAGAGAGAGAAAGACATAGAGAAGGAGAGAGAGAGAGAGAGAGAGAGAGAGAGAGAGAGAGAAAGACATAGAGAGATAGAGGGGGGATGGTGAGAGATAATGTCTGGATACAGTGGACTGTAATATGCTAAAAGATTTTGGGAAAAATCATACTGAGAAAATGCTGACTAACAGGTAACACTGATTTAGTCAATTACAGTAAAACAGCATAACAAAGTAGCAGGCTGATATCAAGCTGATATCAGATGGTACAAATCTGATATGCAGCTAAGTAATGTGCTTCAATCAAGGAATAAGTGGTCCATGTGTCAGTCTGTGTAATTGAGTGTGTGTGTGTGTGTGTGTGTGTGTGTGTGTGTGTGTGTGTGTATGTGTGTGTGTATGTGTGTATGTGTGTGTGTGTCTCACCTTTGAGCAGGCGGCGTGTCTCCATTTCTCGAGGCGAGAGAGAAAGGCCTCGATGTAGAACACTCCCGACACTGGAGCTCTGAGAGAGAGGGACATGAGACTGGAAAGGGAACGAGAGAGAGAAAGGGAGGGAGGGAGAGAGGGAAAAAGATAGAGAAAGAGAGGGAGGAAGGGAGAAAGCGAGAGAGGGAAAGAGAGAAAGAATGGGAGAAGACAAAAGGTAAAAGGGGAGAGGGAGAGAGAGAGGAGAAGAGAGGGGGGAAAGAGAAAGAGAAAGAGGGAGAGGGAGAGGGAGAGAGAGAGAAGAGAGAGGGAGAAAGAGAGAGAGGAAGAGGGATAGAGAGAAGGACAGAGACAGGAAGAGAGAGTGACAGAGGGGATCCAGGAGAGGAGGTGATGACACTGGTAGAGAGAGAGACAGAGTGCACCCAGTAACAGCATGCTATAGCATCCATGCACTGCTTGGCATACATGCATTGTGCTCTATACGCGTATCTCTCATTCTCTGTGCTAGTGTATGTGTGTGTGTGAGTATGTGCTTTTGACTGTGAGAGTGTAAGTGTGTGTGTGTGTGTGTCAGTGTGCATGCATGTGCACACCTTTGGTGAGAGGCTGCGTCCCAAAGTGGAGCTACTGTAAGGGGCGTGGCCTCTCCTGCGTGGGGGTGTGTCACTCAGGAGGGAACTGCCCTCTTACTGCTCCGCCTCCTCTCTTCCAGGGAGCGGAAATGCTGCACACGCACGCACGCACCCACCCACCCACACACACACACACACACACACACACACACACAGGGACATACCATATACACAAACACACACACACACACAAAAATACGCACAAAACATACAGAAATAGTTATAACATAGTTATAACAGACATACAAAGGGGACATACAGGAAGACGTGATACATTAATAAAGACACACACAGATTAAACACGCACCACAGAAAACACACACACACACAGATTAAACACACACCACAGAAAACACACACACACACACACAGATTAAACACACACCACAGAAAACACACACACACACAGATTAAACACACACCACAGACAACACACACACACAGATTAAACACACACCACAGAAAACACACACACACACAGATTAAACACACACCACAGACAACATACACACACATAGATCAAACACACACCACAGAAAACACACACACACACATATTAAACACACACCACAGACAACATATACACACGCACAAGTGAACAATGCAATAGTCTGATGATCTTTGTCATCTTGGTGAAAAGCCAAAATTCTCTATTAGCTTCTCATGTTTGATAAGCTGCTAAGCAAAGCCCAATGATTGACAGGTGCTTGACCTACCTCCTTCATGGAGACAGGGCTGAGAGGGAAGGCCCGCCCACCAGTGAGCTCAGAGTACTTCCTCTCCAGAGCACCGAGATTTTCACGCTCCTGTGGACGACAGGGATGTCAATCAAAACATCTCAGAAGACATCTTCTCACACGCACACACACACACAATGGGCCCTATCATGCCGCGGCGCACTGTGCATTCGCGACATGCGCATGGTGTCATTACTATTCTGTGCCAGCGCATCGTTCATTTTTTCCGGCAAAAAATCACGTTGTCTAGATAGCAATGACACTGCGCCGTCATGGGTGTGTCAGCGAAAAGAAGAGGTGTGGTCTGGTGCAAAGCGTGCCAGATGCTATTATAAGGACGCAAAAATTAAATCCACCAGTGACCAACAAAACCCTGGTCTGTCGTCAGTTGCGCATTGCTGAAAAGCTATTTTAGGGGCGCACAGCGCTTTGGGATATGAAAGCGTGCACAATGCGCGCACACCCTGCTTCTCTCATCAGCAGGAGCGCGCAGCAGGGTTTATACAAAAGTTTTTCATGTGGAGAAAAAATTATGGAGTCCCTGGAAATATGAAATATAAATGTACATCACATATATCACAATATTTATTAATTTGTGTTGAAAGCTTTTGTTTCCCCCATCTTCTAACATCATTGTACCGCTTTCAGCACTGTTCGGATGTTCTTTTTTTGCCAAAGGCGGAGGACACAACTGAGGATATTTCCTCCCATACTTCCTTGACCCGTGGATGTTTGGGGGGATTCTTTCCATCCCCGAAGATAACCTGTTCACGCGCTTTTACCTCACGCACTAGCAGATCGGTCTCCTCCATCGAAAAACGCTCCTGTCTTCCGGGTAAATTCGCCATTGTAATAGCAACACACCATGGAAAATGCGCCGCTGGCTTTTAAAGGGAATGAGAGTATAAATCCTGATTGGTTAATTGTATGTTATGCCCAAAACACACCCATGACTAATGAAGTACTTTAAGACCAACCCTTTTGAACCATGCACCTGGCGCAATGTTCGCTTTTCCCGCCGTCAAAATACCAAATTGTGTCGGGCACGCCCCCAAAGCAACTTGCGCAACAGACTTTAGACAATGCGCATATGATCGTGAAAACAGAGCCCAATGTCTCACTGTTTGACCCAACAAGTTTTTTTACATACACAGATAAAGCACATAACATCTCCTTCAAATTCTTTCATGAAACACACACACCCACACCCACACGCACACACACATACACACACACACACCCCCACACACACCCTCTGCAGCATGAGCAGTAAGTTGTTCTTCTCCTTCATAAAGGTGTCCTTCTCCTTCTGTGCCTGCTGGTTGATCTGAGCCCATTGCTTCTTCAGGGTCAGTAGACGCTCCTAAACAAGAGTGTGTATGTATAACATATTAATAACATTAATATTAACATACATGTGCACAGAGACAAACACACACATAGATAAATATTAACATAGCGTACACACACACACACACACATCAACATGCACACAAGTGCACACATGTAGGTGGATATGCACACACACACACACACACACGCATTAACATGCACACATGTACATGCATATGCACACAGACACACACACACAGACACACACACACACACAGACCTTGCGCGTGACGGTGCTGCGCTGGTACTCTGCGATCTCCCGCAGGAGCTGCTGTGTGTGAGTGTCCTTCTCCTCATCCTGACGGCTCTCCTTCTCCAGCTGCTGGAACTCCAGATCCTCAAACCGCTTCGTCTCCACCTCTAGCACCTCAGCGTCCTAACACACACACACACACACACACACACACACACATGGGCATGCAAAACACACACACACGGTCACAAAAACACATATGCAAACACACACATACACACACACATATGCATGCAAACACACACACACACACACACAAATACACATGCATGCAAGCACACAGACACACACACACACACATATGCATGCAAACACACACACACACACTCACACAGATGCATGCAAATACCGAACGTCCTGATCCCCATCACCAACCCCTAAATAACACACATCTGCTTCTGTGTTTCCACGCTCCACAAAGCCTCCCTTTATCCGAGAGAGAGAATGAATATTGTGTGCAACACACACCACACACTGAGCCTTGTGTGTGTGTGTGTGTGTGTGTGTGTGTGTGTGTGTGTGAGCTCACTTAAACCCTCTATTCCCCTTTCACTGGAGACCCAGTCTCTCATTTTGGTATCAGCTTCTGTTTAGCATTTGTGTGGAGGCCGCGGGACCCTATGGACCCTATCATTACAGGAGGGCCTCCCATACAGGAGGCCTGCTTGTCTTATGAGAAGCTGGTCCCATAGAGGGGGAAAAGCTTTTGTGCTTTACAGTGAGTGAGGGGGGGGGGGGGTCTGGTGCCTTTCTGGTGGGACTGTTTGAGGCCGCCTCACTACAGGAAGCAGGGAGAGAAGACATGGGTGGCTGGAGCTTGAGAGAGGAGGAAGAGGAGGATCTGGGAGGAGGAGGAGGAAGAGGATGGGGGAGATGGAGAAGCAGGAGGAAGAGGAGGAGAAAGGGGTGGAGGGAGGCTTTGCTTTAAGAACAAAACAAGGAAGAGGCACACAAGACAGACGCTGTCATGCAGCAGCAGAGATGAGGTGAGAAAACAAATGGAGGATGTCATGTGACAGGAAGTGGAGAGGAGTAACAGCATGGGTAAGAGGAGGGAGTGAAGTCATGGAGTGAGTGATAGAAAAACACTGCAAGCCATGTGACAGGACAGGTGGCAGAGAGGCAGAAATTAGTAACAGGTCACGTGGCAGGAAGTTGAGAGGCGTAGTGGAACAAGAAGTGGAGAATGGTCACATGACAGGAAGTGAGCCGGGGCCTGTGTGTGTACCCTGGAGAGCTGTAGCTGCAGCTGCTCTCTGAGGGCCTCAGGACAGGAGTCCAGCTGACCCCGCTGCTCTGAGAGCTGCTTAGCCAGATGCTCCACTCGCTCGCGCTCACACTCCAGCAGTGCTCTTCCCTGCACATACACACACACATGGACAGGCAAGAGGACAGACACACACACACACACACAAACACACACAGAGACATACACACACACACGGACAGACACACACACAGACATTCACACACACACACACAGACACCACATGGACAGACACGAGACAGACACACACACACACACACACAGACACGAGTACACACACACAGAGAGACATACACACACACAGAGACAGAGACACGCACACAATACACACACAAATGGAAATGGAACATACACAGACACAAACACAGAAACAAACATGGACATACATACGGAAAATGACACACGCACACACACACACACACACACACACACACACACACACACACACACACACACAGAAACGGACACACATATATATACATAGACACACATACAAATAGGCATACATCAACAGACACACGGACAAGGACACAGATACACACAAACACACACACACACATCCAGACACAGACATACAGACATGGATACAGACACACATGGACACACACACACACACACACACACAGACAAACAAGACAGAGAGAGACCAAAGGGCTGGGTTAGTGTTGACGGCAGGGAAAAGGGAGGGGCCAAGCAGTGAAAATCTACTCAGCGGAGAGGATTAGACACAGAAGCTTCTAGAACACCCATAGCCATTCAAATGTCCACTGTATGTCACAACAATAACTATAATGTCAAAGATGAATATTTGACACTTTCTGACACTTTTTATACACTTTTTAAACACTTTAAGATTTCTATTAGTTGTGGCAAAGAGTTACATAATAATGATTGGATTCGTTCTTCATGAATCACATGTATGTAAATAACAAAAGAGGTTTATGGCTGCGACTCAAATGGACATTTGCATGAAACTGAAATTTCACTCCTCCTTTCTCCTTCTCTCCCTCTCTTTCCCTCGCTTTCTCTCTCTCTTAACACCAGTCAAACTGGTTTGCAGGTGGGCTGACACAGGCATTGCCCTCACAGTGTAGTCTGTAGTGTCACTGTGGTTACCTGAGTTTTGTCATCTGCGGTGTTCTTTTCGGCGGCGGCCATCTTTTCGTTGAGTTTGTCCAGGAGCTCACGCTCCCGCTGCAGCTGGGTGACCTCCGAGTCCTGCTCCCCCTCCAGGAGAGCCTTCTCCACCTCCATCTGAACGAGAGAGAGGGAGAGAGGGAGAGAGGGAGAGAGAGAGAGAGAGAGAGGGGGGAGAGAGTAGAGAGTAAAAGAGAGGGAGAAAAACAGAAAAAGGAGAGACAGAAGAGATAGGGAGACGGACAAGTTGCAAGTTGATAGCCTGGTAATAAAACCAGACCCTCGTTCTACATCTTCATTTCGTACAGAGGGTCTGGACATTCGGTAGTGAGATTTGATTGCTTGCTTGAGGTGTTTAAGTTTAAAAACATTGGATCAGCCTCTGTCTGATAGCTTGCCTTGACTGATTCACAACACCTCCCTCTGTTAAAATGCCTCCTGAGACAACAAGCTCAATGGGATCAAATCCAGACTAGCACTGTAGGGAGATGATAATCAAGCTGGAGTGCTAGGAAGGCATAGCCAGGCTATCAAGTTAAGGCAAACAGCTTATTTGAGCAACCTTACTTGAGCAATTTGATTACATCATCAAAGTCACATTTAAACTCTGGCTTGCTCCAGCCACTTTCATAATGAACTTTCCAAACTAACTCCACCCATTAACCTACAGACTCCCCCCCTTTTGCTCTGACCCAACCCATCTCTCTGTCACTCCCCAACAACCCCTCTGACAGACACACCCACTGCTCTGGTGCTTTCCTCTCACCTCTAACCGATCCACTCATTTCTCTGTAAGACCCCACCCACCTCCCTGATAGATCCCACCCACCTCTGTGCTAGACTCCACTCACCTCTCTGATGGACTCCTCCATCTGGTTGTCCAGGTCTTTGACCTTCTGTTCCAGCTCCTCAATGTTGTTCAGCACCTGGATGCGCTCCTCCTCAATTCGTGTCACTTCCTGCTTCAGCTGCATATTCTCTGGCGCCTGCTGATGACATCACAAATGGTTATTACTAAAAGAGAATTTCATGCAATCACCCTAATAAATGTCTTTAATACACACACATACACACACACACACACACACATACACACACGCATACACACACACACACGCACAGGCCTTCATGTGATCTCTGGTAATAACATTTACATTTACATTTAGGCATTTAGCAGACGCTTTTATCCAAAGCGACTTACAAAAGAGGATAACATTCAAGCTACAACACAATGAAAGAACTAACAAGGAGTGCATATTGCTAATATAGAATCTGCACTATTTTAAGTTGAAAGTGCAATAGTGTAACGCAGTGTAGAGAAATTAAATTATTAAGTGCATTCTCAAAAATTTACGCCAGGAGATATTCTTGGAAGAGCTGGGTCTTCACAAGTTTCTTGAAGGTGGAGGGGGTATCAGTTTATCTGGTAGCACTTGACTCCTCCATCTGGTTGTCCGGGTATAACATAATGAGTGCCAATGAGTGCCGTTTTTAGTGAGTGAGTTCAACATAATCACCCTAATCGATGCCTTAAACACTCACACACACACACAATCACATACAAACACCAGCATGTGGAGCATGTGTGAGCTATCGGGCCTAATGGTGAATAGGGCTGCTAAGACTGCAGGTAATGCATGTGTGTGTCTGTGTGTGTGTGTGTGTGTGTGTGTGTGTGTGTGTCTGACAGTTCAGCTCAGTGGCTCTCAGGGAAGAATGGGGGTGAGACTAGTTTTGTGCCTTTCTGAGTTAACTCCACTGAGATCTGCCATCACACTTTCCATTAGCAAAAGGAGTGGGCCGAGGAGAGGAACAAGAGGGATGAAGCGGGGGGGAGGCCAATTCACACAGAGAGACTCCCAGATGGAAGGATTTTATATAGGAGCCTTCTGTGTGTTTACAATTTTAATCAGGAAAGCATCAATCCCACCCTTTGTTAGGCTAGGAGCAGACCTGCTGACTTTTCCAGTATATTACGTTTAGAACGAGATTTAGGAGATAAAACCAACAGACTGATTCTGTATGACTGGGAGTAAGTTATAGCACAAATTCAAGGTTCACTGAGTTGTTGGCTTATTACTGTCATAATTGGTACCATGGCTAGAACAGACTGATTAAGATAATATCAAACATGTTTGATTCAGTCTGATCAACAATGGAAAAAAACTGCAAGGTTTCAAAATCTGTCACCCAAACACACATAATGACTCCTGCAACGACTAACCACTGAACATGACTACTGTTGATTACCTCGAATTACCTATGACGGGCCCGGACAATCCATTGTATCAAAGTACCCTTTAATACACAGTTCAGCTCAGTGGTTGTATCGTATCAAAGAAAAGCTGACTGGTATTTAGCAGATGCTTTGATCCAAAGTGATACAGACTCACAACATGGGGTTCGGGAACTGATTGTCAGTCGAGCGACGTAACTGCTGTTCCACCACGCATGCAATTTAATATCAGTAGCAATATCGGGGCTAAAAATCTGTAGGTTTGGTCCTTTTAAGCTTTAAAGTAGTGAGACCTAGTTGAGTTAGCAGCTAGCCAGAGCAAGATGTAAGTTCCAGGCCACTAAAGGCTAGAGTGCAGGGCTGCAGGGATATGCAGCAGTCTGCCAGAGGGCACAGTGCAGTCAGCCCAAACCAGCTGAAATGAGTTTTCCACACCAGACTGTCTGGGCCTCCGACCAGCGACAACACACACCTGTGTCTCTCATCAGGACATATTATACACTCTCAGATTCCTCTCCTGTCTCTCTTTAGTCCTCTATATACACACATTCACACACACATTATTTTCACATACACATGCACAGATGCACGCCCACATAAACACACACACGTACCCACACACACACACACACATGTGTATACATAAACACACCTGGCATGGACACGCAACATGCTTTTGCCAGGGCTGCCAATCAGTGACTTTGTTTTCCCAGGTGGACATGTGTGTGTATGTGTTTTGTGTGTATGTGTGTGTATGTGTTTTGCGTGTATGTGTTTTGTGTGTATGTGTGTGTATGTGCTTTGTGTGTATGTGTGTGTATGTGTTTTGTGTGTATGTGTGTGTATGTTTTGTGTGTATGCAGTCATGTGTTTTAGATAATTCTTCAGTTTGAGCAGATTATTGGTAATGGTATTTTAAAGACTTCTCTGGAAACATTTGGGAAATCTTTAGGCTGTTTCAGACTTCAAACACTTTTGCCTTTTTTCTAACTTTCTGTATTCAGCTTTTTCTCTTTCATGCCTCCCTCACCTCCATCTCACTCTCTCTCTCTCTCTCACACACACACACACACACACACACATTATGCACACACACACGCTTGCACATATGCACACTACAGACACATACACACAAACACACACACACACACACATTATGCACACACACACGCTTGCACATATGCACACTACAGACACATACACACACACACACATTATGCACACACACACGCTTGCACATATGCACACTACAGACACATACACACAAACACACACACACACACACATTATGCACACACACACGCTTGCACATATGCCCACTACAGACACATACACACACACACACATTATGCACACACACACGCTTGCACATATGCACACTACAGACACATACACACACACACACACACACACATTATGCACACACACACGCTTGCACATATGCGCACTACAGACACATACACACACACACACACACACACACACATCATGCATGCTCTTGATACACACATATACACACTACACACACCACACACACACTACACGCACACTCACACACACACACTCTGTAATACTGATGGGGATAAAGTCATTTCCTGTGGCTCTGTGCCCCCATCCCTGTTTAGGAGGGCTGAAGCAGCATTCCCCTGAGAAAGGACATCAAACCCCAAACACACCATTAAGTCATTAGGGCTGGAAAAATACACCACCGGGGCTAAACACACGGTGCACACACACACGCACACACACACACACATACATAAACACACACACAACAACACAACACACGCATACTATACTGCAATACACACTGTACTGAGAAACACACACTTTACCACAACACACATAGCACCACAATGGCATGGAGACTTCTTTCAGGACAGGACAAATTTAGAGATAAATTTAGGATAAAGTCAGGAGTAGCTTTAACATGTCAACATGTGAATACAAATGGGCCCACACACACACACACACACACACACACACACACACACACACACACACACACACAGAGAGGCACATACTGGTGACAGACCCAGGCCAAGAAAGGTGAACCTCTAGCCTCACACGTCTCTGTTTACTGGTGACATTCTTTCACACACTCACACGCATGCCCACACACACAAACACACACACGCATACCTACATTCCAAAATGATGACTAGTTTCCACTAGCTCATACAGACTCTCGTAATATACACAACATTTGAGGTGACCAGACAGAGACTTTTCCACGAAAATTACACTCCACTTCAATTAGGCCCACATCATGGCTGAAGGAATGTGCAAATTACCCTCACTTATAAAAAGTTAAAAAGTGTGTATTTTGTGACCGAAGTACAGATGGCATGAAGTTCAAAAGTGTGACACACACACACACACACACACACACTCAGACACACATATTGTGCAGACTGCTGGTATTGCATCAGCCATGGGACCAGTTTATAAGGGTCAATTCTTTCTCCTGCTCAATATCCCTCTCTCTCTCTCAAATCAAATGAAGCAATGTTCAAATGAATAAAGCAACTGTTGCCATAGCTACAGGAATGACCTTAGCGACTTAAACGAACACTTGAGCCCTAATGAGCACAAAAGTGGAGCAGCCGTGGCCTACCGGTTAGTGTTAGTGGTTCAGGCTTGTAACCAAAGGCTTGCCAGTTCGATCCCTGACCAGTGGACCATGGCTGAAGGGCCCTTGAGCAAGGCACCTAACCCCTCACAGTTCCCAGTGCACCACTAGGCAGCCAACTGCTCCAGGTTAGTGTGTACTTCACTGCTCCAGGTTAGTGTGTACTTCACTGCTCCAGGTTAGTGTGTACTTCACTGTGTGCCGTGTGCGTTTCACCAACTCACAGTTGGGTTACATTCAGAGACCAAACTTCCCTCATGGGATCAAAAGACAAGTACTGTAAAGAGAAGTATTGGTTATTGGTAAATGGACTGCATTTACATAGGCAGCTTTACAATGTGCCTCACATTCACCCATTCATACACACACACTCACACACTGATGTCAGAGGCTGACATGTAAGGCGCCAACCTGTACATCGGGAGCAATGAGGAAGAGTGTGTTGCTCAGCACACTTTGACAGGGTCAGGAGGAGCCAGCTTCAAACCTGCAACGTTTCAGTTACTGAGCGAGTCCTCCGCCTCCTACGTCACCATCGCCCAAAACAATCAATCTTTCCAACAATCTCATCAAAAAGCAATGCTGTCCCTCTCTCTCCTTTATCTTACATTTACATTTACATTTATGCATTTAGCAGACGCTTTTATCCAAAGCGACTTACAACTCATCAACTATCAATTTTTCAGGGCCAGTCTCCCCTAGAGCAACTTAGGGTTAAGTGCCTTGCTCAAGGGCACAACGGTGGTAGCCGGGATTCGAACCCACAACACACACACACACACACACACACACACACACACACACACACACTGGGCCTTACCTTGTTGTGCAGGCTGAGACCAGGTGAGTGTGTGCGTGGGTCTCTGTGTCCGCTGTGTCGGCGCAGTCGCACCTGCGTCTGTCCGTCACGCGAGGTCTTCGTTCCAAAGCCATTCTCTGTCGCCACAGAACCAGCTGCGGAACCGGCAGGCGTGTCGGAGAACACAGACTCGTCGTCAGACACTTGGAGCTTCTCCAGCTCGCGGTTGATCTTCTCTAGATCCGTTACTGCGGAAACGTTAGGAGGCTCATGCTCAGTGGCTCCGCCCAACTCTGAGCACAGGTTGAGGATGGTCTCGAGACGCTGACGCTCCTGTAGACACACACACACACACACACACACACACACACACACACACACACACACACACACACAATAACAGATCAACTGATTTACATGTGATTCTCTTCTCAAGAAGAGGTCTACTGGTCTACAGCTGCCTAATTCTCAAAAAATCATGTTTTTTATTTTTCAGTCATCATTTTGTTTATTTTACCTGTTTTTTTTTTCTTTTTTCTCTATAATTCTTATGTCATTTATGTCATTTCATTCACTGTTCTTTGCCTTGTCTTTGTAAAGCACACTGGACTGCCTTTATAAAATATAATATATATATATATATATATATATATATATATATATATATAAATAAACTTGCCCTGCCTTGCCTTGCCTCATGTGAGTAAATCTGCATATTAATTCACAAACGCATAAACTGTCAATCAAAAAGTCAACATTCTTTTGATATTCATACCTTGACAGGTATACACACACACACACACACACACACACACACACACACACACACACACACACACACACACACACACACTTCTGAAATGTTTTTTTTTTCCAAATCTGAAATTGGAGCCCAGGCAAGGCATTGATGTTCCCTCTCCAATAGCGAGAGGTTTGTGGCCACAGTAGCATTGCCAGGTTCCACACAGTGTTCCCAAATAAAAGGCAAATTAACCACCAATAAAAACCCAGTAAAACAGAACTCACACAAAACACACACACACACACATACACATACACACACACATTTGGAAAGATGCACTACTCTTGAAGAATATTTGAAAAAAGTTTGTGGCGTCAACTTATGCAGCAGTTGTGTTTTTTGAACAACATCTTTCTGTGCGTGTGTGTATGTTTGTGTGTGTATGTGTGTGTATGTTTGTGTGTGTATGTGTTTGTCTGTGTGTGTTTGTGTGAGAGTGTAACACAATCATGTGAATGTTTAAGCAGAAAGTATTTATGCAGATGAGCTGCGCGTGTCCATGCTAATGTGTCTGTTTATGGCAGGGATGAGTGTATGTGTATGTATGTATGTATGTGTGTGCGTGTGTGTGTGCTTGTGTGTGTGTGTGTTGAAGTAATCAAATCAAGGGTTGATAAGTCTTGTTTACTGTTAGTCTGCTATAGACTGCTAAGTACATTATGCTGTGTGTGCATTTGTGTGTTTATGTGTATGTATGTGTGTGTGTGTGTGTGCGTGTGAGTAAGTGAGTAAGTAAGTGAGTGAGAACGAGAGAGAGAGAGAGAAAGAGAGAGAATGTGTGTGAGTAAGTAATTAAAACAGCAGTAGATGAAACATGTGTAAGTAGATATGTGAGTGTGAGTGTGTGTGTGCGTGTGTGTGTGTGTGTGTACGCGTGTCATATATGAGGAGAGACTAATTAAATCAGCAGCTGATGAAACGTGTAAGTATATAAGTAGATATGTGTGTGTGTGTGTGTGTGTGTGTGTGTGTGTGTGTCATACATGAGGAGACTAATTAAATGAGCAGCTGATGAGACTTGTGGCAGTAAGCCATAAAGTCACCCCTAACCACTCTAACTGAAGCATGTGTTCAATGGTCAAAAGCCATCAGACTCTTTCATGTTTTACTGACATACCAGTTTCCCCTTTTAAACTAACGGTACCAGGACACACACACACACACAGGAACACAAAGTGTGTGTGAGTCTGTATGTGTTAAGTGTGTGCATGTTCCAGTGAATGTGTGCGTGCGTGTGTGAGTGTGTACCCATTTCAGTCCTCACTAGTGTGTCCAGCTTCTGTGCCGTAGCCTCTTATCCCTCTGTGTCTAGTGTGTGTTCAGCACACATGGGTATGTAAGAATGCATGTGTATGTGAGTGTGTGTGTGTGTATGTAGGTGTGTGTGTGTGTGTGTGTGTGTGTGTATTCCAGTCCTCACCAGTCTCTCCACCTCCTGTTCTCGTAGTCTCTCGTCTCTCTGTCTCTGGTGATAGTCTCTGAGCTCCTCCTTGCCACTTAGTGAACTGATGGAGCCTCTCCTGGGACCCATCCCTTGACCCCCAACCCCGACACCCCCTTTTCCGAACGAGGCCCTCCGCTCGCCGATGCCCAGGTCCAGGCTCGGCGCCGAGCCCACCGAGGACAGGCTGGAGCGACGCGGACTACTGGGGATGCAGGCGATCACCGTGACGTCCGGCGGACGCTCCAGCGAGGGCATGCTGCGTCGTGGGCGAGTGCCGGAGGAGCGGCGAGGGGGGGCAGGGAGAGGGCGGGGGGTGGGGGGGCCCCCATCCAGCCGGTAGAGGCGGGGAAGGGAGCGGCTGTGGGCCCCGCCGAGACCGTTGAGCGAGCCCGTGGAGTACTTTCTCTGTCGCGGCGAAGGGTCGCCGACGGAGACGGCGTCGTGGTCGCGCGAGGAAGAGGATGAGGAGAGGAGTCGCCGCCCCAAGCGCGGGGAGGAGGGCATGCTGCATGCCCCGCTGGGGCCGCGGCGAGTCAGGGGCAGCCCATCCACCCCAGCTCCTCCCCCGTACGACAGCGACGACGCCCCGGTGCCCGGCGTCCACATGGTGAGCAGCGACCCCGCGGTCTGCGGCCGACGCCCCTCCCCGCTGCACATCAGCAAGCTGTCCTGTGATTGGTGGCGCATGCGGGAATGACCGTGTCCGAGCGGCGAGGGCGGCATGCTGAGGCTGCTGCTCCCGCCGGCGCTGGGGACTCGTATGGAGAGGGGCGGGCGCTCCTGCAGCAGCAGCGCCGGGTGATTGGTGGAGAGCGGGCTCGGGGAAGGGGATAGGCTGGCGCGGAGGCTGGCCTCCAGGGCCGACTTGCGGCGCTGCAGGCTGTCCAGCAGCTCCTGGAGCTCCGCTTTGGAGCGACCGCCACCGCCACCGCCGCCACCACCGCCTGTGCTACTGCGTCCGCTGGACGGGCCCACCCCCGCACTGCCGTTAGAGTGCTCCAGCTTCACACAGTCTGAACAGACGAGCAGAGACACACACACACACACACAAAGAAACACCAGTGTCAATGCTTTTATACAGTGCTGAAGGGTTAAGGTCTCAAAAGTGAGTTCAAACACTTCTGAAAAAGGTCCTCACAATACACAGACATACAGTATATAGCCTCCAACATACACACAAACACATACAGTAGATGGATCGTGGACCAATGTGTAAACACACACATACACACACACACAAACACACAAACACAATTCCTAATTATATAAATATTAAGCTAAGCCATTGTTACTATGCACTTGCTCTTGTCAGCACAGGTGCAGGCAGCCATGGGAATGTAGCCATGGAGGTGGAGTGCCATACTCATGATGTCACAGACCTTCCAAGACCGCGTCTGATACGTCTGATCTCCAGTTACACTTTCAGACCATTACCCCTCAACCACAGACGAAAAGCAAACATCAGGGATTTATCCAACATTCTCAGCACTCTGTGAGTTTGTGTGTGAGAGATCTTGTGGGTGGGTCGATATGCATGTGTCTGCGTGAACATTAATATTGTGTTTGTCAAAGTGTGTGTGTGAGTGCGTGTAGATGTGTGTGTGTGTGGTTATGGGTGTGTGGGACTGGTGTGTGTGGGAGTATGTGGGTGGGTCCGTACACATGTGTCTGGCCTAACACTGCAGGTCTGCAGTAAGCAGTGTGTTATGATCGCTACAACAACACCCAATCTGTCCCTACGGACACCAACCTCCTGAATCAGACCTTACAAAAACAACACAGACTCAGGCAACTTTGAGAATGCCTGCTGGGAGCAAAGTAACAGAAATCCTTCATTTTCTTGTGGGCCTTTGCAAAAGCCTTTTAGAATGTGGTAAATCACGAGTGAGGACCACAGAGCCTGAGTCTGCACCTTCATTTTGCCTCAGGAAAACAAAAAATAAACTCTAAGAAGAGGAGAGCAAGCATATTTGACAGATTTAAATACAGCCAAATGACAGCATCATGTTACAACAAAGCACAGATTTCCACTACAAAACTGACCAGTTACAAGCAAATGTGAAATCCAAGAGAATCCTGACTGCATATGGAAGGACTTGTGTCTCTAAATTTAGCGGGAGAAAATGTGTGTGTGTGTGTGTGCGTGTGTGTGTGTGTGTGTGGGGAGACCCTGAAAGGTGGTCAGCTCTATAAATCCAACCTGTCTACAGGCCCTCTCATTGTGCCTGACCACAGAACAGCACAGCTTCCTGACAAACACATGAGAGAAGAGGAGAGGAGGGCAAAGGATGGGAGAGAGAGATAGGAGTGGGGAGGGGAGGAAGGGAGTGGAGAGGAGAGGAGAAGAGAAGAGAGGAGAGAGAGATAGGAGAGGAGAGGAGACGAGAGGAGAGGAGAGAAGAGGAGAGGAGAGAGAGATAGGAGTGGAGAGGAGAGGAGTGGAGAGGAGAGGAGAGGAGAGGAGAGGAGAGGAGAGGAGAGGAATGGAGTGTAGAGAAGAAGAGAGGAGAGGAGAGGAGAGGAGAGGAGAGGAGATTTTAAAGTGTGCAGAGGGAGAGAGGAGTTCCCAACCAGAAGTGACTTTAGTCCTCCTGACTTAATGGTGTTATTAGCTAAACTGAAAATAAGCAGGTTTCATTCCAATAACTTACACTTACCACAATATATGACAGATTTGTCTGTCAGTAAAAAATATGTATGTATGTATTGTACAGTATCCCTGCATTCATCACATCAGCAAAGCTAGTTAACAACACCAGGGGGATATCATTCCTAATATCAAACACACACATCTTTAAAGTGGCCAGGCTAAACGACCTTACACAAGCTCTACGGGCACATCAACCACTAGGCCTTCCCTCCGATGTCTAGACAATAAGAATGAACTACTGGTAGTCATTCACTAGACGACTCCATTACCACATAGTTTAAGACCAGACTCATATGTGGACACATTATGTGGCCCCCTTTGCTAAACACAAGAGTGAGAAAAAGAAGGTGATTCGCTTGTGTGTGTGGTGTGTGTGGGTGGGTTCGCGCCTGTGACTGAGAGCATGTAAGTGTGTGTCTGAATGTACACACTGTATGTCACACATGTCTGAATGTACACACTGGAAGTGTGTGTGTGTGTGTGTGTTGGTGGTGATGGAGGTTCAGGCACAAGATCATTACTCACAGCCAGATGGGATTCTGAGTGTGTGTGTGTGTGTGTGTGTGTGTGTGTGTGTGTGTCTAAGCTGCTGACTAAGGAGCCAAGAAAGCCCCTTTACAGACCTATCTACACCCAACACAAACACGGATGTCTTGGGCTGACAAAAAGGCCTCTTCTAAAAATGGAAGAAGGCGAGAGGGGAGAGACGCCTCGGAATTCCACTGTTCTCTCCACACAAGGGAAGGGACCTGCACAAAACCACAACAACACTACACCACCAACCAGCTCTACTGTGTGTGTGTGTGTCTGTGTGTGTGTGTGGAGAAGGGTTTGTAACAGGCTGTGTGTGTGTGTGTGTGTGTGTAGAAGTAGAAGTCTTTTATTATAGAAGTCTTGTGTGTGAATATGTAGGAGTCCATATGTGAGTGCATAATTCCCCATCCATAGGGTATGTGTCTGAATATAAAAAGTGTGTATGAGTCTGATTCCTTGAACATATGATACAATAAGCAAGTAACCACAGGGCTCAAAATGCTGTGTGTGTGTGTCTGTGTGTGTGTGTGTGTTTTTGAAAGGCCAGACCACCTGGGTGAATGGGCCCACAGTACAGCGGAAATCTGTTTATCTGATGTGTATGTGAAGGAGTGTGTGCCTCAGCGAGTCTTGCATGTGAGAGCATGAGTGTGTGAGTGTGTGTGTGTGTGAGTGTGTATGTAAAGGGGGTGTAGGGGGGTGCAAATCAGAGGACTTTTCAACATGTATTTACACCCTGCTGACTCCAGGGAGGTCAGCGCTATCACACTGTTTAAAAATCACAAATCACACACGCGCACACACACACACACACACACAGACAGTGAGGGAGAGAGGGAAGAAAATTCAGGCATATAAAACAAAAAAAACCTGATAAGAACAGACAGACAGATGGACAAACAGATCGACAAACAGACACACACACACAGACAGACACACAGTCAGACAGACAGGCTGGCAGAGAAACAAAACAACCAAATAAAAGGGCCAATAGCAGGTAGTCAGAGAGCAATATATGCCTGGGGAGAGAAAGAGTAATATCATTCAGATAGACTGACTGCAGGAAAGATAAAGGAAAGAGTGAGAGAGAAAGAAACAGAGAGAGAGAGAGAGACAGAGAGAGAGATATAGAGAAACGGAGAGCAATACATGCCTGGAGAGAGAAAGAGTAATATCATTCAGATAGACTATAGTAAAGATGAAGGAAAAGTAAGAGAGAGTTTTTCTATTGATTTATTCATTGCTTTGAAGAGGCTGATTAGTGAGGAGAGACAGATAGAGAGACGGAGCATGAGAAAAGAGGGAACGGAAAGAGAGACAATGAGATCAAAGAGCTGAAAGACAGATAAAAGGACAGACTCAGTGATGAGAGAGGGATTAAAGGTGGAAGAGTTGGAAAGAGATAAGGAAGCAGTAGATGAAGCAGCTGGAGAAGGAGAAGAGGCCGAGGTTAGACTGATGACACGAAGAGCAAGAGAAATAAAACGTCCTCCAGAGGGAATGAAAGGAATCCTCCTCTGTTCTCTTTGTGACCGTTAGTGTTGTTATCAAATGCTTTGGCGACACATAAAGGACATGCAGAGAACAGGAGGAAGATTCATACACACACCCGCACGCACACACACACACATACACACACACACACACACACCACAAGAGAGACAATGATCTAGATAGGAAAAGAGGGAGAGACAAAGATGAAGAGCAGAACAGAGAAAAGGAAAGTAGAATGGAGATCGCAATATCAAACCCTCCAGGGCTCTGGATGTGATGTTGGGTGTTAAGGGCTTCCTACCTGAGCTGTAGCCCAGTGGCGCTGCACTCTTCTGGGGTTGCATGCTCTTCATCAGGCTTGCCTCCTCTGGGTGGTTGAAGCGGAAGTAATGAGATTTACCCAAACACAGTGTGTATCCTGTGGGATGAACAACATACACACACTTGACACAATTGAACTTAAAGAGCATCTACACACTCTCACACACACACAAACCCCACCACACCTCTCTCTCCACTACCTCTGAAGCTCAGCTAGGACAATGCAATGCACAGCTCTTGAAACACATTCAGAGACTCTACCCCAGCTTGGGATTTGCCAAGCCGACATCACACAGCAGCAGACATCCCAGATTCTGCCTGACCTTGTGTTCGGTTCAGTCAAACAGAAACAGGGTTCAGGGTTTCCTCTCTGGACTGAATTAGTGGAGGGAAGTGTTATTTAAACAACGGAGAGAGACAGGGTTGAGTGGAGCTCAGTTTGACAACAGGTGAAGGCCAGGACTGAGGCAGAACTTTCTGTGTGTGCACCACACCACAGTGTGGTATCTAGGTACACATACCTAATCTAAGGTTTCTACTCAATCTGTCGGTATGCACGCACACACATTTCATCAATATACTAAAAGCTAAAATGACTAAAACTCATTGCCCAAAGGGATGCACTTTAACCAACTCTGTGCCCATTCTTTCTTCTCTGTCCTTAAGGGATATATAAAGCTCATTTCACTAGTTCATGCTCCGAGATGTGAGGAAATAAAATGGACAGAAAAGACAAGGGTAAGACTGGTCCCAACAAACTCCTCTGGATCCAGATGACTCCAGATGACCATCTGGATCGTGAGTCGTATCGCTGGATCCCGTGGGACTCGCTGCACTGGCAGTGGTCCAACGGGATCCCAGCGAGCACCCGAGAAGCCTACGAGATCAGGTAGTCTGAGGGAGTTACAGCAAGTAAAGTGCGTTGAGCGAGATCGCTGATCGAGGTCCTAGAGTGCAAATAGAATGATGCAGGAATCAACTGCACTGGCAGAAGTCAAGCAGAGTCTAATCAAACACCATCCCATCTTACTGTCTATTGATACTGAAGATATAATGAGTCTATCTAAGCACATAAATTACTAGGCAATATTTGGGTAGGCTAATAGCAACGACAATTACTGCAACACTATGTAACATTTATCACCGTTTTAGGTATCCATTTCATTTACATTTATGCATTTAGCTTTTATCCAAATGTGACTTACATTTATGCATTTAGCTTTTATCCAAAGCGACTTACATTTGTCAACTATCAACTACATCAGGGCCAGTCTCCCCTAGAGTCCCTAAGTGCCATCATCAGACCTTTTACCTTGGCGTATCTTTAAATTAACTGAATGAAATGTAATAACATGAACTTGCATGTTACAACCATCAAACGCAATTAGTGTGTTCTAGCAGAGCCAATAACATTCTGGAGGTCTGAAGGTCTGGCGCGCCTCTTATGTATGGTCTACTAGTTCACACTGACACTGCCCGAATAAAATGAGAGGTGTGAGGGGAGGCGGAGGGTTGCAAGTGAAATGCTGAAGCTGTCGCTAAAGCTCCAGCAAGAAGGCAGTGTGTGTGTGTGTGTCTGTGTGTGTGTGTGTGTGTGTGTGTGTGTGTGTGTGTGAGTGTGTGTGTGTGAGTGTGTGTGTGTGTGTGTGTGTGTGTGTATGTGTGTGAGTGTGTCTGTGTGTGTGTGTGTGTGAGTGTGTGTGTCTGTGTGTGTGTGTGTGTCTGTGTCTGTGTGTGTGTGAGTGTGTCTGTGTCTGTGTGTGTGTGTGTGTGTGTGTGTGTTGGGGAGGGGGAGGGGGGGAAGTGCTCCTGATCACCAATTATTGATGGGTAGATTGATCGATGGATGATCGTTCTCATTTAACAGAAGAAGTCAAAAGCAGTGAATCCACAATCTTAACCTAAATCTGCACACACACACACACATCTCTCATCTCTCTCTCTTGTATACATATATACACAGAGACAGACAAACTCAAAATCATGTGCCCACTATCTTTACATATCTCTCCACACACACACACACACACACACACACACACACACACACACACACACACCCACAAACAAATTAAGGGGAAGCACAAACAAACCCCTTAGCCCACTGGCTGAACTCTGTGTTTATGAGGTCATGGCAGTAATATGACTGTTACATAAAAACTTAAACTCCTCAAGGCGGAAATCCAGGAAAGTGACAAACCAGACAAAGCCACACAGAGCCCGAAAAATGAAAAAGGGAGTCAGAAAGAGAAAGGGAGAGAAAGAGAGAGAAAGAGAGAGAGAGAGAGAGAGAGAGAGGAAGAAGAGGAAAAATGAGAGACCAGTGATTATAAAACTGAAAGAAGTTATCTCAAACGTCACACTGATTTCTTCTTACACATCATACAGAATTCTTTTTACACATCACACACAAACTCACATCTCTCACAGGGCACATTCACACTAGACCCTCTGCTCTTGACCTGGGTTTGTTTGAATTGGTGGTTCTTTTTCATAATGTGAATACAGTCTACTGAACCAATACCACTAGTGCACTAGAACAAAGAGGGGTCTGGGGTATAGGTCACTGAAACTTAGGTGCGGTTTAGTTTGGTGTGAAGTTATAATATAAGCGTAGCATACACTCTGTAATTGGATCTCTGCATTTAACCCATCCATGAATTAGTGACACACACAGTACACATTTGATCCAAACCAGGAAGTAAACGGTACTATTGAGTTCAAGTGTTGCTAAGTGATAATGGTAAACAGAAGTTTGTGAATACAAATAAACAGACCTGTGTGTGCAAATAAAACTGTCAGGTGAACAGAAAGCAGCAAGCTCAGGTCAGGTCAGGTGTAAGGGGGATTAATCACACTCCAGTTGGGTCCAGCGAAACAGACCAAGTGTGAAGGCAACCAGTGAGATGGATGCACACACAGTACCTCTAGCAAACTCTACCAAAGCACATACGGTACCTCGAGCTAACTCTAATGGACACACATACGGTACCTCTAGCTAACTCTAATGGACACACATACGGTACCTCTAACTAACTCTAATGGACACACATACGGTACCTCTAGCTAACTCTATCGGAGCACATACGGTACCTCTAACTAACTCTAATGGACACACATACGGTACCTCTAGCTAACTCTAATGGACACACATATACCTTTAGCTAACTCTACCCGGAGCACATACGATACCTCTAGTTAACTTTAATAAACACACATATGGTACCTCTACCTGGTAACTCTATGGTAACTCTACTCAACCACACTCACATACGGTACCTCTAGCTAACTCTAACGGACGGACCCACGATACCTCTAACTAACTCTACCGGAGAACATGGTACCACTACCTAACTCTAGCGGAGCACATACGGTACTTCTAGCTAACTCTACCGGAGCACATACGGTACCTGTAGCTAACTCTAATGGACGTATACACGATACCTCTAGATAACTCTACTGGAGAACATATGGTACCACTACCTAACTCTAGCAGAACACATACGGTACGTCTAGCTACAGAACACATATAGCACCTCTAGCTAACTCTAGTAGAGCACATAAAGCACCTCTAGCTAACTCTACTCTACCAGAGCACATATGGTACCTCTAGCTAACTCTAATGGAGCACATACAGTACCTCTAGCTAACTCTAATGGAGCACATACAGTACCTCTAGCTAACTCTTACAGAGCACATACAGTACCTCTAGCTAACTCTACTCTACCAGAGCACATATGGTACCTCTAGCTAACTCTACTCTACCAGAGCACATATGGTACCTCTAGCTAACTCTACCAGAGCACATACAGTACCTCTAGCTAACTCTACCAGAGCACATACAGTACCTCTAGCTAACTCTAATGGAGCAGTGGAATGAGAGAAATGTTCTGCTGCTAAGTGCAAAAACAGATCTAAGAGGAAGAGCTCGCATTCCAACATCAATCCAGAGGTTCAACCTAACCTAACACACACACACACACACACTTTCTCTCTCTCTTTTACTCTCTCCACACACACAGGCCTGATCAAAGTCACAAAACTAATCATTAGTGACAACCCTTGTGTCTTCACGAAGAACTGGGTTCTAAGAGGCTTGAAACCACACACACACATCAACTGCAGATCTAAACTGCGATATATCTGCAATCTGCACACCAATAAGTAAACACACATGTGCTAGTTCAGACACTCCTAAACTCCTGAGTCTAACAACCCAATGACTCCCAATTCATCAGACTGAGTGAGTGTGTGTGTGTGTGTGTGTGTGTGTGTGTGTGTGTGTGTGTGTGTGTGTGTGTGTGCAGGATGTGGGGGATCATTTTACCCCTCAGTGACACAATCCTGCAGCATGAGTTCACCAACCACCTTTCCCTGCAAATCACACACACACACACACACACACTGTATGTTCATTCATAAACTGAGACAAATACATGAATTTAGGTACAAACACAAAATCCTACCTACCTACTATTGCACATGGATAGATAGAGGAATGAGGTTGTGTATGTACTTGCCTATGTGTGTTGCACATGCTTTTAAGTCAGGTTATAATTATGGTTTCAATGTTTTGTGCAAAACAAGGTTGTGGGTGCCAGTGGTGAAACAGTGTGTGTGAATGTGTGTGAGCAGCACCACTGATGTCTGTGTGTGTGTGTGTGTGTGTGTGTGTGTGTGTCTAAATAAACAACGCTCAATCTCAAGGCTAATGATTTGCAGTGAATGTCAACCCCTCCAGGAGTGCTTAAGAGCAGAAACATGCCCTCACCACAATTTATTGTTTGACCCCTTTTTACATCCTTCTGGATCCTCACACTGTCCCATTGTTTCCTAAGCGTTGCCTGTCCAAGCTAATAAACGACTTTTTAAAATGGGGAAGGGGTGTAGAGTCTGGCGGCGGGTCTGACCTATTCAGCATTACCGGGCCCACGACGGGGGGAAAACCGGAGAAAACTCCCTCGCCGTCGCAACACCCCCCTCGCCTCCACGTTTTAACGATACGTTTTACCACATAATTGCCGTGCCCCCGGGGTCCAATGACCATATTAACCAGCGCGGTTTTCCAGGCGGCGGGAGGTATGCGCCTGGTGCCGGTCCCTGTTTGGTCATGGGTCAGCCTAGAGAAGATACCCCTAAGAAACAGCCCGCCAGTGAATGACCAACTGCATTCAGCATCTTGGAAAACACCCCCAAACCCCAACTTGCATAAAGTACTGGCGCACGCATCGCTTGACATGGCTAACACTTTACAGTGATTTAGTGAATGAAATCAAGTACTGGAGTAAAAACCAAGTTGGCGACTTCACGCTCGCAAAAATGGTAACAAACGAAATGCTTTACATAACCCGACACAATGTCAAAATAGCAAAGCAGAAACCAACCTATTCTTCGCTATACTCTCTGATACTTTCACAAGAGAGTTTCGCATATCAAACGTTCCTGAAATAAAGCTTCTACGTCATGCCACTAATTCATTCAAAATTCTAAATGAAATTATTAAATAACCAGAAGTTACACAAAGACACCCGATTAAATTTCACTAATCTCCCGATTAGCGGTTGTTATTTAGAGATACTACGCCTCGTATCCTCATCAAAGCGCCACGGTCAAGAGTATTCTGAAAATACATGGATAACTGCGTCACCGAGTCGCTCATTCCAGACTAAAGTTTAGTGAACTTTGGCGAGGCTGTTTACCCAGAGGAAACGACACTGACCTTTGTTTGCCGTCCCATTCAGATCGCTCCGCTGGTGATGGACGGTCTCTCTCCTCCTCACTCTAAGAGACTTTGCATGACAAAGGGACAGACACTGTGCCCAACGATATTCTCCCCTCTCTCTCCAGACGGTACTCCTCCCACAAGCCAGATCCCCAAAGTCCGGACCTCTCAGCGCTGGAGTGGAACTGTATCGGTTGGGTGGTCGGTGCTGGGGGACGCGCCAACTTCACAAAAAAGTAGACAGGGGAGGGGGTGATGCTGTAGCCCCTCCTCTTTATCGACCCAACGAGCCTCTCTGAATCAATACCGCTATCTCTTACTGCCTGAACATGTGGAAGAACTGGTCGTTTCACTTCAAAAACGCAATCCACAGAACTTTTGCCGCAAGCCAAACCGACAAAGTCCCCGTCTGTTGTTCTACTTGTGAGGAAAAACGAATTAACAGTAGAATCTGAAACTTTCCAGAGTAAGGGTGAGAGGGGGAAAAACTTTGTTAACTACATGCCTTTTCAATCTGGTTTTAATTAGCATACATTGCCCGGTCTATGTTGGGAATTTTTCAGGAGGCATAAACTGAATTTACTGTAATTTCTGGAGTGATACAACGCCCACTCGCCCTAAGGCTACATCATGAACAAACAAGTCTTGCCAAGATTGCCAAGAGATGATTATCAAGTCTCTGATTCACAGGCAAGCCCTATATGGATCAATGGCTGATCCACAAACACACTGATGACAGGGCTGATGATTTGTCAGAATAGCCTTTGGAGTGGACCCTGATGAAGTCAAACTGATGAGGCCAACCTGTGTGTGTGTGTGTGTGCGTTTGTGTGTGTATGTGTGTGTGTGTGTGTGTGTGCGCGTTTGTATGTGTTTGTGTGTGTGTGTGCGTTTGTTTGTATGTGTGTGTGTATGTGTGTGTGCATTTGTGTGTGTATGTGTGTGTGTGTGCGTTTGTGTGTGTGTGTGTGTTTGTGTGTGTGTGCGTTTGTGTGCGAGTCAGTCTGTAATCAATGATAAAGTCTCTGAACCATTGAGCTGGCATGTTACAGCGACAGCCACGGAGCCAGAATAATCTAGTGAGAGACTGAAAATGAAAGGTGGAATAGAGAGATAAAAGAAGGACTAGTGAGAGAGAAAGAGAGAGAGAGAGAGAGAGAGACCCCTCCTCTGTTCCCCATCCCTCTCCCAGATCCAGTTGCATCATGGAGAGGGGATATGAAGGGGAGGGGGGGGGGGCTGGAGGAGTGCCTAGAGAGGTTGATTACTTCCAGACCTTTATTTCTCTTTCTCTCTCTCTCTCTCTTTCTGTCTTCTCAATCCTCCCTCTATTCTTTCCTTTCCTCTCCCTGCCTCTCTCTCATTCCTCCACCCCTCTCTGTCGTTCTCTCCCTCCCGCTCTCACTCACTCGTTCACTCTTGTTCTTTTGTACTGGGAACTTCTTTCCCTCTCTTTTTCTTCCTCTCTTGTTCTCTCCTTCCACTCTTCCTCTCTTCTTCTTCCTCTCTCAATCTCTCATTCCACTCTTCCTCTCTCAATCTCTCATTCCACTCTTCCTCTTTCAATCTCTCCTTCCACTCTTCCTCTCTCAATCTCTCCTTCCTCTCTCAGTTTCTCTCTTTCTTTTCTCTGCAAGTTATTACTTCCTTTTCCAATCTCTCTATCATCAAATTCTGATTCTTTTCCTCTTTCTTTACGTACTTTACTTTCTTTACTTACTTTTTCTCTTCTTTTCCCTCATTTTCTCTCATCTCCACTCTTCAATCACTCACTCTCTCCCTTCTTTCCCCCTCACTCACTCACTTACTCCATCCTCCATCCATTTACGTCCTCCACACACACACACACGCACACACACACACCATACAGAACATTTCACACCTCACCACACAGACATATATAAACATATGTCAAGGATACATAAACACAAAAAGACACACAGATAGACGAACATGAACACGCTATAGGATGGACACACACACACACACACGCACAGTCAGTACTTCAAGGACTCATTCATTGCGTGTGTATGCATGTTAGTGTGTGTGCATGTATGAGTGTGAGAGTGAGTGTGTGTGTGTGTGTGTGTGTGTGTGTGTGTGTGTTTGGGGCTATGATG
The DNA here is from genome assembly GCA_015244755.2 of Tenualosa ilisha. Taxonomy (NCBI): domain Eukaryota; kingdom Metazoa; phylum Chordata; class Actinopteri; order Clupeiformes; family Clupeidae; genus Tenualosa; species Tenualosa ilisha. The sequence continues at coordinate 420,068 of PYXC01001933.1, read as the reverse complement.
ACAGGCAGCTAGATGTAGAGCAGAGGTTTGCTGGCGTGAGTGAGTGAGTGAGTGAGTGAATGGCTCTGGAATGTTATTATGACACATAAGGAAAGGGAGGGTCAATCTCACGCTGCTCGGGTAAAATCACTAAACCTCCCTTGCTGTTTGCCAGACAACAGTAACTAAGGCTGGATGTGTGTGTGTGTGTGTGTGTGTGTTTTGTCTCTGTGTGGGTGTGAGTGTGTGTGTTTATGTGTATATGTGTGCGTGTGTGTGTGTGTGTGTGTACGTGTGTGTAATTGTGTGGGTGTGAAAGACAGAGAGTGTGTGTATTTGAATTTCTGTGGGTCAGACTGCATAAAAGTATGGATGGGGAGTGTTCCATGCGTGTACTGTGTATAGTATGTATGTATAGCCTAGAGAGTGTGTGAAGGAGTGACTGTGTGTGTGTGTGTCTGTGTGTATATGTGCATGTGTATGTGTTTGTGTGTATGTGTGAATGTGAGAGAAAGAGTATCTGAGTTTAGAGAGTATTTATGCACAAATGTGTGTTTGGAGTGTGTGGGAGTGTGCAGCTGAATAAACTTGAAGCTAATCGCAGTCTAGTAATGTGTGTAGATGCACTGGGTTTCTGGTGTGTGTCTGTGTGTGTGTGTGTGAGTGAAAGAGAGAGAGAGAGCGTGAGAGAAAGAGTTAATGTATGTGTGTGAGAGACAAAAAGAAAAGACATGTAGACAAACAGAACAGGAAAGTTATAGGAAAAAACAAAAGAAAGACAGAGAAAGTGAAGGGAGGAAAGAAAGAAAGAAAGAAAGGAAGAAGGAAAGAAGGAAGGAAGGAAAGAGGCTGTATGATGGAGTCTGAAAGCCAGCTGGTGGGGCAGCAGCTCACTGAGGTCATGTTCACTGCTCTCTTTGAAACCTGTAAATATTTACCTGAGCCTCATGGGGCTTCCACACACACTCTCCACAAGACCAGAGAGAATGCACACACATGCACACACACACACACACACACACACACACACACACACACACACACACTTCTGTACACTGTTTTGATTCCCTTTCTTGCCAGTCTTTGTCTTGTCAGGACTCCAGTCCTGGTGTGTTGTCACTTGGCTTTGGGTGTGTGTGTGTGGAGTGTGTTTCTCTTTCTTTCGCTCTGTGTTTATACGTGTGTGTGTGTGTGGGCTATCACTGGTCTTGTATCACACATGTTGGTGTGTGTGTGTTTTGTGTATACACGTACAGTATGCATATACAACATACAACATTCAATATACAATATCAGTGTATGTATTTCTGTGCACGTACTTGAGTAAGTACAGAAAATTAAACATATTTTTTTCTCTCTGCAACACCCTCTGTGTGGTGTGTATGTGTGTGTGTGTGAGCGCTTGCACATGTGTATGTAAAGAACATCACTGAAGTATGTAAATATCCCTGGAAGAAGGGTTAGAACGTGTGTGTGCTCTCACTGTGACAATTAGCCAGATAGAAAGAGAGAGAGAGAGAGACAGAGAGAGAGAGAGAGAAAGAGAGTGAGTGAGAGAGAAAGAAAGAGAGAGAGAGACGAAAGGGGATAGAAAAGCAGACAGAGTAAGAAACAGTGCCGATATTCTTCATCAGATCTAGGCTAAGTTATCCAGATAGTCCTTTTGGGTAAACAATATCTGATCAAAATAGATTACAGTTGCTAAGCATCTCCTTGGTTTGTTAGCCAGAGCCTCCACACAGAACACTAAAATGGGTCACTAAATTCTTTGAGAGAGAGAGAGAGAGAAAGAAAGAAAAAGAAAAGACTCTGAGTTTTAATAAACCTTTTACTGAACCATAATATGGATCAACCATCCCTCACAAAACTACCATGCAGCTATTTCACCATGTGAACGTCCCATCATAAGCAATAAAATCTTGTTTATACACCATTTTCATGCAAAGAGGCTCTTGTTATTATAAGAAAGAAAGAAGGAAAGTAAAAGAAACATGCCAACACAGGCATATTTTCAGGAACCAGACCATACAGAGGAAAGAGAGACACAGAGAGGTAAAACAGAAAACAGACAGGCAACCTCAACTCTTCAGAGAGAAAGAGCGGAGAGACAGACAGAGAGGAGAGGGGGGGGGGGGGGTGTTGACAGACAGGACAGCAGCGCAAAAGAAGGCAAGAAAAAAAGGGTATGACTAATGCCCCCCCCCCCCCCAAAAAAAAGCTGACTGGGAGCTACCTTCAGGAAGTCATTCATCGTTTGGTTGTTTTTGTTGTCCTTTCTGAATTACCCTGACCAGGTTAATGCTACACAAACACACAAACACACACACACACAAACACACACACACACACACACACACACGCACACACACACATACACCACTTCAAACATTATTATGTTTCTTTACTCCTTAAAACCACAGGCATATAAACAACACCAAATCAAATCCCTGCTCTCAGTCACTAGAGACAGCGAGAAGGGGAAAGAGACAAATGATCTGGAACTTCTAAGACATACAGACTTCTATTCCAAACCACTGGATGCCAGAATGTCCTCCATGAATAAACAGTATCTACATGTCTGTCTATCTA
>PYXC01001933.1:365000-412500 GCA_015244755.2 Tenualosa ilisha | reverse complement strand
GGGGACATCACATAGGAAACAGTGAGGAGCAGACCTCAGCTAGGAGACAGTGAGGGGGGGACATCACCTAGAAAAACAGTAAGGAGGGGACATCAGCTAGGAGACAGTGAGGAGGGGACATCACATAAGAAACAGTGAGGAGCCTACATCAGCTAGGAGACAGTAAGGAGGGGACATCACCTAGGAAACAGTAAGGAGGGGACATTAGCTAGGAGACAATGAGGAGGGAACATTACCTAGGAAACAGCAGTGTTACAGTCAAGACTGCCTAAACCAAGTCCAAGACACACAAACCCCACAGGAAACTGCTATATTCAAGACCAAGACAAGACCGAGTACACATGGCTACGTAGGAGGCAACAGAGAGCTGACAGCTAAACCAATAGGTTACCCTGAGAGATCAGAGAGAACACGTTGGCGGAGGCCAATGGATGACTAAGTGAACATCACCACGCAGGAACTATCAGCAATAAGTGAACATCACCACGCAGGAACTATCAGTAATAAGTGAACATCACCACGCAGGAACTACTAGTAAAAAGTGAAGATCACCACGCAGTAACTACCAGTAATAAGTGAACATCACCACGCAGAAACTACCAGTAAAAGTGAACATCACCACGCAGGAACTACCAGTAATAAGTGAAGATCACTGCGCAGGAACTACCAGTAATAAGTGAACATCACCACGCAGGAGCTATCAGTAATAAGTGAACATCACCACGCAGGAACTACCAGTAATAAGTGAAGATCACTGCGCAGGAACTACCAGTAATAAGTGAACATCACCACGCAGGAACTACCAGTAAAAGTGAACATCACTACTCAGGAGCTATCAGTAATGCTCCGTGTCTACCGGCAGTGGGAGAAGCTCAGAGGCAGAGCGGTGTCTCAGCAGGAGAATCCCACCTGCTCTGATAAACTTTATCTGCTCCAGACCCACAAACTCACTGACACACACACACACACACACACATACACACACACACACACACACACACACGCGAATCCCAAATAGTTTGATCCCCAGAGGACCTGCTCCCCTGTGGTCCCTCAAGGCAAAAACAGACTTTCTTTCACTAATAAACCACCAGCACAATGTTTCTAAATCTGGGATCTCCAGCTGAACAGCTGGCTTCAGTGTTGGTCTGTTAGATAGTCAAAGTTGTCATTGGCACAATGTCATTCAGCTTGTAAGACATAAGCAAATCCTTCAGATTCAGTTGTTTGTCACTGTAACTCCAGTCCAAACACTTCTTTCATTTGCATTCATTCATTCCTTTACAAACACCCCAGCATTCTGCTCCTAAATACAAGGCCTTCACCTCTGTGTTGGGGTCTTGCTTGCACTGTTGGGAATATTCTGATACTGACCAGCAAACAAAACATCATCCCAAAACACATTACACAGCACAGTGGCCACAACCAAAGTACTGTGTATTTGATCTTGGGATATTTGGTGCATATTTGGCCTTCATAACTGGCGCTGTTCTTGCTGTTACAGTTGACATGCTTGTGGTCATGGTAATTTCTATTACTGTAAATACAGATACTAGCCAGCTGGAATACCACAAGCCTGTCCAGCTGCAGTCGCTGTGTGTCTGTGTGTGTTTGCATGTGTTTGTGTGTGTCTGTGTGTGAGTCTATGTGTGTGTGAACATATGAGTCTCTCTGCCTGTGTGTGTGTGTGTCTGTGTGAGTGTGTGTGTGTGTGTGTGTGTGTAAACATATGTGTGTCTCCGTGTGCGTGTGTCTCCGTGTGTGTGTGTGTGTGTGTGTGTGTGTGTGTGTGTGTGTGTAACCAAGGTCATCCAGCTCTTGTGGTATCGGGATGGAGGTTTACTAATGTTCCACGCACAGCTAGCTTAGCTGGCATCCGTTACACCGTGCGTGTGTGTGTGTGTGTGTGTAGTGCAAATACTGCTGTACTTTTTACTGTTATACCCAACATGCTCTCAATCCTCTCTAAACACTGCAGACAGCTAGCTGGAGTAACCTAACCCTAACCAGCTGTGAGGCTGCTGTGTCGCAGGGTGTTTCCCCTGTCTGTACTTTTCTGTTTTAAAATATGTGTGTGTGTGTGTGTGTGTGTGTGTGTGTGTACAGGAAGTGTGTGTATGGCAAGCCGCTGAGCTCATTCCCCTCTTCCTCTCTTTCACTCACATCCCATCCTGCTGCTGAGGTCACAGGGACTCCCCTGAGAGCTGAGATCTGCACTGTGTGTGTGTGTGTGTGTGTGTGTGTGTGTGTATCAGTGTGTTAGTGTGTGTTTGTCTGTCTGTCTGTCTGTGTGTGTATCTGTGCTTGCTGGTGTTTATTAGCGCCTATTTGTGTGTGTGTGTGTATGTCTGTGTGTGTGCTAGCTAGGTGTTTACTGGTGCATGTGTATGTGTGTCTTTTTCTACTGTAGGCCTATGTGTTTGCATGGATAAGATGGGATTACTTATACAAAGAAGAGCCTTTTTTCCTTAGCAAATTCTTTCAGTGCTGTCTGAAAATGGAGGACAGACTGCTTACACACACTCAGTCTGGGATAAACTACACCTCTGAACCACAAAAGGCTCTTCTCCGTTGGCGACAAACCAAGTGGCGTTCCCTTTAAAGACATCCTAGCCAAAGGGAGTGCAGAAGGGAATGCATCCACTAAACTCAAAACTGGCCCTTCATATGGTCCTGATTCTCCTAAGGGGGAAACCGCTGTGGAGAAACTTCCAGATGTGGTCCGGCCGAACACAATGGGCAGGTTTCTACACTAATCTCAACTTCCTTGCAAACAGCATGAGCACAGAATGGAATAAAGAGATCTGTGAGAGTGTAGAACAGAGTACAGAAAGCCGTTAAAGAGCAGAGGAAAAGACAGAAACACAGTATGGTGAAGCAATAATCATGAGAGCCTACAAAGAAATGTAAAGGCATAGAAAGGAGTGAGGGAGAAGCACTATGAACTGTAAAAGAGGAAAAATGCAGTTAAGGGAACAGTAAGACTGGAGAATGCGTGAGCAGAACTTTGAGAATAAATCGGAGTAAAAAGAACTAAGAGAACAGCAAAGGGAACAGAAAAGGAGAAGAATAAACTAAAGGATGTTCCACACCAGAGATTTGCCACGAGATGAGCTGACTACGTTCTAAAAATCAGCAACTTGCTGAAACATTCTTTCAAAAAACTGAAGCATTCACACCAATGCAACAACTTGCAATGGGACCTCGGTTGACATCACAACATCCAGATAAAGTAGCAAACTGGCTAATTAGCGAACAAAGTTACCCCATTTCGCTAACAATGGCTCGACTGATTGAGAGACATCATGTCATAAAAGCTGTGAATGTTTTAAAACCTTGAAACTGCGAGTTGACATACTAAATGTTTAGCAACAACTTGAAACCGCTTACAATAACATGAAACCGCCACAACTCCTCTCTAACATTGTTTCATCTTGTCGCAAATCTTCGGCCTGAACAGGGCTCTTAAGGAGAACCTGCAACCTTGCAGCGGGAGTCAAGCACCCTAACCACCCGACTGAAAGGCCCAGGCTCAGAGTCAACTGACTAGGAAGCTCTTGAGATGTCAGGAGGGAGGTTTACTAACCTTCTCCATGCAAAGCTAGGCTAGCTGGCATACATTCCACTGTGAAGACTTCCCAGCAACTTTAGTCATAAACAGGCAACTTAGAGCAGGCTGCAATGATCCAATCACATCCCTAGGAGCCTGTCATGATATTGCTTTTACAGTTGCCCCAGTATCATCACCCAAGGGGAGCCTGTGGTGCCTGAAGAACCGTAAGAGCTCAGAGAGCTGGAGAGACTAGATGAGAAAGTCTCTTTCGCTGCAGAAGAGGGACGAGACGAGTAGGAGTCTCCGAGCTTCTGCTCTCACTGAGAGGTGGTCACCAACTCGCATTATCTCCAAACAGCTCTCCTATTGTAGTCCACAACAAGGCCTCTGAGGACGGGCGGCTAAATCCGCCTACAGCAAGATACGGACATTCAACAGCTAAAAAAGGCACAGCGTCCTATTGTAGCATCTGTAGTGAGATTAGCTAACCTTTTTAGCATGTCAATTTTTAGTCTTTTATGTGATTATGCTGTTTAGGACATTTTGTAAGAATGAATGCAGTATTCTTCTGTGTTTTTTTTTTTTGCTTTTTTAACTTGAGAGTGCAACCTCAACAGGCATTCCTTGCACTTGTTTTACATTGCCAGTATCAAAAGTCTCGGCCCAAGCCCACCCTAGGTTTCAACACAAAGCCTCTTGTTTACCAAACAGCCAAATCCTATTAGGCTGTAATAAAGAGTATGATGCAGAATGCATCCATTTGCTCTGAAGAAATCACACCCTACGACTACCCCTCTGCGGCTTCTGCAGGACAATTTTCTGGTTTCTTCACACAGTGATGAATGAATTGAAGTGCATTCATGTGCTCACAGACAGACAGACAGACAGACACACACACACAAACACACACACACACAAACATGGGAATACACATTTTCTGTCATTTGTACACATAAACATTTATACAATGTGCACATACACACTGGAACAAGTACACAAACATTTACATAACAAAGCACACACACACACACACATCAGAGGCAAACAGAGACATTCCAGTTGCACTGCTATTGCAAGTCTGTCCAAGAGGCCCTTAAATCTGTGGGATGCATCGCCCCCTCACCCATAAGCGAAAGCAGATTGAGCTCCAGTTTAACTGGGTCATCAAGGGTCAGGACAGACTAGCAAGGCTCTGGTTCACAGCGCCAGAGTTATGGGCCCACGTGTTATGGGACAGCCGAGACTGAGATCCATATCTCAGGTACACACAGCTGGCTGGCTCTAACCTCCACACTAACATTTATAGGGTCATGAGAGACACATCAGGAAAGCAACAGGCATATAAACCTTACACTTACCTCTTCAACGTTAGTAAAGAGAGCATGTTAGAATGTATTTTACAGACAGCATGTATTGGGGATAATAACAGTGCCCAAATCACTGCTAGGGATATCACACAAGTCAGTATGAAAAGTGAATTACAACAAAAACCTATGAGAGTTGTAACATTAAAATACAGTTAGCTTTGTGTGAAAAGCCTTACTCACCCTCTTGAACCATCCCTAATAAGAGAGTTCTGACTTTCAAGTGCCACCCTGTTGGTTCCCAGCTCGAGCTTGAGATCGCTACCTCTGACCAGCTGACAATGGCTTTAAATATCCCCCCACGGAGCGCGTGACTGTCCGCTCGCCGGACACAAGCGCGTCTTTCATTGCGCGCGCGCTTCGTTTCCAGCCCATGAATATGTATAAATGTGAAGACTCAGAACCAAAGTAACAACGCATCATTGTTTTGTCATTGCAGTACATAACTTTCGCAATGTGACGTGGGTCTTAACATTCACACTGCATTCAACTTATAGTATACCGTGATTTTGGCCCTTGTGTTACGTGGGCTTGATGTCTAGACTTGCGCCGTAGGTAAATCCTGAGGTCATTTTACACTCAGCTATGCGCAACTAGGGGTCCATTTAATGCATTGTAAACGTAACTCACCATTGTCGTATAAAGTTGACCGCAGTTCGCCACAACACTCCTGGGAACAAAGTTGCTCCACACGGTTTGGTGCGTCTACACTAAATTAACGGTTCACCACAGGGTCCCTAAGATACTGGTGTCTCAGAATCATTCTGTTGACACCGGAGCCTGTAACAAATCAATAACCAAGCCTGGTATATTACACTGGTCGTACAGCAGCCATGGAAGAATGAGAAATCCGACAGCATATATTTCGCTGTTCCCACCCCTCATTCATAAAGTCAGAAAAAAGGTGTGTACCTGTGAGCGCAGCGCGTGGGAGAATTCCCACAGGTCATCGACAGAAGTGGAGCGTGCCCCTTAGATTGTGCCGCTAAAAAGTAGTTTTTCGTCAGACAGAGAGAGGAGCAAGCTTGTGATTTTTAATTTCTGGCTTCGGAAGGAAATTTCTTTCAGTAAACAGGAAACTGGGCCCCGGTGCAGCATGAGCGCGCGAGCACGAGCAGCAGTGTCCTATAAATCTGCAGACTGGAGGGTGGGGAACGTGACAGTCAGTCTTGTCTAAGCGTGGTGACCCCGAACCAGCGGTTCACGCGGTCAGCACGAACCGTGTAATTGACCCTAGTTTACAGATTACGGTGTGAAAGGCTACGTTATGGTTTGCTTTGGCAGATTATGGTTTGGTTTAGTGGATTATTGTTTCGCGTGGTAGTGAATAGTGCAAAAAATGTATGTATAAACCTATTTAATCCAGTGTAAACAACGATAACTGTCGATAACTGCAAATAAGCGATAACTGTCACCCTGACCTTCGACCTCTCTGTAACAGAGCAAAAATGCCTCCCTAACCCTGTATGTAGCTTGTTGGTCTCTTTTAGGGTGTGTACGCATGTGTTGTGTTAAGATGTATGTGTGTTATGCTGAGGCTAATGTTAGATTACAGACAGAGGCAAAATCACTGGTAGGTCATAATATAAAAGGCCTTGGTGGGCAAAGTCAGAGTCAAAAAAAGAGATGGTACTTCAAAGCCAGATAAGGAGATGGCATAGGGGCTGCCATCTCTGATGTCCCAAGACAGAGAGGGGAGAAATGGAGTGTTTACAAATGCCTTACAAACGCTGCCTTTTCTGCCGGCCCCAGGGGTCAGGCTGAGCCACTCAACCAAAGCATTTCCTGTCCTTAGGCTAACTTCACTCCCAACCCTGCCCCCACCTCCCACCAGTGTAAACACACGGATGGCAGACCCTGGAGCTGGACCTGTCACACAGACAGCAGACCCTGGAGCTGGATCAATCAGATCTTCTCACCACTGGTACAAAAGGGAAGCCTTTCTACCTGAGACATCATGAGAGTCGCCTCTGTAATTATTCTGTTTTTTCAGATTGTAGCTGTGTGTCAGAAATGTAGACCTGAGTTAAGTGAAAAAACCCGGAGTCAATCAGTCCATACTCCTGTTCTTTGAGGCTGCTAAGAGCTGTTGGTAGATATAAGAATGACAACATTTGGTACAATGTAGACCGAATTTGCAGACTGGCAGCTAATGCTAACTGATGGGGCCACACAGGAAAATGAAACTTCTTTGCCCTCATCAGTTAGTGTTGGTTGTCGTTTCACTATTTGGTCTGTGTTGCACCAAATTCTGTGAAACAACAGAGTTATGGGTTGATTCATGCCGTATAATTCCTTAAAGAGATGAAGTTTGTGTTTTGTGTGTGTGTGTTAGAGATGTGAATGTGATGTGGGTTAGTGATGAAGTGTGTTTATGTTACTGATATGAGTTTATGTTGAAGATGTGGCTGATGTTTTGGAGATGAGGTTTTATGTGAGATAATATGGCAACCGAAGAGCTGAAACTTGACTGCCAGCTCCCTGTTTGGATTAGAGATTATGATGCAATAATTGAGCAATGTGAAAATGAGATAGCGTTGATTCTTCTTCTGATTCTTTTCTGATAGTCCTCGGATAGGATTGTTGAATGAAGAGGCAGTGTGGAAAGATAACATCTATTGTGTAGTATTTGTTTGCTCCAGGACAGGATATTAACCACACTGAATATTTGACCTCGAGTATTTGGGCTGAGTTCACCAGAGACTGGCAAATGAAGGAGAGAGAGAGATGATGATGAGGAGAATATCTATGGGTCATTGTTCACACCCACTGCAGGAAGCATAACAGCCTAAAAAAAATAGTGCAATCTGTGCATTTGAGTGTTTGGCAATAGAAACATATTTTAACACCTGCTTGAAACAGAAATAGAATAATATTCTATATAATATCTCCATTTTAATTAACATTAATTAAACATTTAAGCTTTTTTCCCCATTTTATTCCCATCATTCATATTTGTACCATGAGGAGGTACAGTAAAAGCCTAGTTGAGCAGACACAGGAATTAGCTGAGGTGGAATAGAATGAGGACAAGGAAGGCAGGAATGTTAACAGCAGATGTTCTGGCTCAATGTCAGAGATGCGAGCCAACCTTGGGCTCTTTCCATTTTTTTTCCAAGGAAAGAGGGTTTGGCTCCCCCCTCTGGTTATTGTGAGGATTGCCAACAGTGTCTCTTGTGGGATAGGCAAAATGTGGAGAGCCATTTAGTGTGTGTTTATTTGCATGTGTGTGTCTGTGAGTGTCTGAGTGTGTGTGTGTGAGCATGCATGCATGGGGTTACTTGTGTATGTGTGTGTGTTTACATGTGTCAGTGCACGTAAACAGGCTTAAAAAGAGACAGGCACGTAGTGCTGCTGTGTGCCTTTGGAGTAGAATAATTACTTCCTCCTAGCTACTAGTTAGAAACATGGTGGCAGAGTCACATCAGATGAGACTATAACGATTTGTCTGTGGATCACTATGAAGGTTTAACTCAAGGGGGGAGAAAGTTACTCATAGATCAGACTACAGCTGATTTGGGCCTCTCGTCCTTAATGCACTCAGCATCCTCTAATCAGAGTTTTGGAAATACATCTGAAACAGTTTAACTAGCCTGCAGGTGATTTTGAGATGATCTCCTTCTTGCTCTCTCTCAAACACACACAGACGCAGACACACACACACACAAACACAATTGAATAGGGCTGTTTGTTGTTAGACACGGTCCATGTTATTAGTTTGTGATCAGTTAGGGCAGCTTAGGTTGCAGTCAGAGACGTGATATATCTGCACACAACTGATGACATGACTGATTATGTTTCAAGGGACTGTTTATTTACCATTTTACAAGCTACATTTCTGTGACATTTACCATGAGTGTTTCTGATTATGAATGACAGATTTTACATGTAGTTTAAATTTAAAATAACAGAGCGCTACTAGGTGACTAAGTGAAACATGTGTCAGTCCATCTCTGATATTTGTATATTTGTTAAAAATATGCCAGATGAACTGGCAAAAACCCAAGGCCCAGTGACTTAAAGAAAGTTTTTGATTTGAATTTGTGGCAATACTTTGTGCTCAACTAAACGGAATACGGTATGGACTAGCACGGCTACATTTTAACTAGTTGAAAGTAGCTGAATATCTATAAATGATCAAATGAACAATGTTTACCTACAGAGGAATCTTTATGCTACTCAATACAAAAACATCTGGTGAAACATAGTTGAGTGGGTTTAGTCAGTATGAGCATTCAACCAGTCTCCTCCTTAGAAAAGGAGACGATGTCGCTGACTAGCTCTTTGAACATACCCTATGGGGCTACACTCAAATAGAGATCACAGACTGTGACAGCAGATGATAAGCTGGGCCATGATATATTACTGGGGAATGATATGCTCAAACATGAATATCCTTATTGTCAATTCAGTACTCTTGAACTGTGAATTGACAGCCAAATACAGCAATTCAGGAACAACATCAAATGGTTTCTTGTTATTTTTAAGCAATTTTTTTGAGGGACATTTGTTCAGGATAAATTCCTAAAAAGTCCTAAATTTGTTTTACTACATCCATCACCTGAACCCATTGATTTGAAACTGCTCAGGGACTATGAAGATGCTCTCATCACTCTCTAGTATGTTAGGAACAATGCTGGTGCCCAAGTCTTTATGGGAGGGAAAGAGAGCCAGTTTGAGGAAGTAGGAGTCTGAGCCGAGTCCTTGCATCTGGTCCTTTGGAGCTCTCTCAGCTTCGCAGTGGATCACCATCACATGTCCTGGCATGGCTGGGTTGGGTACATTACTTCCTGTTGTGTGAGGTGTCGTGACATCATTTCCTGTAACCTGTGGCATTGAGTCACCACCTTCAGGTTGGTGGGGGACTACTAAATAATTTTCCACAGAACCTGGCACAACTGACTCACTTCCAGGTGGATACAGTGTTGCCGCATCACATTCTGGCACAGATGGTGCAGGCGAATCAGTTCCAAATTCCAGGGAAATTGTTACATCACATCCTCTCAGAGGTTCTGGTGGCTCATCACTTCCTAAAGCTTCTATTTCTGCAGCACCACACTCAGGGATGGGATGTCTCTGGAAATCAACACAGCTATTCTCCATATGGCCCTGGGTCACATTGGGGTCTGCCTTGGCTGCATGGAGTCTGAGACTGCTTCCATCATTTGGACCAGGACCATCTGACCCAAGCAGAGCGGCTCCAGAGAGATCTAGCATGGGCACATCTGTTAAACAGGAACAGTGCAGATTAGAGTAACTCTAAGCTGCCAAGTACACTTCAGGTGACACAACCCCTCCCCCACCCCCCAAAATAATAGAAAGCCACAGGTGTTTCATACTGGCTGAATCCCACTCACTCATAATGACAGAATAACTTAATGAAGCAGATTCATGTCAGTTTAAGCAGTAAGCCAGAGTCAATAAACCCTTAGCCCTGTTGTTCAAGGTCTCTGAGAGCTGTCGGTAGGAATAAGAACAAGACAATTAGGTAGAACGAGGACTAATAGCAAACTAACGAGGGCAAGGAAACTCAATTTCAGTTTTCTGGGCCCCTTTCAGTTGGTGTTAGCTGCCAGTTTGCACATCCAGGCTATGTTATATTAAATGTTCTTTTTCCTCTTCCTACTGACGGCACTCACTGAGTTTGAGTAACAGGCATATGGGTTGACTTATTTATGTCCGATAGCATATGGGTTGACTTATTTATGTCCGATTTTTCCTTTAGGTTTGAGCCTAAGACACATTAAAAATCAGTTATGGACCTGAGCTTAAGGCAGTGAATGCAGACATTACCCATTTGAGACATGCTGATCTTCACCAGTTTGCCTCCATTTGCGTGCCCCGCTGACCTCCCTGTGGAGAATGTGGCACTTAGATTTCAGTCATGCAATTTCAGAGAGCTTCGACAGCCATGAGAGTCACAAATGTCTTAGAGTTGTTATTATCAATGAAAGCACTCAAATCGGTCAAATCAGACATTGTAACTAAGTGTGATAATATTTTTAATGTTGTTGAAGGGAGTTTGCGGGAGCATCAGTCTGTCATTCCATAGCCAGTACACCTTGTCTGTGTGTAGGTGTGTGTCTGTGTGTAAGTGTGTGTCTGTGTGTGAGTGTGTGTCTGTGTGTGAGTGTGTGTGTGTGAGTGTGTGTCTGTGTTTTCTCAGTTCCTCTCCCCCTCTGACGTACCTCCCATCCTGAAACAGCGCAGCACTCCTGCTGCCATGGTGAGAACAAACACACAGATGGACGCCGCCGTTCCCCACCAGGACCTCTTACACACACGCTGGTCCTCGTCTGTCAACAACACACACACACATACACACACAAACACACTCACACACATACACACACACACAATCACACACACACATACACACACACATACACACACACATTGGTTAGGAAAAACAGTTTGGTCATGGTTCCTGAGAACCTTTGCTAATTGTGAGTGTTTTAATAGAATCTGCTCTCCAAAGCCTTCAGTTGATCTAAAAACAGATTACTCAAATCAGGCAACTATCTCTGGATTAGAAACCTGAAGCTCCAACATTTGCTATTACCATTCTGAATTAGTTTTTACAAAATGAGAAAGCATAAAAGAGTGCTCTTCTGGCCCTGTCTAGACTGGTACTGGTAGTACTCTCAAGCGTACCTGCACTTCTGTCTGTGATGTTGACCCATGTTTGGAGCACGTGTCTGGTCTGGAGGGCGGAGAAAGTGCAGGTGTAGCTGCCCGTGTTCTCCCCACTCTCTGGGCTCAGCAGATGGAGAGACCCGTTTCCCAGCAGCACTTGCTCCTGGTCCAGCTCTGCCCGACCCTCCCAGGGGCCGCTGGTGTGATGCGTGCGGCTGTCGTAAGTGAGGAGGACCATGGGGTCGCGACCTCTGCTGAAGGTCCAGGAGAGCGTGAAGTTCTGGAGAGACTTTGGAGCCACGCAGGGAATTAGTAGAGCTTTTTCCGACTCACCAAACAGGTCATCTGAGACAGAGGAGATGGAGCGGCACACTTAGAGAAACACTATAAACTTGGTAGCGCTACCTTTAACAGACAGACACAAAGCAACAGCCAGCCATTCATTTTCAACAAAGAAGGCCTTTGTCAGCAACAAGCAATAGTAGTCACTGGACACCGATCTGAAACAACTCCACCTCTGTTCCTTTAGCCTCAGTTTTTCTGCAAAGACAGTGCTCCATAGGGGGTACTGTAGCTCTGGCTGCAGCTTTAATACCACCTTCTGCCGCTTCTCAATTCCTGGTCCTTATGCCATAGCTGTCCTATCTCAAGTAAAGCTATATGCCATGGGCCTTTTATGGTGTAATTAATGTAATTTCAAGAACCCTAGGCAAGACCTATACATGCAAACATGTCTGGACCATCCCATCCTACCTTGCTGTTGGTGTGAGGCCGTCCACACCTGGGATCCATCAGCAGAGATGACGGAGCAGAAGTAGGTGTAGTCTGACAGATTACCCACAATCCCCACTGAGCTCTCTACGGTGAACAGGCCTCTGGAGTCCGCTGTCTTTTGGGTGGTGTTCACCAAGGAGCCTGGGGGGGCAGGCGGCTCTGTGGACCATAACACCTCAGGGGCAGGGTAGATGTTCTGAGACAGGCAGGTGACTGACTCATTGGTCATCTCCATTCTCACCAATGAGATCACAGCTGTGGAAGATTGACAGATCAATTGAAGCTGAGAGACTAGGCTGCTTTTTGCTCCTCTGTGATTATGTGTACACCTGTGATGGTAAAACCAACTCATAGAATCAAATAAATTATAAAATAAAGCAAGTAAGGCAATGATAATTGTGCTAATGTAAGTAAATGTAAGTAATGTAAGCTAAAAACCCAAAATACAACTGACAGAGAGGTCAATTGTATTTTCAAGGTCTGAGGGTTTGATCCATTTTATCTGTTTTTACTACAGTTTTTTCTGAATGCTTAAACACTAACAGTGATTCTTTTGGCACAATTTCTGAAACTATTAACAGTTGTAGTCAATCTGTTCACAAAGTCTGCAAAACTAAAAGGCCAATCTGCACTTTACACTCAGTTTCAAATTTTTTGATTATGCATAAGGCACCTGATATATTTTTCATTATCTGAACTAAATGAAAAACCAACCTTTTTCCTTTACTCCTCACATTTACAAGAAAAACAAATTTCCAAGAATATTTCTAATAGCTAATACCTTCAGATAGCATTTCTATTGGGGTCTGGATGTCCATATAAGTATATGGGTGTATACATGCAAATTGAAATGTATGTGTTACATAAGCCTAATGTATAGAAAGTTTCCACTGCATGGGAACATGGGAAGGTGTCTGAATGCCCTCTGGGCACAAAGGCAGCGTCTCGATTGTGGAAAAGTACCCAGACTACTGCTGATGGGAGAATGACTTTGAGTAGGAAAACGGTATGTGGGAACTCTGGCGGAGCTGGCCCAGGTGTGGGCCAGAACTAGCCTGGAGTCAGGTGAGATAAATGACAATGAGAAGCACAAGCAGCATGGGCTCCTATGCTCTGAAAGTGTTTAGCCTAAAGTGATATGCCTTATTGGTGAGATTGGAGCCAGTAGCGGCATGTTAAGTGCTATCTGGAGTTTGTGGTTTGTGGTTGTAGTAGGAGCTTTGGGAGTGAAGTTAAAGGACAAGTTCATTTTTTTACACTTAAAGCCTTGTTTTCTGATTGTTTATGATGAAGCACAATGTTAAGATATACATTTTAATGAATAGCTGTTCTGAGAAATGTGTAGCACCCCCTCCACTTACAGAATGGCTGCATAGGTGCACCACTGCAATCTGTCCTTAAACACATTAAAATTTTGTTTGTAAAGACAAGAAACTCACTGAGTGGTCAGTAATGTTCATTGATATGCTGACACAAAATTTGCTGCAAACTGTATGGTTTCCAACAGGTTTATGATCATTCATTCTCAATTGTGGACCCACGCCCACATCCTTCCGCCTAAGAGTTTGGAGCAATACAAGTAATGATGTAAGTCACACTTTGCGATGATTTTTTACTGATGGTGGGAAAGTTCTCGGAACAGAGGCATTCGTCAAAACTTTAATCTTAACCGTTGTGTTTCACTATGAATGATCAGAAAACAAGGCTTTAAGTATAAAAAAAATGAACTTGTCCTTTAACAGACTAATCGGTATCGCTGCCCCGAAGCTGATTAATTAAATATTTAATTAAATATCTGTAATTTTTTATTGTTCTTTCCAGTGGCTTAGCCTCTGACTGAGTGGAAACTGACGACTGTTTTTAGTCATTTGCTGAGAATGGTTATCCTCCACAGCTGATTCTTACCCCACTACATTGTCTCCACTAGTCTCCACTCCCAATTTCACCACACAATCTCTGTACTGTGTGTGTGTGTGTGTGTGTGTGTGTGTGTGAGTGTTTATGTGTTTGGGACTTTACAAACCTCTGTGTGAAACAAAAGTATAATCAGCAGGTTCACTTATTACAAAAGCTCTTTGAGTTGCACACTTGGGTCACACATGTAAATGGCTGAATGGCTGGAGGGTTTGAAGCAGAGCTGTGTAAATGGCTGCTCTTTACACTGACCTTTGACCCGGAGGTTAATAAAGGTTTCCTGGCTGTCTTTGCGGGTGCTGGTGAAACACTTGTAACGGCCTTGGTCCTGCACCTGTGACAGATGGGAGAACACATGCAACACATGAGCAGGGAAAGGAAGAGCCCCATACGAATTAAGGAAGAGCCCATACGAATTAAGGAAGAGCCCATATGAATTAAGGAAGAGCCCATTCGAATTAGGTGCTACTGAATAACTGAAACTGAAAACATACAGTATAGATCATTGCAAGAGAGTCTGATTACTAGCATCCTAGATGTTCCCACACGGTTTGAGTTTTTAAAAAAAATGCAACATTGTAAATTCTCACCAATCCATGTGAATTTACTTGCAAACCAAAGAACAGGAACCAACGATGATCATTTTTGTGTGTTACATTGACTGACAAGCCGGTAACAAATGCAATTTCGATTTCATTTACTTTCAGGCTAGTTTCCTGGACCTGAAGTTTCAGATCCTGCAAGTGTTGTAACCGTGGAACCTACGCTAGAGCGACGCAGGCGAGAGAACCTTCATTCACCCCGCAATGAGCCATTGAATCATCAAAGAGACCACGAAGCTGATAAATTAACCTAAAAACATTTAAACATGGATGTCTGTTGCAACAACATTAGCAAAAGCAGTTTGATATTATTTTTGTTTTTACTGTTGAAACAGTCTATTCTTAGCTGTCCTGATAAAATAATGTAAGGACATTTGATAGATTCCCAGTGGGACATCCATTACTGGGGCATGACACATGCTGACAAAGACAATTGTCAACATTCATCAGCCATCTTCGTATTGCCCACAGAGAGCTAGTTCGGCCAAACGAATCAGGTTTCTGTCTCCAAACAAAATGGGGAGATATTCATGACCTCACCTAGGATGGTCCACTAGACATCAAAATGACCCTCACCTTGACCCTGCGGAGCATGAGTGAGGCATTGCCGTTGGCGATGTGAGCGTTGAAGAGGTGCGTCCGTCCGCTGAAGTGCTTGTTCTGCAGCCTGAGCTGGTCCTTCTGATAGTAGTAGCTGTGCACGGGGATCTGCTGCTTGTACCAGTGGATCACCATGCCCCCATGCAGGAACGTGCATGGCAACACACAGTCCTCCTGGAACAGGCACGTCACCTCCGCATCTTCAGAAAGTTCCAGAAAACCAGTTTTGAGTGATGTTTTTAAAGCCTAGTGTACTAGTGTATATGTGTGTGTGTATATGTGTCTGTATGCTGTGTTTCTGCACAAATGGTGATGTGTGTGTGTGTGTGTGTGTGTGTGTGTGTTTCCTTTGCTTCACACCTGAAGCTCTAACCTTAGACTAATAAAGCACTTTCCTACAACACCTCCACCCTCCTGTGCTCCGTCCATCCACCCAACCATGACATGTCTCACCAGACACACACACACACACACACTCTTCCTACCCAAGCATGACCTAACTGCCATTCAGACTGCAAACCCACACTCTCTCCTCTCTCCACACACACACACACACACACACACACACTTCCCACACTCTATAGTGCTTTAGTTCCTAATAGTTCCTTCCTTCATCAAGTCAGTTTCAATTGCGCAATTGATGCGGTTGACTTGGTTACTTGCTCATGGTTCCAATCTAGCATTTTGATTTACTTTTGAGTCTGATAAGTACCCTGTACATGAATCCGTTCATCCAATGTTTCAACATGTGACAGACAAATATGACGCTGACTACCATCATAATTTTTCGATATAAATACATAACTGTGTTTCCCTGTAGAACAGGTGCAGTCACATGTGGATGTAATTAGACTGTGAGTAACATTGATTACATTCATAATGTATTTTGTATCTCCTCAGTGTAAAAATACAGTACGTCCATCAATAATATCAATCGTAGCTATAACATCTCTGACAAGTTGTGGTGTACGGGATGTACAAGATGCATAGTAGAAGATGTTAATATACTGATCAAACCTTCACCCATGATTTCATTCTAAATAAAAAAAAATCTTTCAGTTTCAGTCAAAAATTTCCAAGACAAAATGGCTAACTTGGTCTCTACACACTACACCTTATAAGGACTAGCTGCGACATTAGTGTAGTGGGAATATAAATTAGAAGTCCCGACAGATGTTCACTCAGTAAAAAAACATTCAAGTATCATTCAAGAGTTTTACATCCAGGCAATACAGAAGAAATGATTGAGAGAAAACAGAAGAAAGAGAAAAGAGAGACTGATTGTGAGGAAAAATAAGTTGAACTCGATGTGGAGTGAGACGAGTAATAACAGAAAGCATGTAAGGAAATGCAATCTATTAAAGAAGCATGTCAAATCTCATACACAATGTACATTAGTAAGCTAAATAGAGCATATTCATATTAAAGGAAGAATACACACAGTGTGTGTGTGTGTGAGAGAGAAAGAGAGAGAGAGAGAGAGAGAGAGTGTTTAGCTCGTACCTCTGGAGGAGGAGAGACCCAGCATCCACTGTAGGAACAGGAACAAAACAGGTGGCCTGTGTGTCCGAGTCATGACAGAGAGGGAATGAGCGCCTTTCCACTCAGACAGAGAAAGTGTGTGTGCGTGCATGTGTGCGTGTGTGTGTGTGTGTGCGTGTGTGCATGTGAGAGAGAGTGAGTATGTGTGTGTGTGTGAGTGAGAGTGAGTGTGTGTGTGTGTGTGTGTGTGTGTGTGTGTGTGTGAGAGAGAGAGGTGGATGAGCACATTACCCAGGGAGTAAAACTTTAACCAGACTGCTCCTGAGTGAACATAATGAGAGACTCAGTCATGTACCACCATAAATGAACTAGCAATTACTCATGGACTCACAACTCCCCGGTGTGTGTGTGTGTGTGTGTGTGTGTGTGTGTGTGTGTGTGTGTGACTGACAAAGAAAGACTATGAGGAGAGAAAAAGAGACATTTAATGGAGATGAGAGAGTGTGTTATGTGTTTAATGGAGATACTGTAGGTGAGTGTGTGTGACTGACAAAGAGTGTGTGTGTGAGAGAGAGTGTGTGTGTGTAAGAGAGAGAGAGAGAGAGAGAGAATTTAATAGAGATATGATAAGAGTGTGTGTGTGACTGACAGAGTGAGAGGGTGAGAGAGAGAGAACTTCATAGTCTGTGGAATCACCAATGGATTTTATTGAACGGCTATTGAAGGGCCATGCCTAGTGTCTGTGGGTTGGGTCAGGTGCCCACCTACAGGGATGTAATGTAGGTGGGCATTACAATCCCAGTTGCCATTGTTGTGCCCTTAAGCAAGGCACTTAACCCAAAGTAGCTCTAGGGGAGACTGGGCCTGAACAACTGATGTTGAACAAAAATGTAAGTCGCTTTGGATAAAAGCGTCTGCTAAATGCATAAATGTAAATGTAAATGTAATGTGCTGCCACAACAAGCAGGTCAAAGTAGCTAGTTGTTTGCAAACAGGACATCTGCTATACCTTTCTTTGATATAGTATGGTCATTCCGTACGCTGGAATAAAGGTTCTCAAGCCAAATCTGCACCAGCTCTATGATAAAGTGTACATGCAGAACTGGTGCACGTAATTCATATCCAACAAGATTGTTGGCCATCCCACAGACAGCATGCTTGATCGGGTAATTAACTCACATAAACTTGCATTTACAACTTGCAGCTTGCATAATAAACTTGCTCTAATTTCCACCCACGTTCTCTCAGCAGTACGGCTTTGTCTGGACAGATGTTTGTGTGCTATGCTTGGAGGTACAAACAAAGATAGAATCCCTGCTCATGTGGTGAACTCTAAACTGGTCAAAGATGTGCCGTCATAAACCTGCAGAGGATTGCTACACACACAGGGAAGATCTCATCTGATGTCCACCTCTTCACTTTTTTGTAGGACTTGCATTTGGGTCCAATGATGACACGTTCTTTCACAGCTTTGACATAACATTAACATTATCCATGTGGCCAAATGGATAGTGCAATGTTACATATGTTTACATTTTCTATCCATGCATACAGAACTTAAGTGCGAAGATGCTGCTACTGGTTACTTTAGTGAAGTCATCTCTGCAAGACAGGCTGTGTTTAAAAAGTCAGTAGATGCTATTGGTCTACTTCCCATCCCGAGGACTTAGTACCATCACAAACGGCGTTGTGTGCAATGTGTAGCCCACATGAGCCAATGTTTAAAGGGACTTGTTGATGCTGGAGAGTAGCTCTGTCTAGATTGAAATTTTCCAATGAACATTAAGACTCTCCATACATCAACTGAACCAGTTTTTCAGTCCAATCTCACCAAGAACTGTGCCCATTTTGTCTACATCATAATGTACCGTTGCTCAGCTGAAAAACTCCTAAATAACGTATGTGAACTTTGCCACCTTCCCTTGTCTGAACATGCAAATCCAATTATTTTCTCTGTAGCTCTTGATTTGCCATAAACAAACACACAGTATCCACTCTGTCTTGATATCGAGACTATCAGAGATTTAAAGTGCGGTGCTATATCAAAGGTGCTGACTCACTCACTGAATTCATCACTGCTGAGGGATGCCATCTTGGTGCTGCCACAGGTGAACTTTTTGCGTTTATTTTCGCTATCTGGAAACACCTTTGAAAACAGAGGCCTGATAATAATAATAAGAATTTATACTCTTTTGATCCCATAGGGAAATTTGGTCCCAATGAATTAGTGAATTAGTGTAACTCACACAGCACAAAGTGAAGTGAGGTACACACTAACCCGGAGCAATGGACTGCCTGCTACAGCGGCACCCGGGGAGCAGTGAGGGGTTAGGTGCACTAAAGGCACTTCAGCCATGGTCTAGTCTGGTCTGGTTTGGTCTGGTCTGGTCTGGTCTGGTCTGGTTTGGTCTGGTCTGGTCCGGTCATGGATCCAACCGGCAACCTTTCGGTTTCAAGCTCAAAGCCCTAACCAGTAGGCCATGGCTGCCCCCACCAGTAGGCCATGGCTGAGATGTCACTACATGAATTGTAAGAGTAGTGCGAGGTAGCCACCTTCAGAGCCTATAATAGGCCTATTTCTGTATTCAGTGTCACTTCAGATGTCAGAGCTGGTGTCAAGTTTAAAGGAGTTTGCAAAGCTGATGGTGCATTCTATGTCTTGTTTTGCAGAACATCATCACTGAGGCATCCTTTGACATTTTCTCACTGTAGCATTACTGTCAAGAGCCGCCACACATAGATAGAGGTAGATAGAAATACTTTATTTATCTAGAAGGAAATAGTTAATAACATTGATGTTGAGTACATCTCGCTCATGAAACACCATTACCATCTGCTACTAGGCAATGCCCGTATCGTTCAGATATTCAAAAATTCAAATAAAATACAGGCCTTAGGAAAATTAATACGTCAGCATTCAAAATATATAACGACAAAACATGTTGACATTCATGCATTAAAAATATAATTTTTAAAAATATTTTACAATTGAAAACAAAATAAAAAGGATATACAGTATCAAGCCCCTTTGTAAATTGTATGAGTCTTACAGAAACTGACTTAAAGCTATAGCTATTTTAATATATTGAACAAATCTAAAATTTTCTGTATATTCATAAATGTAAATACATAAACACAAAAACACAAGTTTATTCCCATCATCCATTACACAGTTGGACAACAAGTTCTCTTTTTGTAGAGTTCGATACTTTTGTCAAAGTACACCTAGTAAAAATTCATAGTCCAGTACCTAAATTTGATTTCTTATACAATTTCAGTGACAAAGAATAACAGAACTTGATACAGCAGGCTTGCTAACAACATAACAATTTCTGTGTAGCATGCAGACCAGTACTAAAATTAAGGTTAAAGTTGTCTATTTAGCAGACATTTTTATCCAAAGCTATAGAATTACTATGAAATGAAATTGTAAATGAAATACTTCACTTATTTGCACACTACTAGGCACTTGCAGTTTTGGATTTTGCTTCTATTAATAGATAATCTTTTCTAAATATTACTGCAGGAGAATAACTGTTCCTGTTGTACAACTGCCCTCGTACTAACCAAAGCATATTAAGATCATAATTCATATAGAAATAGCTTACTTACTATGAATAAGAGGTAATTAGAAGTTTATTGGAGAAATTCTTTGTTAATGCTTTACTATGGGTAGAATAAGCCATGCAAAATTAGGTATTAATAAGTGACTTGTAATGACTAACAAATGGCTATTATGTTACTAATTTGCATATTCATAAGCTGCTTACAAAAATGGGTACAAGTTTACTGATACTGTTGCATGTCAAATTCTGATGTCACTGTTACAAGAATACTGAGAAATATGAAGTTTGAGACAATAAGCATTACTTTTCACTAGCTTTTGTGGTGACCACTGGGTCAGGATTTGACAGAACTGCAAGTCATTTTTGCTTAGGAGGGGCAACAGAAAAAATATGACAAACTAGGAATTACAGGAGTGTGGTAGAGAAGGGCTATCCTTACAACTCTCTGTATGCTGCAAGACTTATGTGCTCTACCCTTACTTGCTCAACAGTACTTTCTTTAATAAGATACAATTTAACACTTACCAGGGGGGCTCTGTATGGGTTTGAGTCCCACTTGCACTTTGACAAAAAGAGAAATAAATTATTTAGTTAGGGCTGGTGCTAGCCATTTGGGTGCCTTAAGCAAAATTGCTTAGGTTGAGGGCTTGTTTACACATTTACACAGCTTGTTTACATGTGTCAGACACAGACAGGCGGAGGCAGTAGATAAACTAATAGTCTTTATTTGACACAAGAACAGGGGGATAACAAAAGCCGTGTCCATAACGGAGAAATAAAAGAACAATGCACAAAGGCAAGGGGCAAAACTAACACACAGGAGATTTACGAAAGGCAAGGGGCAAAACTAACACACAGGAGATTTACGAAAGGCGAGGGGCAAAACTAACACACAGGAGATGTAGGCGAAACACAACCGTAACAAAGACACAAACCAGATAAGTCGAGAGGGAGAAGATTCACGGGGAAGTCTAGGCTGACGCGGGAGGTGATGCCGGAGATCACGGAAGACGAAGGGAACATACGAAGGAACAGGAGACAAGGTAATAGCGACGAGACCAGACACCGAGTGAAGCGGGAGGGAGGCTTAAGTAGAGTGGAGACCAGGTGACACTAATCAAAACTCAGGTGAAGGTGATCGGGCTTGACGAGGTGAGTGCAAACGAGGAGATGAGCTGTGAGACCGTGGCGTAGAGTGAGGGGGCGCGGCCGTGACCAGATCCGATGCGGACCTGACATTACCCCCCCTCCAGGGGCCGCTCCTGGAGTACGACGGCCCGGGCGCCGGGTACGCCGGCTGGGGCGACCCCGGCCTCGGGGAGCGGGACGGTCCGGATGCTCCGCGTGGAAGGCGGTGAGCAGGTTGGGGTCCAGGATGTCCTCCCTCGGGACCCACGAACGTTCCTCCGGACCGTACCCCTCCCAATCCACCAGATACTCCAGGCGACCTCGACGGCGCCTGGAGTCGAGGACGGAGTCGACCACATACGCCGGGCCGTCGTCCAACAGGAGCGGCAAAGGAGGCTCAGGCCGCGCATCGGGAGCTGCGGAGAGAGGAGAAACATGGTGAGGCGCGTGATACGGTTTAAGTAGTGACACATGGAAAGTTGGGTGAAGGCGGTAGTGAGGGGGCAAACGTAACTTAAAAGTGACCGGGTTGACCTGCTGCACGATGTCGAAGGGACCGATGAACCGGGGGCTGAGCTTCCTAGAGGGCAGTCGGAGGCGGATGTCCCGAGTGGAGAGCCAGACCTTCTGGCCAACCTCATAGGTGGGTGTGGGCCCTCTCCGCGCGTCAGCGTGGTGTCGGAAGCGTTGGACTGCCCTCTGGAGCTGCTGATGTGCCTTTTCCCAGACCCTACCACTCTCCCGGTACCAGTCCTCCACGTTGACCACCGCGGAGGGTTCGGTGTGCCAGGGGAAGAGGGGTGGCTGGTAGCCGAGTGTGCACTGAAACGGGGTGAGTCCAGTGGAGCGTTGACGTAGGGAGTTCTGCGCGTATTCGGCCCAGGGTAGGAAGTGGCTCCACCGGTTCTGGTGCTGAGAGCAGAAGGTGCGTAGGAACCGGCCGATCTCCTGGATCTTCCGCTCCGTCTGGCCGTTGGTCTGTGGGTGGTACCCCGACGTGAGGCTGACGGCCACACCCAGGCGCCCTAAGAAGGCCCGCCAGAATCGGGATATGAATTGGGGTCCCCGATCGGACACCACGTCCTCGGGTAACCCGAAATGGCGGAAGACATGGGTGAACACTGCCTCGGCGGTCTCCGCCGCCGAGGGGATAGACTTCATGGGGACGAGTTTGCATGATTTCGAGAAGCGGTCTACAACCACTAAAACACAAGTAAAATCGTTAGACTTGGGCAGATCAGTAATAAAATCGACGCCTAGGTGTGACCATGGCCTCTGGGGAACCGGGAGCGGCTGGAGCTTACCCTCTGGGAGACGTCGGGGAGTTTTTGCCATGGCACACTCAGCACAACCAGCCACATACCTCTGGACGTCGCGGTGCATCTGCGGCCACCAGTACCGATCGCGGAGGAGAGAGAGGGTCTGGGCAGCCCCCGGATGGCCAGTGCCCAGGGAGGTATGGAGGCTTTCAAGCACCTCCTGTCGAAGCCCGGTGGACACAAACAGACGATCGGCCGGGGTCTCTGGGGGCGCTGGTTCCTGGGCCACCGCCTGGGCGACACGGTTGTCCAGAGCCCACTGGATCGGGCTCACGATGAGATGTGCCGGCAGGATAGGCTCGTGGGACTTGGGTGAGTCCGCATCTCCGTGGACTCTGGACAGCGCGTCGGCCACGACGTTCTTGGACCCCGGCCTGTAAGACAGAACAAAGTCAAAGCGGGTGAAGAATAGTGCCCACCGGGCCTGGCGAGGATTCAGCCGCTTGGCCTCACGTAAGTAGGCCAGGTTCTTGTGGTCAGTGAGGACACGAAAGGGGTGTTGGGCTCCCTCCAGCCAGTGGCGCCACTCCTCCAAAGCAAGTTTAACGGCGAGCAGTTCCCGGTTTCCGATATCATAATTCTGCTCGGCCGGGGTAAACTTGCGGGAGAAGTAGGCGCACGGATGTAGTCTGGCTGGAGATCCGCTTTCCTGGGACAGGACCGCACCTGCACCGGTGGTGGAGGCGTCAGCCTCCACGATGAAGGGCTTGGTAGGGTCCGGGAGCGTGAGGAGAGGAGCCGAGGCGAAGGAGGCCTTGAGGTCCTGGAGCGCCCGTGCCGCCTCGGGGGACCATTGGAGGGTCTTGGGCTTGGACCGCAGGAGGTTGGTGAGAGGAGCGACCACAAGGCTGTAATTTCTGATAAAACGTCGATAAAAGTTGGCGAAGCCTAACAAGCGTTGCAGTTCCTTGACCGTAGTGGGATCCGGCCAGTGGAGTACGGCGTCAACCTTCCCCTGGTCCATCTTGACGCCCTGGGCGGAGATGTTGTACCCCAAGAACTGGACCTGGCGTTCGTGGAAGACGCACTTCTCCGCCTTGAGGTAGAGGTGGTGTTCACGGAGCTTGCGGAGTACCTGTGCCACGTGCTGTTGGTGTTCGGCCTCGTTCCGGGAATAGATTAAGATGTCGTCGATGTAGACGAGGACGAACCGATGGAGAAATTCCCGGAACACCTCATTCATGTAGGACTGGAATACGGAGGGGGCGTTGGCTAGCCCGTAGGGCATAACCCGATATTCGTAATGTCCATTGGGGGTGATGAAGGCCGTCTTCCACTCATCCCCCTCTCGTATTCTGATGAGGTTGTAGGCACTCCGCAGGTCTAGCTTCGTGAACACCACCGCACCACGAAGCTGTTCCAAGGCGGCCGGAACCAGGGGGAGAGGATGGCGGAACTTTACGGTGATCCGATTCAGGGCTCGGTAGTCGATGCAAGGTCGCAGCCCCCCGTCCTTCTTGGCCACAAAGAAGAAGCTGGAGGCGGCGGGCGAGACCGACGGGCGGATGTACCCCTGGCGCAAGGCCTCCCGGATGTATTCCTCCATGGCCGCTTGCTCGGGCAAGGACAGCGGGTAGACCCTACCCCTAGGCACTGGCTCTCCCGGCAGCAGGTCAATGGCGCAATCCCAGGGCCGGTGAGGCGGGAGTTGTGCGGCGCGTGCAGGACAGAACACCTCGGCGAAGTGACGGTATTCGTGGGGGATGACGGTGCTACGGGCCGAGTGAGGGCTTTCGACTGACGTGGAACCCACCACCAGGGAGGAGTGACGGTGACGGGACCTAGGAACCGGGAGACAAGACAAACACTGGTTATGACATGAAACACCCCACTTTAAGATTTCTCCGGTGGCCCAATCCACCACCGGAGCATGCTGCACCAGCCATGGGCGGCCCAGGATAAGGTCCACGGTGGCCTCCTCGAGGACCAGAAAGTCTATACTCTCCTTGTGGCTCACGCCTATCTGGAGTGTCAGGGGGCCCACGGCATGCCGGATGGTCCGTCGGGTCATGGGCCGACCCACCACGGAGTGTACGACGTAGGGATGGGGGCTCTCCCGACGCGGTAGCTGCAGGCGTCGGCAGAGGGAGCCGGCTATGAAGTTCCCGGCGGAGCCAGAGTCGAGGAGGGCCCGGGCTGAAAGGGAGGCATTGGTGGTAGACAGGGTTATGGTGATCAACAAGGGAGATAAAATGGACGGTTGCAGACTGGTTCCACTCACCTGGACGCGAGACGGGCGCACAGGGCAAGCGCGGATGTGGTGTCCAGAGACCCCACAGTAGAGACACAAGCCCTGTTCGACCCGCCTGCGTCGTTCGGTGGGAGTGAGCTTGACAGAATCGACCTGCATGGGGGTCTCGGGCGTGGAGTCGGCAGGAGCGGGTCAGGGGTGCTGCGGAGCGGCGCGGGAGGCTTGTGGTAGGCAGCCCTCTATCCGGTGCGCCACCCGAATAGCGAGCTGGATAAAACGCTCCAGGCCGACGGAGTCATCATATGCCGCCAGGTGGAGGCGTAGGGCGGGTTCCAGGCCCAGGCGGAAGGTGGTGAGCAGGGCTGGTTCGTTCCACCCACTGGCGGCGGCGAGGGTCCGGAAGCGGAGAGCGTAGTCGGTGATACTGGTTTTGCCCTGCTTCAGGTGGTGTAGTTGTTCCTGGATGGTGGAGTCGCCGACCGGAGCCTGGAAGACCTCCCGGAAGTGCTTCATAAAGGCGTCCACGGATTGTGTGGTGGGTCCCGCCTGCTGCCAGACACTCTCTGCCCACTGGAGGGCCCGGCCGTCGAGGCGCGAGATGACATACGCCACTTTGCCACGTTCAGTGGGAAAACGGCGCGGGTCCATCTCCAGGGCGAGAGTGCACTGCAGCAGGAACCCACCACAGGCCTCCGGGTCTCCGGAGTAAGGCGGGGGATCCGGAGTAGGCGCGACGACGCTGACTGGCGGCGTCGCATGAGCTAACAAACTATGGCGTAGTTCGTCGACCAGGGCTCGAATGGGGTCGGGGTTACTAGCCTCCATGATTAGTTTTAAAGGTCTGGTCTTCTGTCAGACACAGACAGGCGGAGGCAGTAGATAAACTAATAGTCTTTATTTGACACAAGAACAGGGGGATAACAAAAGCCGTGTCCGTTACTCTAACGGAGAAATAAAAGAACAATGCACAAAGGCAAGGGGCAAAACTAACACACAGGAGATTTACGAAAGGCAAGGGGCAAAACTAACACACAGGAGATTTACGAAAGGCGAGGGGCAAAACTAACACACAGGAGATGTAGGCGAAACACAACCGTAACAAAGACACAAACCAGATAAGTCGAGAGGGAGAAGATTCACGGGGAAGTCTAGGCTGACGCGGGAGGTGATGCCGGAGATCACGGAAGACGAAGGGAACATACGAAGGAACAGGAGACAAGGTAATAGCGACGAGACCAGACACCGAGTGAAGCGGGAGGGAGGCTTAAGTAGAGTGGAGACCAGGTGACACTAATCAAAACTCAGGTGAAGGTGATCGGGCTTGACGAGGTGAGTGCAAACGAGGAGATGAGCTGTGAGACCGTGGCGTAGAGTGAGGGGGTGCGGCCGTGACCAGATCCGATGCGGACCTGACAACATGTAGATATTTTTATATACAGACAGATTCGATTACAAGGAAACAGAGTTTTAGCTATGCATCTCAGACGGATATTTTTAAAAATATTTCAGAATGCTGGATGTGGATATGTGTAATTGCAATTATAAAAAATAACAAATAAAAAAATCAGCTTATAAAAATGTCTAGATATGTGTAAACTAGGCCTTAGACTCAGTCTGCATTTTTATTGCACACCTCTAGAAAATAACATACACATTGGTGTTTTATACCCACACTATTCTCACAATTGACACATGTCAAAGCACTTTTTGATAATTAGTTAGCTCAAAATCCAGACCTTTAGTGTAAAAAAGAGAAGTAAACATGAGAGTGAAAGAGGTGTAAGAAGTAAGGAGGAAAGGGACAAGGACCATGCCATGAAGAAGTGGAGAAAAGGGTGAGAGGGATGATCTACGAAATATGAAGTATGACCTTAGCTAAAGATCGTAAGGTCAAACCTACTTTTTATATTTTTTTCACTTATCTTCTATATAAAAAACAAAACAAAAAAAAACGTCTGTTGTGCCTTTGACCCCCTCTCTCTTATATACTGTAGACCTATACTGAAATGCATGTAAGAATCCACAATTTGCACATTTGGATACCTGTGCACATGCATGATATGATGGGCTACATGTATTACAAAGTCATAAGCTACTGACAACTGATGTGCCCACAAAGAGTAAGCAAAAGCCAAATGTGTTTTCCTTTTTTACTGGCAGTGCGCAGTCGGTGCTTTGTGTACTCTTTAGCAGGGGCTAAAGTGGACCGGAACGCACCGGTACTGTATACTGGACCGGAACGCACCGGTACTGTATACTGGTACCCGCACCTGCCAAATCCCACTTTAACCACTGCTTATTAGAACTATGAGTTGTGTGTACTGTTATGTACAAAAATACTATTTTTTGAGTATGATCAGTTTAGGAAACAGTGAGTAATTTTGCAATGTTTTGCTGGTTGATTTAATTTATGGAGGGTTTTGTGATTTGTGTGTAAAGCTTTGCCAAAAATAGCCAATAGATACAAAAAATGCTCCTAAGCAATCAGAAAAACTTTAACATTAATTGAGACCCATCCACTTTTAGTCCTCCATAGGCCTAAAGGTGAAACAAGTGGACAGTATCGTTTTTGGTCTGTATCGCAATGGTAAACAAATTAAAAAACCTAACCAATATATTGTCTAATAGCCAACTGTACATCCTGTAGATGTGATGTTTTTTACATTTAGAGTATTGTCTAATGTAAATAATTAGCTAGGGAGGTTATGAGGGGATATCTATTAGTTAAGAATCTTACCCTATTCACACATACGATCTCTCCATATTTATAATAGGCCTAAAAAGGCTGATGAGACACAAACAGCAGGAAACAAAATATCTGCAGACCTACCGCTGGTAGCTTACCTCGAACACTGCACTCCCCCAGGGATATGATCAATAACAGAATACACACACTTTTTAATGTCCTTATAGGGTTAGGGTTAGGGTCCTAATATCATTCTTTTTTCATGTGAACACATGACTCTAATTATGCAGTCTAACTCTGTCTCTGTCTCGCACATTCCCACCACAAACACACATGCATGTGGTACTGTATGTGTAAAGGGAAGAATGTGATAACCTGTTTCAGAAGAACTGTCAATCAATTTGTTTGTTAGTTTTGATGATTTTTAGATCATAAAAAAGACGTAAAGTTCTGAAAAAAATGTTCTAAGTTGTATGGAGGAGTCTCAAACTCTAGGCCTTTTTGGGGCTTAATTTCCTGCAGTAGGAAGAGCAAGAGAACTAGAGAGGGGGAGAGGAGTAGTTGTGGGAAAACTTCTGAACATTAACAATATGACATTTTAAGCATGCAGTACTTATCTCTTAGGAGTCATTTATATTGCTGTCTCTATTAAGATGTGGACATTTACCTTACCTAACATATTAATGGTTTACACTCACAGTTTTCTCAATCTTATGGTACCATCGTATTTAGTTTAATCCTTGGTACAAGAATCAGTAATGCTGCATACAGCAACCTCAGTCTTTCCTTATGTGAAATGTGCTCCTCTCTGCTAAGACCTTCTACCAGGAAACTTGAGACTGTCATTTTTATGTATGTAGGTATGAGCCTGGGGGATCTCAACTAGTCATCTTCCTTCGCTCTGTAGAAAGGTAATGTTTACTAACAAGACGAGTCCAGTGGAGTGGCATACCATAGCATGAGCGGCTGAGGGTTGTGTATGTTAAAACTGTGTGTTATATGTGGTGTGACTGTTGTTTTATAACATGAGGTGTACTATGTAAGCGAGCAGGTGAATCACATGTGGTGACCAAGGAAGTGTCCATGTATTGTTATATGTCTAATGCAAAATGTGAAGAAGAACATTGTATTCTAAGCTGTGAGGACAACGGACCATGTGAATTTTGTGTACATTGACCATGAAGAACCTGTATAAAATGTGATCGAACACAAGAGGCCTCGGGTTTTGTTACTTGAACGCAAGGGCATAGAATTAGCGTGGACGCAACTGACGTGTCTCCATCAATATCCAACAATTGCTGGATTGTCCCCACCAATAATTTAGATTAAAAAAAAACATCTGGGTGAACAAAGGGTTAAATCACGTTTTCTACTCATTTTAAACACGACACTAATGCAATCAGTTTTGCCTTTTCCTGCTAACATCTACCAGGCCTGTCAGATGCCTCAGAACTCCAGGAACTATGTGTGCAAAGATGTTCCAGCAGCAGCTTTCTACAAGAAAATAGCTGCACCTTGTTTGCAGGTGTAACAGAGGCAAGGCAAGTTGAAAATGTGATAGTCGACTACACACACACACACACACACACACACACACATACAGACACATTTTCCCCCAATTCCAATTACGCTGCAATCTGTAGAATTGCCCTCAAGATCCCCAGTAAGACAAAACAAACAATAAGGACAAAAAAAGAATTTGTTGTTACCATGGGGATTTTTTTTCAGGACCCAATAAAGCAAAGCACTTATGCACAAACTATTCACCCATTTATCACCCATTTAACACCACACAATTAATAGGCTTTTTATATATATATAAAATAAGAAGTGGCTTCACATGTAGTTAAACCATAGATGGTAAAACTACTTCTACTTTTTTGTAGGTTAATTTGCTACATTGTGTCTTCAGGTGACTTTAGTGTAGTGAAGCTTCATCTGATGTAGCTTGCCCAACACTGATAGTTCTCATTCCAAACTTATACAAGCAGGCTGTTGGTGGGTTACAGGAACCCCAACACCACAGGACTTTTTCTGTGCTTTTTCCACCTCTGACGCACGGTAGCGCGATGCCTGCTCACAAGACAGCCCCACAAAGGTAGATAAAACCAGATTTCGCGTAGATCTGTTTTGCTGTTAGCCACAGAATAATGAGATAGGTACATTACATAGCAGTGATGTAATATTCAGCGTAAGCCATCTCATTTTCACGGCAAAATCCCTAAACCTGCTAAGAGAGAATTGCTATAATGTCAATACAATAAAAATTGACCTACAGTTCGTTCACTGCTGGCTGGCTACAAATTAGCAATCAAACATCTACTACACTGTCACTTGAAAGGCGTTTTGAGCTAACGTTAACAATCAATCAATCATAGATAACAAGAACGTCTTTGAAATGATTACTATCTTCTGTTACTGTTTATAATAAGACAAGTTTATTATTTAATGGATTTCATTCATTTCAGCATAAAACAGAAGGGCCACCTTGTTTACATCCAGAATCCCTCTGCGTGGGCATGCTGCACTCGACTCGGCGTTATGGCGTAAATCGTTTAAGTCTGAGCATGCGCGACTCACATCTGCACTCGACTGACATCGGCGAGAGGACAATTTGTTCCCGTCTTGGAACAAGGAGACGCCCATAAATGAGGTATGGCCACTGTTCTCTGTGCTCCTAACACTAGCGCTACACTTGTACTGATTGGATAAGCGCCAAATCACAACGATATACACGTAGCCTATGGCACTGGTTGCATGTGTAGGGCGCGAAATAATAATTTTTCATTATCCAACGTTATGTTGTGTGTCATGTGTATCGCCGGCTACAAATCCCCAAAGAAGACGCCCATGTATGAGGTATGGCCGCAGACGGACGATATTGGAATTCGCTGACATGATATTAACTGACTACTACTGCACACTGCTCTCTGTGCTACTGACACTAGCGCTGCACTTGTGTATTTATTGATTGGACAAGCGCTGAATCACAACGAAATACACGTAGCCTATGGCACTGGTTGCATGTGTAGGGAAATAACAAATTACAAAAAATGACAAATTTGCATTATCGAACGTTACGTTGTGTGTCATGTATGTTGCGGGCTACAATTCCCCGACCACTATGTCCATCTGAGACAGCCAGACCAAGACCAAAGACCGTCGAGGCTGTGACAAGTTTAAGAGCTCGTAAAAGTGGACCAAGCCGACTCTGAGCAGCCTTCTCACAATGATTGGTGCAGGTATGACCATGTCTAACAGTTGCCATACCAGCATGTTACGTTCCTTGGCTTGGTGGTGTGTTCTTGTCTCGTTACAGATGGTCATTTCTTCCTTTTATTAATATTATTTTAACTTCATTCATTCATTCATTCATTTGCACAATAAATTCTTTAAAATGTATCTGCCATTGCATGTTTGCTTCTTTTCTGTTATGTCCCCAAATCCCCACACTGGACCGGTCTGTCTCCCTTGCATTCTAGCACTTATGGTACCCACAGGTTTCCATTTTGCAATGTAAACAAAAACGTGGTTATATCGTCAAACTTTCTCCAGTGAGATAATACATCAACCGTTTCACTTTTATAATACACTAAAAAATCTTGTGAACCTGTACACAAGGATATCTTAGAATGAACCCAATAATAAATTAACCAAATTATTATACAAGGGATGAAAAGTAAAACATTTTGAAAAGAATGGAAGCATCTGGGAGGGAGCATCGAATATGTGCACTACAGTCTTAATAACTAGTAGGTGGCATGCATGTACCGTACTGGAATTGGGAGAACCACCTGTCTGGTATTGTGCTGTCAACAGGCTGCCAATCGTCTGTGTTCACTCACTGTGTTCACTTCATCTCTGCCAAGTGGTTGGTTCTCAGTGGAAATATCCACCTTCTCTGTGACAACACAGGAAGACCCAGCTTGGCACTACTGGACAGGTAGCTCTTCCAGTTACAGCTCATCATTAGGCACAAGTCACATACCATAACGCATGTGCTGAAATTCACATAAATGTATTTTCTCGAGATCCTTTTGACTAATTTTGCTCATTCTTGGTATATAGGTCTTAAGATTGAAAGTCAGTATGTTCAAGTTGGAATGAATGTTAGACTTTCTCGCCTGCACAAGTTATAAAGATTTATGGGTTTGCCAGCATTGCTGTCAAAGTTGACTGTAAACTGTCGAAACAGCAATGTTTACTGGAGCATTGTCCGGATAGCATGGTAGCGGTCTACTCTGGGCTGTAACACACATTTGTCTGTTTAATCCTGGTTTAGAGAGATGTCAGATCTTTGTTGGCCTTGTCCCCTGTTTGCTGTTGGCGCTGGGTAAGTAAGCTACAATGTATGTAGAAAAAGAAGTAAAATATAAATATCTGCATTAATTAAAGTGGCTTAATAAGAGTGAAGGAAAGTAGAAAATAATCAGATGAGATTAATTTATCTGTAGCCTCCTTTCCAAAGGACAAAGGTCACACAGTTAAAGTTATTCACACAGTTAAAGCAAGTGACACCTTTGAGTGACAGGTTAGTGGTAATTGACCAATCCATTGTTCAAATGATATTTAGATTCCAGTGTATGTGTGTGTGTATATATATATATATATATATATATATATATATATATAGAGAGAGAGAGAGAGAGAGCTTCTATCCTTACCATACTACAGGTCATCAATTAATTCATTCTTGCACAGGCCTACATTTTGAGAAGCCACAGGAACAGTAAAGAAAACATTACTACTTCAAAGTGTTATATACATATATACATTTCAGGTCAATTTAAAACTAAGTACAAATAAACAGCATGTTGTATGTCATTACACCTAAAGTTTACAAAATGTAAACATCTGCTTTTGTTCATTTAGAAAAAAAAACATTTCATATTTAGCTCTTCATATGGAAAATGTGGAATTAATTATGGAAACCAACATGAATTTGACACTTTGTTTCCAGACATCAAATAGAGGTCAATATCTTGACAATATCTACACATAAAACTGCACACTGAGAAAGTTTATGGCTTGTCACATTGATCCCTTTGTTAAACCTCTTTATTGCAATAAAGTTATAGCTTGTGATGACCAGTGTTTGACAAGCTACTCATAAAATGTAGTGAGCTACACTACCAGTTACTATGTATACATTAAAACTTCACTACACTAAAATTACCCAATGAGAGAATGTGGCTAGCTAGGCTGCAAAAAAAAAAATTGGTTAGGCACGACACATAGCGGAAACTTTTCTTATCACTATAGCGACAACCACTATCAGATTAAAAAGATTAAACTACCCACAAAGCATTGCTGCTGCAGTACGTTTTATTTTGTTTTTCAGGTAGAAATTAGTTTAAAATAATTGTAGTTTTTTTTTTTTACTTTCCTCTTAAAGGTGGGATGCACCTGCATGACTGTCCCAAGGAGCCCATGATCCCCATCTATGTCATTGTGGGATCTTGCTTCTTCCTGTTTATACAGCTCCTTCTGCTGTGTGGATGTGGCAGATTGTGCGTCATCCCAATTACGCTGATCCTCGTCTTTATTTTCAGCTGGTTCATTACAGGTAAAGACTTGGAGAGAAATGAAAGTGTGTGTGTGTGAGAGAGAGAGTGAGAGAAATCTGAAAAATCCACATAAGCAAAGATGAAATAGGTGTAAAAAGGTCATAAAGGTCATACAAAGTTGCTGATTATAACTGAACTACTGTGTCTGTTAAAACTTTCCCATTGTAAAGTATGTACAATAGGACCATCACATTGTATTAAAGCGAGTAATTCCAATCATAGCCCTGTTGAGGGAGCTGGCCGAGTGCTGTTGGGAGAATGACAATTTTGTAGGCAAACAACATCCAAATAGCGAAGGTGCATCTTATGCTAACAGAATGTCATCATAAGCGCACTTACAGTTTGTTACAGTACTGCTCAGGGATGCATTTCTACAAACCATCGTTGTCTAACGATTGTAATTTTGATCGTTTGAACCGTCACAGATTTAGTTTGTCTGCAAACACTAGTTCCAACGATAAATCGCAAACATGTTCGGAAAGGTTAGTGGTTGGAACAACAGGCCAGGAGTGGTTAATCGGGAGAGTCGGGTGGATTTGGTATTGGGCCACATATGGGCATACAATTCCCAGGATGAAAAGGAGTCCCACTTTGGCCCTGGTACAGCTCAGTTAGCATTAGCTGCCTGTTCGCAATTTGGTCTGTGATGTTCCAAATTCTTCTGTTCTGCTTCCTATCAACAGCACTCGGCAAACTCATACAACAGGGCTTATGACTGGAATTACTCCAAACTATCACTTTAATGGAAAGAAGGTGACAAAATATTTGTTACAAATAACTGAATGCTGTTATTCAGTGAAGAGCGCAAGTCAAAGCAAGTATTAGCCTTATGTTAATTATCGGATTGATTGTCAGAGATGATATTCACTATGTCTGTATCACTGTTATGATAGATCTGTCATAGTGATTAATTTATACTTGCATAACAAGGCCACCCACTTAATATTGCTTATTTGTTTGTTTGTTGCCGTTCCTATACCCCTGTGGCAGGAAGTGTATTTATCTACAGAGCATTTCAACCCAACTTCGAGTCAAGACACTCCCCGGAATATTGTGAGAAGATTCTCTACCAGGTTGCATTCTGGTGC
This sequence comes from Tenualosa ilisha, assembly GCA_015244755.2. NCBI lineage: Eukaryota > Metazoa > Chordata > Actinopteri > Clupeiformes > Clupeidae > Tenualosa > Tenualosa ilisha. Next base: position 378,030 of record PYXC01001933.1, on the reverse strand, counting down.
AACAACTTGGGATGGGTCAGCATGCTGGTCTTTGGAATGTGTGCATTCTGCCGTTTCCTATGTAGGGTATTCATTGAGAGAGCAAACACCCAAAAAGACATCAAAGTGGCAAGTGACAGTGAAGGGGGAAGTGAGGCCGAAGAGGGAACTGACATAGAAAGAGGAGCTGACATAGAAAGGGGAGGTGGTGAGGGAGATGATATAGAAAGAGGAGCTGATATGGAAAGGGGAGGTGGTGAGGGAGATGACACAGAAACTGGAGCTGACGTAGAAAGAGGAGCTGACATAAAGAGCGGAGGTGGCATAGAAAAGGGAGGTGGCGAGGGAGATAAGGGTGTAAGTAAAGGTGATGAGGAAAAAGGAGAAAGTCGTCTTGATGAGAATCAGAGCGCAACACCAGTTTTTAGTCCAGTCTCCTCAGCAACAGCTGAGGAACAGAGCGCAAATCAGTAATAATAAGGTTAGCGGTCAGGTGCAAACTTGAGTCATGGAAGATGACGCCCCTGCCGTGCACAGTAGCCAATCACCTTGGATTTTTAACATCATATCCTGTGTAATTGAAATCTTCAAGCAGAAACATCAACAAACCAACTCCTAATATGAAAACAAAAAATTGTTTCATGTCTGTCTTCCTTTCAAGTGTTCAAAAGCAGAGTCTTTGTAACTAAAAGAGGTTCAATAGCATACTTCACTTATTAATCTCAAAAGAATTAATTAATAATTCTTAATGTTTATCGAGCAACTGTTGTGATTGAACACTGTGCCTTTGTTTCTATTGATCATCGACCTCTAGTTTATCTAAACCTTTTATTTAAACTGAACAAACCAGTTTCATGCCAACAGTGTAAGCACTGGCTATTTCAGTTTATTATAAAAGAATTGTAGCTAGTCCTTCATTTTTAGAAACCATGAAAATCACAGTGAGTGATTATTGTGGTGTCATTTGCAAACGCTTGCACAACCTGTTTGGATCTTTCTACAGCGCAGTGATTGATTTTTGCAGTGTTTGGATCTTTCTGTATCACAGTGATTTATTATTGTGGTGTTTGCAGTTCTTGAAGTCCCAGCTCTTCTGAGGGCACTTCTAACTACCTGACATGCAGGGGTGTAGTGGGCGTTGGACACTATGGTTTTCTCACTTTTTAAAAATTAGGCGTAACGTTACATCAGTAAGACGTCAAACAAACCTCTCCAATTCCATAAACCTGCAGTGATACTGGCAGTGATACTACCTCAACAACAACAAAAAAACCCCCACTATACCTCTGCAGAAATGTGTGTGTGTGTGTGTTGGGGGGGATATACTCACAATGCACCACCCCCACATATAGACGGACACACACTATACAGGGCCATCTCTTTCTACTGTACTTCTATAACACGCCGGGATTATCATCGCCTATTGTAACTTGATTGTCGCTCTGGATAGAAGTGTCTGCTAAATGTTTGATGAAGCAAATGTATCCTAAGTGCCCTTCTGACAATATAGGCCTTCCTTGTCATTTCAAACTGTCACACCAGTTTCTGAAGATAATGGAAAGTTAGGCATGGGTACAAGGAATTTTTTTTCTCAAGTGCATGGAGTTACTGAGGGCAAAAATGCAGTGAAATTGTATCTGTTTTTCAGTCTATTTGTGCATAGTATAAAACTTAGAAAGCCACTTGCCTTGACTTGCTAGATACCTCTCACATTCGGTCATCAAATGATCTTAAAAGAACTATAGCTGAAGTTAGTGAGTGGGCGTAGTCGACCATATTTCACATCCATACAATGCAATGGTCTGATAATAACAACTTGCCTCATGACACAATATATGACCATAATCATGTTGCAGGTCTACAGAGTTGTCAATACAATGTCCTTTTGCCTGAGTAACAGTTATTGAATGACCACTGTGTATGACAATGTGAGCTTTCCTGAATGAAGAGCTCAATAAATGCCATTAAAATCCAATTTTCATAAATCTGTTTTTTTTATTATTATTATTTGACTCTCAGGTAACATCAGAACAGTTGCAGGTGTGTTAATGTGTTTTGATTTGTCCATAAGGAACTTGAGCATGGTTGTGCACAGACCTCTAGTTTCTCTAAACCTTTTGTTTCAACTTTGAACAAACCAATTTCATGCCAATATTTCAGTATTTTACAAATTAATTGTAGCTAGTCCTTCATTAGTAGGAACCATGAAAATGTGATTGATTATTGAGGTGCCATTTGCAAACACTTGCACAACCCGTTTGGCTCTTTCTGTATCACAGTGATTGATTACTGCGGTGTTTGGATCTTTCTATATTATAGTTCACTCTGGTGGAATGACCTCTCCAAGTGTGAAGGAGTAGAGAGGATACCCAAGAACTTCTTGAAGTCCCAGCTCTTCTGAGGGCACTTCTAACTACCTGAAATGCAGGGGTATAGTCGGCGTTGGACGCTTATTTTTTTCAAAAACCAAAGCTCCCCTCTCAGGGGTCTGTATCACCTGTTCTCACCCAGAGGTGTCCAGTGGCAGCTGGCAAACTTCTCAAATGCATATTATGAAGTCAGAGGCTTCAGTGAGGAGTAAGCTGTGATTGAGAGAATGACAGATGCTGACTGTGAATGAATGATTTTTGAGTATTGTACTGTAACATTTTAATATTGTAATATTTTATTCAAGAAAAGCCAGGCATCCTGTTAGTGGATCACCAATATAGCTGATTATTATTAATTTTGATATTTTAATAATGAGTGTGTGTGTGTGAGAGAGAGAGAGTGTGTGTGTATGGAAAGCTCCCAGTGAAGTGGTTGTGAAGTATAGTGCTGTATTCTGAGCGTCTGGCTCTTCCTGAAAAGTGGAGATGTGCTAAACAAGCCACAGATCAGTGCAACAGAGAGGAGGACTGGGACCTTCAATGTAATCTAAACATCCAGCTCCAGATCAGAGGACAGACCTGCACTGAGGGACAGAGGAGCTGTGGGGCGGAGAGGAAAACAGGAAGAAGAAAAAGGAGAGATCAGTGAATTCCGTGGGAGCCAGAGGGAGCTGTGAGCCCATAGGTAAGGGCATGGCTCCCATGAAAACAGCCAAATTCAAAACCGGTGGGGCTTTAAATGTGGCATTATATTTGAATCATAAGTGAAGCTTATTTCCCATCCTTGTGCAACACAACCCCTGTGCAGCCTCATGGTTAAATTGTCTTGAAGTGTAATAAGGAACATAAACCATGAGTGTGACACAGCATGGCTGCACTTCACCACAACACCACGCCCATAAATAGCCTTAGTACGCTCTCCGGGAGTGAGAGGCTACTAAAAGCAAGGTGAAGTGTCTTTTTTGGATTAAGTTTATATATATATATATATATATATATATATATATATATATATATAATATATATATATATATATATCAAATAATTACTTACTATAAGTTTATATTTGGATTAAGTTTATGGATTTATGGACTCATGGATTAAGTTATATATATAAACTTATAGTAAGTAATTAATTTATATATATATATATAAATTAATTACTTGCTTACTAACTAACTTAATGACATAGACACCCCCATAAAGACGAAATGATAATTCAAACCCTGGGAGAAACACAGTGCTGGAGGAAACCAAGGAGAATTCGCAGGATTCCAAAAGTGTCATCTCCACGTGTGTGCGTGTGTGTGTGTGTGCGTGTGTGTGTGCGTGGATGAGTGAGTGAGAGGCATCTTGGATGTGAGATACACACACAAACAAAAGTTATCATTTTATTTATATTATTTTATATAGTCCAAAATATAATTAAAATCGCCACATTTTAAAGATTAAACTCTGGAAAAGGTATAAAGAAACCAGCACTCCTGGCCTTGGTATACATTATTGGGCTCTACACAGCAATATATTTGATTTGATTCATCAGGCTATAAGGCAATCCTGGTGAAGACAACCTAAAACTACACTTCAATTCACTTGGCCTATTTTTTTAGGACACAGCTTTGGTCACTAGAAGCCCTAAAACCTTCTCTTTGCAGGTGGCTCTAGAGCAGTTGATTTTGGTTTGGAAATGGAGGATTCTTGTGCATTCTAATTTAAAACAAACACACACACATTTTTAAAACACTTTCCCACATTTCTCTGTCTCTAGTTTCTTTGAAGCGAACAAAAAGCGCTCCTCACTGACACTGTGACGACCCCGTCTTCTTAGGAGTGCATGCTGAGTGCTGACTGTTGGGCACTAGTGGGACCTTTGGGACATTGCTGACTTCCTCTCAGAGTCTGCCTGCATTAGGTGTAAGTGTCCTTCTGGTTTTCTGTAACATGGCTGCTTTCGACTGTGGCCTCACGGGCTGGCTTCACTAGAGGACACAGGACAAAGACAGCAACCATAATGAACAAAAATACAAAGACAACTAACTGAACTGAACACTGAACACCAAGTCATCCAAAGCCAAAGTCATCAGTAACAACTGGTCAGGTACAACTGTAAAAAGCAAATTGGAATAAGCTAGCCAGTGTTGACTGATAACTAACAGTAATATCTGAAGGTGTATATGTGTGTTGATGCAGTGACTCAAACCCAGTGGGCTGTAATTTCACTGAATGAGTGACTCTTGACCCCTAAGTCCTGATCCCTTGCCTGTTTGCATGGGCTGCATCTCTGTATCTTCAATCACCATGTCCTTCTGCGCAGAGCGAGCTGCCACATGGAAAAGAAGACAGAACAATGTGGACATTTATATGTATATGTATATACGTATATGATATTTATATGTATATGTATATACGTATATGATATTTATATGTATATGTATATACGTATATGATATTTATGTGTATATGTATATACGTATATGATATTTATGCGTATATGTATATATGTATATGCTCTCGGGCAACATATGCAATAAGCTTTATTAAAGGAGACATAGCATGGATAATAATCTTTGTCTTAGCTTTGATGAATTTGGCGGTTGTTAGGAGGTCATGCATGGCCAAAGAGCTATCATGAACATGAGGCATTGTTGTACCATCCTTCATATAAAAATCTTGAACTTAGGCCCTATCTAAATAAATGGGGAGATATCCATCTCTCCAGATCGGCAGGGCGTATTCACTTAAAAAGTATTATGTGTGAATCCCTGTTTAAATCTGAATTGAAACTTGTAAATATCTTCACGGAGGTTGCCCAAATAACGCTTTAAAAGACGTTCTAATCATGAATTTGCATCTGCGCCAACTGTCACCACATGGTTATGACGGAGAGAATAAAAAAAAGGCTAATCGCCAATCATGCCTCTTCAAACAACGTGATTGGCTACTTTCACTGCTGGTCAGGACTTCCAGTTGATCAATTCCACCATCTTTGTATTATGGATGGCCATAACACATTTCCATTTCTATTTCTATAGGGTTTTTTTAAGTCATTTGTCTCCTCCTATAAAAATAGCCACTAAAACGTGGGCGAATTGGAACAAAGCCTACATGTGATGTCAAATAGCACAAACCAATTGTAGTTTAACTGTGGATGCCAAAGAGAGTGTCTTTCAACCAAAAGGACCATTACAATACCCAGCCTAATGTAATTTAATTGGGCTTGTAAAACTGCACTTAGAGCTTACACACACCCACACACACACACAGCTAGCTTGTTTTACCTCCCCGCCTCTTGCAGAGAATCACTGCGACCACCAGGAGGGCCAGCACAGCAATGACCAAAGCCACGATCCACAGCTCCGTTTCTTTCTTGCCTGAGTGAAAATAGATAGATACATGCATTCAAGGAGCTATTTGGCTAAAATAGCCAAACATGCCCTTGAAACAGCAACAGAATGTGATGAAACAAACTGCATTGACGTTATGCCAAAAACACCAACAAGTTCTGCGTTGTCCCCCTATCTACTGAAGTTAGCATACAAATCAATTAGCAACAGCCTGGCTTTCCTCTTTTATCTCATGGTGCCATGTGTGGCTGCTGTATTTAACACAGTGCAAATGAATGCAAAGCCGTGCTCAAGACGACTCAAAACCAACAGTGTACCACGAGAATTACACATAGCACCTCCAAAGATGAGACACCTTCTGCCAAAAAAACCCTTTCAAACCATGTGAGGTTTCCAGGAGGTTAAAGACTCATATATGGAATCTCCCTGTTGCAAGCTGACAGAATTCTATTGAGTTGAGGGCTTGGACAGCTCCACATCAGAGACGGAAAAGAGTATGGAGATGCATAGGCTACATGTTGTCCATTTTACATAGAAGACATCTACAAGTAAAAGACATCTACACGGATATGGATATAAAAGATCTTTGTGTGTGTGTTCGCGCGCTACCAGTCATGGCTGCTGTCTGTGATCCTGTGATGTTGACCCATGTTTGGAGCACTTGTCTGGTCTGGAGGGCAGAGAAGGTGCAGATGTAGCTGCCCGTGTTCTCCCCACTCTCTGGGCTCAGCAGATGGAGAGACCCGTTTCCCAGCAGCACTTGCTCCTGGTCCAGCTCTGCCCGACCCTCCCAGGGGCCACTGGTGTGACGCGTGCGGCTGTCGTAGGTGAGGAGGACGCTGGGCACATCATCTTGGCTGTGACTGAAGCTCCAGGAGAGCGTGAAGTCCTGGAGTGGCTTTGGAGACACACAGGGGACCAGCAGCCCCCGTCCAGCTTCACCCTCAATTTCCACTTCAGGAGATAAAACAGAAAGATTCCCGGAGATATTTTCATTATCTGTTTCATGACATAACATGTCCTTTTACCTAGTCCATACAGTGCCTAGTAGTACTAATTGACCTCACTTTAGTCAGAAACAAAATAACTGGTATGAGCACAGGCACTCCTCTCCTGCCTCCACAGCTCCTAAGCCGCAAGTTTCTCTCAGGACACTAGAGGGCAGTATCACTCCTGGTTCATTATCATCCCTATATAAGCCTACATGAAGAAGGATTTGTACCATAAGGATTTAGAGCCACATCGCACTGTAGGCTCTAGAATAGATGACCGATGACTGCAGACCGATCAGCATGATCAGATGATCATAACCATGGATGACACAGGCTTTAATGTTTAATTAATATTAATATTTTAATACTTTTAGTTTTCTTCATAAATAAAATAATAAAATAATTCTATTTTAAAAATAAACAAACATGGATGACACGGATGATTTGATTCCTCAGATGAGCCTTCAGATGATCCATGACTAAGTCTTCATGTTGATTCAGTTGAACATAATCATGGATAATACAGACTACACATGTTATCAGAGGTCATCATTATCATCTAAGGGCAGGAAACTATTACATAAATCCAGTATTACACATAGATATGTAGTATCTCATAATCATGCGAATGTATCAAAAGAGCAGTTAATCTGAACGCCGAGGGGAATTATGTGGCGCACACATGAGTATCAACACGTGCTTCATACTCTTCTGTTATGTTATGTAAGTGTTTGTGACGCTGCAGAACTGTAGTTTTGGATGTGGAGTTTTTAAAATGTTTGAACGTGTATGTGTGTGTGTGTGTGTGTACATATGACCCACCCCAGTATCCCATCTGAGAGTATAGGTCTGATAAAGTCAAAGGTCGAAATCCCGTAAGGAGCTCAGATATTCATAAGCAAAGTATGACTCCATTATAGTGTACAATGGCTCACACAAGCGACCTGACCTGGACAAATAATATGTGTGATGGAAAAGGGGAATGTAATACTGTTATGTGCATGATTCTCTCTCTCTCTCTCTCTCTCTCTCTGTGTGTGTGTGTGTGTGTGTGTGTGTGTGTGTGTGTGTGAGCAAGCCTGTACATATACATCTACGGTAATCTGTCCCCTCTCACCTCCTTCCATCAGCGGTGCCCTCCACAGTCCTGTGTGTGTGTCTGTGTGTCTGTGTGTGTGTGTGTGTGTGTGTGTATGTATTCATCACCATTTCCCTCAACATGTATGTGTGTGTGTTTATGTATCATTAGAAGTACATGTTTGTGCACATATTCTCTGAAACCTACAAACATCTCCATTGCCCTCAACAGCTATGGTTTGTGTGTGTGTGTGTGTGCGTGTGTGTGTGTGTGCACGTGCGCACGAGCATCCTCTCTCACCTCCCTCCATTAGCTTCGCTGTCCATAGCTGTGGTGAGTACTTGGCCTTAATGTTGCAGATGTAAGTGAGCTTCCCCGGTTGGCTGGCCAGCGTGCTCACCACCTCAAACAGCCCGCTGGGGTCAGTGGTCATGCGTACGGAGCTGCGCAGCAGGGAGGAGGCTGTGGGGGGGTCCGTCTCCCAGTTGAGGGAGGGGGCTGGGTACACCCCTTTAGTTTCGCACAGAATGTGCTTGTCTGGGGTCAGTCTGATGTTCACATCAGGGATGGGAGCTGGAAGATGGAGTGAAAACAAAGGACATTACCCTGGATGCTCGCTAAGACTAGTGTAAATCATGCTGGTTGCAGTTTCTCTCAAATAACTGGTGTTTTGTGTGAATCTGATGGCCACTGGCTCCATTCGGCCTGCTCCTGACCTTGAGCTCTACACTAATGCAGGGCTTTCCAACCTGTGGTCTGTGAAGACATTGCTTGTGATTCCTGAACATGCATTAAAGTAATGTGGTTTCTGCATTCATAAATCAGGGGCAGTCCTCCATCAACTCTATCTATCTATCTATCTATCTATCTATCTATCTATCTACTTTTAGATAAGATAAGAGAGATAAGAGAGCGAGATGTGATGGATGTTCTATCTATCTATCTATCTATCTATCTATCTATCTATCTATCTATCTATCTCTATCTATCTATCTATCTATCTATCTACTGTTCATCCATCACATCTCTCTCTCTCTCTCTCTCTCTCTCTCCTTCTTATGTAATTTAAATCTATTTAAATGTTTTCCCTTCCTTCCCAGCCTGTAGTTGTTCAGACAGATGGCCGGCCTGAGTTCCAAAAGACTTTAATTGTCATTGCATGTGAACACTGCAAAAGTCACATGGTGGTGCAATATATGCTTTAAAATCAAACGGTTCAGCATCAGCATCTCGCTCTCAGAACAGCTTATAATCATGACAGATTTAAAATCTCTTCACTTTTATTTAATTTAAAGTAAGTACTGTGGCTCATGTTCTTACATAACATCAAAAAGCATATTAAAGTCTGCCTCAGAAAACTACAGTATTTACTTTTAAAGGTGCCCTGCCTGGACCTAGGAGAACAATTTGAATACGATATAGATTATCTATATGGTATTTCAAATTGTTCTCCTAGGTCTCCAAAGATGGTATGTAACTTTAGTTGGGCTGAAGGTTTAACAATGCTACATACCATCTCAAAAAGCCATAGAGTAACGCGCCTCGTTTTCCTGCCTAGGTTAATGAGCTGTGCTCTGATTTGCTGCTGTCATGTGGGCGTTGCAAGTCATGTCGAGTGAGTAAGCTATATATTTACATTAGTTTGCTAATGTCAGAATTGCAAGGAATGAAGAACTAAAAATGTTGGTATGTTAAATTTCAGAGGAAATGAAGGAAGACAGACTATGACAAGCACATCCACCACTAGACTGTAAGACTGGAGACTGTAAACATACACTTCACAGATATTCAGTGATCTTGCATAGTAAGGAACTAGCACTATTAGGAGTTAGCACAATACAGGAGAGTATGGATTGGGTTATAATGCAATGCCATCTGCCAGTGGCTCAAGCTTGGTCTGTCTTGCGTAAACTTAACCAACTCTTCTGATTGGCCTGATTACTTTGTTGATTTCTATCCATTGGCTATTGAGGACAAAGACAAAGACACTGTCACATGTGTCATATAACTCAAACACATTTAGATCTTTCACATTCAAAAACAACAGATAAAAACGTTTTGTGTGGCAGGGCACCTTTAAATATCTATTTATTCATGGTGATTCAGTCTTTGACTAATCTGGCCTCAGATCAGATATCTGTCACAGAGTGATATAAGGACAACCAATATTTTAAGGTTGCTTACTAAGAATGCATTATAATGCAACGTAACCCATACCTATGCCTACCGACATACCTCTGGTCCTTGAATGAGAGCATGTGAATGAAGAGAAAAAGATTTAAGAAATTGGCTTTGTACAGCCCATCCAAATCCAACCTACCCATCCTGAAGCACCGTTGTTAGTTAGCTGGGTTTGCTACACAACTCAGCCTCAAGGATAAACACAGTCAGGCCATATTTAAACAACCTACCCATCCTGAAGCACCGTTGTTAGTTAGCTGGGTTTGCTACACAACTCAGCCTCAAGGATAAACACCGTCGGCCATTTTTAAACACCCTGTTTTTGCCAATAGTGCACTTACTGAACAGACATCTGAAAGGCAGCCAGCACTTGAAGAAGAAATCACAGATAATGGCTTTATTGAACTTTGGCTTACTTAGATAATATATATATGTATATATATAACATATATATATATAATATTGCTGTTTTGATCGTTATGTGTCTGTCATATGCACATGGAGTTGCCATCTTGTGTATAAAATAGGCTATATAAATAAATTCCCGTGTTTTGTCTTGTAGTGTCACCTACTCACCCTCCACTTTAACAATGACTATGGATCCATCGCTGTCTCCAGTAGAGTTGACCCGACACGAATAGCGCCCCCTGTCTGCTGTGGTGCTGTGTTGCATGAGGAGAGAAGCGTTGCCGTTGGCAACTTGGTCCTTCAACATGGACATTCTACTGCTGTTATCTGATTGGTCCTCTGAGGACGGGAAGCTATTTATGAGCACTTCCTGTTTGTACCAGCGTATAGCACATCGGGAGTAGGGCTGAACGCGCAGGGCAGCACACAGTCCTTTGAGAACACACAGGTCACTTGGAATTCTGGGAAAGAGGAACGAGAGAGGGGCACCCATCAGACGTTTCTGTATGTGTTTGTGTGTGTGTGGACCCCATGTCAGTACTTTCATAGATATATCCAATCAACCAATCAAATGTGGGGCTGTGCATGTCTACATGAGTGTGTTTTTTTTATACATGAAACAACTTTATTGTGAGACAGTGAGAACCCTGTGGGGCAGAACATATACGTGTTCTAGGTTCTGTATCTATCTATGAATAATATATATTCTATTCTATATTAAAGATGGATAATCTAAGCCCCTAAGTGGTTTACAGAGTCAATGGCCTTTACATAAATAGTGTTTATGTTGTATCTTTCTGTAAAGAAGGCTTTGCATTCACTTTCCTCAGCTGCAGCAGTCACTCAGCGACCAGTCTAATGTAGAAACTTATGCAGTTTTCACAAAGATAGCATCTGGCTGTCTTTTCTTATCTGTTCATGCATAGATTTTTGTAAGAACCTTTCTAAAAGCAAATTTAAGAAAAGACATTGTTGAACAAGGCCCAGTGTGGGGCCCTTTCTTCATAGTAACCTTGGCACACATCTGACCCTCATCTGGCCCAAACCCAAACCAAATCAGGGTTAAATCTGGGCCTCATTAGAAATACATCAGGGCCAAATGAGGCCACACCAGGGCTGGCCTCTGTCCAGATTCATTATGCTTCATTATGTGAGTCTACAGTAGCCTAACCGCATCACCCACAGCTGTCTGACTACCCTATCACTTTCCTTCCTCTGTCTGTCTGTCTCTCTCTCTCTGTCTCTCTCTCTCCCCCTCTCTCTATCCATGCGTCCCACAGGCCCACTACCCAAAAGGTCATTGCTATTTATGCCCATGAGTCGGGATGCTTCTGGTATATGGTCATTCAGACACGTAAATCAAGGCCCATGGTAAGGCAGAAACAACCACTTCACTTACAACTGGTTGTATGTGACGTATACATACACATGCACGTACATGTAAGTTCAGAGACATGTACACACACACACACACACAGAGAGAGAGAGAAAGAGAGAGAGAGACCAAAGGAGTGAGGTATGTTTAGAGTATATTTAATATATATGCTATAACCATAAGAGATCTAAAGCAAAATTGTGAATGCGCATTTAAAATGTTAAGTGGTTCATTACCCTTTGACAAGGCTCTTGCTAAAGTCTAAATGATCACTGAACCATGACCTAGGGAAAGACATCTGGAAACATGATACTCAAGCATGTTTAGGAACGGAGAAGCTTCAGACTGAAACTTAATTCAACTCAACAACCTAGACTTTTAAATACAATCAGAAACAAAGAACACAAACAAGACATCCAAAAAACAATGTTAGGGCAGATGTCTATCACCAGGTGGAGCTACACTAGAGGAAGCAAAGCTTTGTTCATTTTTATTAAAAATGTGACAAATGTCTAAAAAACAGGTAAGGAAAAAATGCATGTACAGACAGATGTTCCACAGCAGCACTGCCAGAGGAAACCCAGCAAATCCCACTGAGGTCTTCTGTTTCTTAACTAGAGTTTTGGTCAGAACATCTGGAATCTTCTGTCCTCTGTACGGTTTACACACATACACACACACACACGGCGCGTGCGTGGGTGCGCACACGCACACCACACACATACACACACACACACACACACATACGTGCGTGTGTGCGCTTGCCCTTTCTATCTGCCTTTTCCTCTCTGTCTACAACCCTCCATCCGCCTCTCTCTCTCAAACGCACACAGCAACACACAGATCTCAGAGCAGAGACTTAACAACACATACGTATATCAGAGACCATTCATTATTATCATCATTTAGATCATTCATAAATTATACTGAGTGGTGCACTCACGCTTGAATGAGGTCAATACATGGTAGCCCCCCCCCCCCCAAAAAAAAGGGGCGAAGTAAGGACTCCAAAAAAAGCCATACAGAAATTGAAACCCCCCACAACTGGACTGCTGGCCTACTGGAGCAGATCCAAGTCCTGATCTGGATCTGGAAGTGGATTTCACAGGGATTACTGGAATCCTATAGGAATTCAGCTGATGCATATTCCAGGGAAATTATACGTGACCATGACCACACTGTACCCTCCCAGTGAGGTGTGGCTGCCTGCAAGCTCTGTCATGTTAAATGTCAGCGTGGGACATCATGGGTGAGACATCAGACATGTGATACCTTAAATAAACATACGTTGCGGTCCCTTCAGA
>PYXC01001933.1:302500-357500 GCA_015244755.2 Tenualosa ilisha | reverse complement strand
AAGTTTAATGCCTTTTGACATCCTAAATGTATTCTGTCCACCAAAAAACAACGAGAGGGTCTGATTAGGAGAAAAAGCTTTGGATGAGCATGTAAAAGGACAAAGTACACTCCAGCACATCTAGGTTGAATGCTGTTTTGGCACCCAAAGTGGACTCTCTCTACCCACAACTACAGGATCTGACAAAAACATCACCACTACGTCTTGTAGCCATTGTGGCATATGCAGATTTTAGTACAAACGTATCAACCAACAGCACATCATGTGTGTTTATAAGGAATAAAAGCCGACTAGCTTCCAATGGATTAGTGCTGCTTGGTTGTTATCAACAGCAGAACTGGAGTTCTAGGGCATTTTGTTCCACTCTCCATGGGAACCCACTGCACTGTTACCATGACTTCATACCCACCCACACACAAATAGACACACTCACACACACACACACACACACTCACACACACACACACACACACACACACACACACACACACTGCTTTGCTGTTAATCACCTCAGAGTCATTCACATGAGTACATGAGATTGACTGAGGTGGAGAAATGAATGCAGCATGCCTCAAGCTGGTGTCATCATTTCTGTCCTGAACAAATTCTAGCAAACCAAAAGAAACATCGCTAGAACAGATACAGTGATGTATGAAACCTAAAAGAAACATCGCTAGAACAGATACAGTGATGTATGAAACCAAAGGAAACATCACTAGAACAGATACAGTGATGTATGAAACCAAAAGAAACATCACTAGATCAGATACAGTGATGTATGAAACCAAAAGAAACCAAAGGAAACATCACTAGAACAGATACAGTGATGTATGAAACCAAAAGAAACATCACTAGATCAGATACAGTGATGTATGAAACCAAGAGAAACATCACTAGATCAGATACAGTGATGTATAAAACCAAAAGAAACATCACTAGAACAGATACAGTGATGTATGAAACCAAAAGAAACATCACTAGATCAGATACAGTGATGTATAAAACCAAAAGAAACATCACTAGAACAGATACAGTGATGTATGAAACCAAAAGAAACATCACTAGAACAGATACAGTGATGTATGAATACTGGAATGCTGTCATCAACTGTTTTTTTTTTTTTAATCACCACTCTAAATGCGAAAACATTACGCAACAGTTCATACAGTGTTTATTACTATGTAATTAAAACAGTGAAAGCAGCTATTTGTAAGTACCTACAGGTGGGTACTTAATAACTGAATTCTAAAAATGTGTAATTACACACAGTACGTGTAAGGGTAAAAATAAATCTCTGCAGCAGCACACTGATTGGTTGTATTTTCTTCTAAAAAAGAGTAGTTATTATAAATTTATCTTTCCGCTCAACTCTCCTAGGCGAAATTAGTTATGCTCTGTGAAATTGGCAGGAAAATCTGACTTATCTTTGGTTTGCAAGTTGTACCTAAGCCTAGCTGGCAGCCTGGGGGAAATGTTACAACCACATGCTGTCCTTGCATGTCTCCACAGGTTTCCATATTAGCTCGTCTTCACTTTGATTCGCTCCTGAAGTCCTGTCTTTGTGTTTATGAATTTCAGTGGCAAAAAGTCATTGAGTCTAGAGTGTTTGTTAGACTCGTGGAAACAGTCATTGTCTAAGCATTTGCTGTTTAGAGTTGCTGTTTGCAGAGGTCACTGTGAGGTAATCATTTGTTAAGTGCTTGAGTATAAATTGTATACATTTCAGTATGTTTCATCCTTCCCTTGTCTTTCAGTTTTTTAGCTTGCATGTGCTGCTGTCCTAATTGTGCTGTCCTGTTCATTCCTCAGGAACTTAAAGGGATTCTCTGGAGTGAATCAACCCATAGCTCAACCCATAGTTTCACGTTGCCGAGTGCTGTCGGTAGGTATGAGAATGACAGAATTTGGTGCAACATAGACCAAAAAGTGAAGCGTCAGACAACGCTAACTGATGAGGGCAAGAAAGTTTCATTTTCTTATGCTGTCATTTGTTAGCATTAGCTGCCAGTTCACAAACTTGGTCTTCATTTTTATACCTACCTGCAGCCTCAAAGGGATATGGGCTGATTGATTCTGGAGTTTTCCTATAAATACATACATCTCATTCTCTTTCTGTCTGTTTTTCTCTCCCTCCCATACTCTTCTCTGTCTACCACTTCTCAACTCAGGGTCATTCATGTTTTCAGCATATATTCAATAGGCTGGATCCTGAAAGAATTATGATTGGCTGAAAATCATGTCTGCAATTTAACTGGCTGATCGCTGTAGTAAGGTAGCAACCCAAAAAGACTTGAAAGGATTCCAAAGGCACTGAGGTCAAAAAAAGTCTGAATTAAATAGTTTGAATTAAATAGTACTGATTATATTAAAGGAGAACACATTTAAATTGTGACCTAGAGTCAACTTTTGAATGACGAGTATAAATTTTAACTGGGGTGCAAAATGATGTTTATTGGAGTAGATTTGGGGATGACTATATTATCCATTTCCAATGAAATATTCAATATTAAATAATAAGACAGAATCATTTAAGGGGCTTTTTATTATATCAAAGAAAAATACAGAAATTCCATTTTGAGTGTATGCAGTTAGTTTGTTGAATCCAAGCCAGATCTGGGCCAGTTCTGGGGCAGAACTTGACAACAGTATAGTCAGCTGTTTTCTGATGCCAGTGCCATTGTGTGCGCCTGTGGGTCTGCCTGCATCAGCACCAGAACACCCCACTGCAGGCAACCTTATAGCTCCACCCCACAGTATCCCATCCAATCCCATCCCCACTTCATCTCTGCCTCTCTCACATCCTTCATCCCCTCCAAATCATCAGCTTCAACAATTCCCAGGAAAAGCTCCCGCTATATTCTCTGGGAAGTCTTCTGTTGGGGAGGTTTTTGTTTCCCTCCATTTCTCTCCTAGTCTGGCAACTTCAGCAAGAGAAACACACATAGTGTTATCCTATCCCATCCCGCCCTTTCATCCAACACACACACACACACACACAACCATGGCTTCAGTTTGTAGGTTAGCGAAAGATTTCAGCTGGCAGGCATAAGAAGATTATGGGGGAATTAACGTCATTCCTTTGTCATTATAGGAATAAATTGATATTTGGTTTTAATCAGGACATAGCACAGCACTGTACTGGTGAAACAGACTGTGCACAAGGGAGTCATAGAGGGAGAGAGAGAGAGAGAGAGAGAGGGAGGGAGAGAGAGAAAGAGAAAGAGAGGGAGAAGAGGAAGAGGGAAGGGGAGAGAGGGAGAGAAAGATAGTGGAGGAAAGAAAAAGAGATTGACAGGGCTGCAAACGGACAGACACACAAACATCACACACTTGCACACAAATCCCCCCACGCACACACACACACACACACACACACACACACTCACTCAGTAATACGGAGAAGCGTGCAGGGGAATAGACAGCCGGGGATCACAAGAAGCATCATGTAAGAAAGACAGAGGCGGCCAGCAGGATTTACTGCCAATTCACAGACAAGAGAGAAAGTGTGAGATAAAGGGAGAGAGAGGGAGAGAGAGAGAGAGAGAGAAAGAGAGAAAGAGAGAGAGGGAAAGGAGCATGAATGAGCACAGGACCTAGACACCGCTGCCTAGCGATGGAGGAGTCAACGCTCGGGGCACGTTTGGGTGGCACTGGCTTGCGGACCTACGGGTGAGGGCACCACTTTCAGAGGACCCCCACCCCAACCCCCTGCTGCCACCCACCCCCAACACCAAGCCGACCCCACACCCCGGCTGGTCGCTACCAGGGGCAGCAGAATGCCGCAACGTGGCAAGGTGGGCATCGGGATGTGTGGGTTCCGGACGGCTCTGCGGTGGGCATGCCTGGTGTGCCTGTGCCAGCTGGCCTTGGGGGGCAGCACCCACCTGCCCAACAGCCGCAAGAGGAACAAGGACGTCTTTGTGGGGGAGAACACACGGCACAAGCACGGAGGGTAAGAAGGGGGGCAAGGGGCTGGGGGGACATGTAGACATGGGGGGGGTGTTGGGTTGAGTTGAGTTGGTGGGGTTGGTCAGTTATAGTTTAAAGGCAGTCAGAGACCCCATCTCAGAACAGGTTTATCAATGCATTGAGTTTTATTTAGAGTAAACTGTGAATGAATGAATGAATGAATGAATGTAACCCTGTGTTTTGGTATACTCGTGTGTGTGTGTGTGTGTGTGTGTGTGTTTGTGTGTGTGTCTAAGAGAGTGAGGCACTGACATAAATCAACAATACATTGTGGTTGTTGTGGCTGCTCCAGATGCACTGTTTGGAGAATCCAAATTCGTCATTACTGCTCACTGTACTGCTGAGCTTCCCGCTCACATAGACCTGTTGTTGCAGTCGGCAGCTGCTGACTTTCATCTGTGCACAAACCTAGCTGAAACATTTACGTGGAGTGCATGGTGTGTGAGTGTTGTATGAGAAGTCTGTATCTGGGCAGGATGTGCTTGTTTACAGCTCTCTGTGTGTGTGTGTGTGTGTTTAGGGTATTTCGGAGGAACAGCCTTGGCTTTGAAGGTCAAAGTGTTTTGTTTGTTTGACCCACTAAAGCATACAGGGTGTTTGTTTGATCATGAGCCGGAGACTGTGGATTGAGAACACTGGAGGAGAGTGCTCCGAGAGTGTGTGTGTGTGTGTGTGTGTGTGTGTGTGTGCGTGCATGTGTTTGTCTTTTTGTTTATATCTATTACTGTATATCAACTGTAGCAGTTAACATTTGCCATATTTTGAATCATGCTTTTGTGTATGTGTGTGTGTGTGTATGTGTGTTTGTGTGTGTGTGTGTGTGTGTGTGCGTGTGTGTGTAGGGCTGCAGGTGTTGCAACAGTGCTGTGTAGGTGTATGCTCTGCTTTGCAGTTTTGGTCTACTGTAGAGTATAAGGTTGAATGATCTTTGTGTTGCTTGTAATTCCATTACTGTGAACAGTAAAACCTGCTTTATTCCCCAATACTGTCCTTCAGACTATGTGCCTCCCTCAAACAGTTGAATCTTGTAGCACAGAGCACAGCTTAAACGTATCCAGAAGAACATGAAGATCTGAAGAATATCTAACCCAAAATGCCCACACTATTGCCAGTAAAAGCAACAGGGTTATAAAGAGGGCATAGAGTGTGTCCCTCTCCTCTCCCAGGGCTTCCAATGGAGTGTTCTCTTGTTTTGGTTTGGCTGTTTTGTAATCTGAGCTGTTAAGTATTAGTTCACAACCCCAAACAGATGTTGACTACTGATGACTTCTCTCACTCTATCACACACACACATACAGTACACACACACACACACGCATACGCACGCACACACACGCACACACACACACACACACACACATGCACATGCAATCTCTCTCTCCTCTGCCTATCTTTCTTGTCTCTCTATATCCTCTGAACATATGAACATATTGCAATTGTATTAAAGAATCTAACCCTTTCTCCCCTCTTTATGCAGACGGATAGACTTTAAGATGAAGAAGTCAGACAGCACCAAGTCCCTGCTCATCAAATCTGAACAGCTGTTGCGGATTGAGGACCATGACTTTGCTATGAGGCCTGGTTTTGGAGGTAAGAGATGCAAACACACACACACACACACACACACACACACACACACACACATACACACAACATAGTTTTGATCTATCAGTGGTGCTGTCAAGGCACATCAGGGAGTACCGAGACAAACTTCGTCATAAGTGGGGAGAGCTTTATCACTGTAGCTCAGGAAATGTGTGATGTTCTCAGTTAGTAATGATAAAACTGGAAAATTGGAATGATGGTGAGAAATTGAAACAGCAGTGATAAAAATATTATTATTTTACTCTCATTCCAATCCCCTCTTTGAGCTTCAAACCCAAGACAATTTGGGTCTATGTGATAGAAAAAAAAGAATCTTGAATCTTGAAATCAGATTCTGGTCCTGAGCTCTGAAATGGTTCTGCTAATTATGAATCAGCTTCTCAAGTTCAGGTTTTGGACCATTAATGAATCAGGTTCTGGAACATCAATGATGAATCAGGTTCTGATAAATTGTTTTGTTGTTCTATGTTAAATTTGGGATGAGGTGAGGACGTGAATGAGATGCTGAAGTGTGAGTGATAAATCAGTCAAATAGGCATCTTGCAGAAATGATCTAATCTTGACTAAATCACTAAATGTGGTTCTGATGCTTTGTGTCATAGGATAAAATGGTGCTGGGGTATGTTGATGGAATCCCAGTCATTTGTTTTTACTGTAGAATAATACCTTTGTAGAAATCAGCAAGAGAAGCTTTCGGATGCTGTTATCAACCTTGTCACGCGCTGGTTCTGTTCCGGATGTGGGCCTGGTGTGAAGATCCATTTCAGATTTCTCTGGCCCTGATGGAACCCTTTCAGATGTCTGATCTCAGCTAAGGAACTCATGGGATCTATTTCCTGTCTGAGCTAAAGCTGGCTAACACTTAGCTGAGCTTACTGAAACTGAGTGTCCTGTCTGAGTCTGTTATGGAAGCCCTCTAGGAGCAGACACACAGAGAAATGTGGATGTGGATATGTGGAGTCCAGTAGATTTAATTGTTATGCTTAGCTAATGTAAAGATAAGTAAGAGTAGGCCAGATGCTTCCGGTAATACTGTATGTCTCTGAGAGAGGATTGACCTAAGGTCTCCCTGACAAGCTCTCCTGTAGAGCTGACCAATAGGAACAGAGTTGTTTGACAGACAGAGATGACTGACCAACAGCATATGAGGAGACAGTTGGAAGTCTCTCTGACTGAAGGTGTCTCTAACAAAGTCAGAGACTGATGCCTTGTTTCTCAGACAGTGATGACTGAATGTTTCTCCAGCAGAGATTTTGATGATGATTTTGAACGATGCCTTGTTTCTCAGACAGTGATGACTGAATGTCACTCCAGCAGAGATTTTGATGATGATTTTGAACGATGCCTTGTTTCTCAGACAGTGATGACTGAATGTCACTCCAGCAGAGATTTTGATGATGATTTTGAACGATCTTTTCTCAGACATGATGACTGATGTACTCAGCAGAGATTGATGATTTGAACGATGCCTTGTTTCTCAGACATGATGACTGAATGTTTCTCCAGCAGAGATTTTTGGTGTCAGTGATGAGGAGTGAAGTTCTTCCTGATAGAATTGCATGACTGCATCTCTCTCTAACAAAGAATTAGCTGATCACAACCATAGGTGCCAATTACAGCTGTTGATGTGACTGACTGTGTTGGCTATGTGAGGAAATGAGAAGCTTTTGTAAGCGTTGCGTCCTTGAGCAAGACACTTATCGCTAAAAGCTCTAGGGGAAACTGGCCCTGACGCAACTGGCGATTGACAAATGTTAATGTCTGTAAATGTGTACTGGTGAATGTAAATATAACGTGTTCTTATTACAGTTCTTGCAAGTACTGGCAATAATATATTTGGGTCATTTTGTAGAAATCAAACCCAAGTTTAACGGTGAAGGCGTACGGTGCCAAACCTGGTTCTTCACTCAACAATGTTTGTTTAGCTCAAGTGCTTTAAAAGTCAATGGCTGAATCCCAATGTCCACATTTACCCTGAACTCTGAACCCTCACAGCAAATCAAGAGGTTGATTCATGCCAGGTCATCTTTGAGGGTTCAGAGCTCATAGGGCCTAAGAGGGACATTAGGATTCAGGCAGTGTCAGTCCAGTTTAATGTCAACTGCCAATGCAACCTTATGTAAAGAAGAAATCGGGTATGAATCAATCCATAGCCCTGTTGTTCAAGGTCACCGAGTGTGTGGTAGGAAAAAGAACGAGAAAATTTGGTAGACCGAATAGTGAACCAGCAGCAAACATTACCTGAATGAGAAATAGAAATTCACTTTTAGTTTCATTTTCCTGTGACCCATTCAGTTCATTTTAGCTGCCGGTTTGCTACTTGGTCTATGTTGATGCTCAAGTTTTCTTGATATTTTTCTTACAGACAGCACTTGGTGACCTCAAACAGCAGGGCAATGGATGGGATCACAACTGATTTCTCCTTTAAATTCAGCACAGCTAGACATTTAGCAAGCTGTTTTTTAACACTCTTCTTCTCTCCAGTTGCCTTTGTCTAGAATTGTCTCGGCTAGGACCGTCTTACACACACTGTTTATTAGGTCTTTCATTTCATTGGTTCTCAAACTTGGATCCTGGGACCCCAAGGGGTCCACAGCACATTGCCAGGGGGTCCGTGAAAAAGTTTGCTACAAAGTATAAACTTGTCTTATGGGGAGAAAAATACTAGAGATCAGAATAGAGCACAATCGCACTGTGCTCATTACTCCCACCAGCATTACATTGGTGACAATTAGCCACTACATCAATCTATCAAAACACATTCCTTAGTATTAACATTAACTGCAAGCAAAATGAATATTAGTTATTATCAGTTATGTGAAACAAACCGTATTTTTAACACAGTAGGCCTTGATTTGACAAAAAATCAATCTTTTACTGTCCTGCATGTCAAGTTTGCCAAATGCAATAACATGCCTATTTAAAACTTGTGATATTGGCAAAACATGTTTTGAGTTCAAAAGCATCTGAAAGAACAAACGGCTATAATCTTACATGGTTACATTTTTGTTACAATTATGAGGGGTCTACTCCATTTGGGTTCCCCAGCCCAGTAACGTTTGAGAACCCCTGCTTTATTTAGACGGGGTCTTTTGCAGCGCCACAAGACACAGCAACAGTAGCAGTAACAGCAACAGGGTGCAGCTGTTCCTACTAGACTAGTGACAGCTGATCGACCGCACTTGCACTTGACCAGACCTTGTCAACCAAAAACAGATAATCAAGAACATTTACATAAATGTTCCTGAAGCATAAACATATGATGAGTTTCCTGTCTGAGCTCTAGCTATGGTAATGTAAATCCCAATCCAACATCCCATCCCTAGACAGCTTACTGGGACTTCCTCACAGGAGACACAGTGCAGATGCTTTAGTATTTGTGTATGAGTGTGTGCATGTGCGTGTTTCTGTTTGTGTGTGTGTGTGTGTGTGTGTGTGTGTGTGTATGTGTATGTGTGTATATGTGTGTGTGAGTGTGCGTGCGTGCGTGTATGTGTGTGAGTGTGTGTGTGTGTGTGCATTTGTGTGTGTGTGTGTAAATCTTTTCTGTGTGCGTATTTATCTTCACCTAGATTTCCCTGGGCCGCCGAGGATTTCACATCAGCTTTTAAATATAGAGGAAGTCTAGACGCAACAGATGTGAACTAAACAGTTTAAGAGAAAGACAGAGACAAATCGTGCAGCTCAGAGAAACAACACACACTTGGCCTCATCTCACAGGCACTCTTAGTCTTACACTCCTCCAAACTGGTCTTCATATACACACACCACTGTGTGTGGCTGTAAATGCAGATCATCAAATAAATGTGTTTAGTTTGACCTTCTGTCATTTCTCTTCATCTCTGTGTATCGCTTGTGTGTTGTTGTTGTTGTTGTCAATTCTATGCTTGTATGTGACCTGGAAGACCTTGCAAGATGTGTGAAAAACTCAGTATTATTGTTTTTCATTTTGACATTGCTAAATAGAACAGAATAGAATTCTGTGGCGCAGCTGGTTACAGACGCCATGTCATGGATGGGTCGGGTGCCCTTGAAGACCCAGGCTTGGATCTGACATATGGTTATTTCCTGATCCTACCCCTTCTCTCTCTACCACATCATGGCGGGACAGAGATAGAGGGAGAGAGGGGGATGGAGAGAAGAGAGAGAGAAAGAGGGTGGGAGACAGGTAAACACATCAATGCCTGGAAAGATAATCACAGAGGGTAAGACACAGGTGAGCACAGAGAATCACAGATGAAGGATCAGGTGAATATAGGTAAAGTACCCAGGTATGTGGGAAAGACTGGATTGATCTGGGCTGTTTTTTGGGAGCTCCTCTAGGCACAAGCAGGGCCAGACAGGCAGAGGGAGGAGAAGTAGGTTAGGGTGTCACATCACGCGCCTGAATCATCTCCCTCCCCAAAAACCACTGTGACCCAGATAAGCACGGCACAACACAACAGTCATCACGCAGACAATAGGCCCGCAGGACACACAGATGTGTGGGTTAGCGAGTGTGTGTGTATTTTTATAATGTGCCCATAATCTGGATTATAATCCAGTGTCTGTGGGTCCAGCCTGAAGTAGTTTAAATCTTACCGCTCAGGGAGAGGACAAGGGTCAGGCCCTCATCTAAAAGCTATAGCGTGTGAACCCAGATAAGGTCTGAGTCTGGACTGGACTCGGCCCACTGCTGGCCTGGATCCGCCACTTCACATGGATCCCAATGACCCACCGCAGTTCCAGCATAAACAGTGTATTTTTTTGTCATTGTTCTCTTTGGTATGGTTGTGGAATGAACAGCACTGCTGCTGAGTGTTGATCGAAACTGACCTTGATCCTCATCAATGTCATCATAAGTAGCACTGTGCAACAATTTGCCACTGTTTAAGGCATTCTTTTATAAGGCAAATAGTCTTGCTACCATTTGGAGATAATAACTCAATCATCTTCAGAATCATTTTCATGGTTTACATCCCTGTGAAGAACAGGTAAATGGTTTGGGACAGCCATGGCCTACTGGTCCTGTTTGATCTCCGACCAGTGGATCATGGCTGAAGTTCCCTTGAGCAAGGCACCTAACCAGGTGCTGCCATGCAGTAATGTACTGCAATAAATGAAAGAAAACATACATAGCACGACACTGCTGCTATATTGTCGTGTGTGTGTGTGTGTGTGTGTGTGTGTGTGACGGTGAATATGAAAATGTGTGTATGTGTGTATACGTATGTATGTGTGTGTGCCTATGGGGTGTGTGTGAGTGTTAATCTGTGTGCAGTTCAAACGGCTGTATATTCAGGTAGGTAGTGATAGGGAGCAGTGACTTGCAGGCTGTGATTAGAGAGAGAGAAAATCAGTCCCACGCTGAAGTCACTGAAATGATTAAATTCTCACCAAATTCTCTGCTTTGCTGCGCCAACGCCTAAGAGACCGCGGGAGGCACCGGGGCTCAGCACCAATCCAATTTACAGATTCCCCTCAAATGACACAGAGAGAGAGTGTGTTTATGTATGTGTGTGTGCATGCATGTGTGTGTGTGTGTCAGAGCGCATTCATATCTTTATGTGCATATGAATGTGAGAACATGTGTGGGTTTGTGTCGGTGACAACATCTCGCTCTCCCTCCATCTGTGTGTGTGTGTGTGTGTCTGTGTGTGTGCGGGTGTGTGTATGTAGATGTGTGTGCGTATGCGTATCAAGGCCACTATGAGTTTGTACTCAGCTTTGCTTATCCTGTTTATTGAGTGGAGAAATGTTTTCTGACATTAACTGACTCCATCACACACACACACACACACAGACACACACACACACACACATTCACACACACACAGAGGAACCATGGCAATAGAAGGATTAACACAAATACTCAGATCCTCCAGCTCTTAGCCAACGACACACCCATGAGCTCTTTCCTACTAACACACCATGACACACACACACTGCAAAGCTGAGTGATACGATACTCACTTGTCTAAAACCACATCACAGTGGAGTTTCAACATACCCTTCTGCAGTATACCTCTTACATTGCATTACACTGACCAAGAGCACATAACAGGAGAGTTAGTGTAATTTATGTAAGCAAGGAAGGATTTATGTTGCAGTTTTTGCACAAATTGCCTTAAATGTAAATAACACTAATCTTAATGGGCAGTTAGTGAAGTCAGAAATCTAGTTAGGGAGGTTAGGAATCTAGTTAGAGAAGTCAGAAGCTTGTTAAGGAGTCAGGAATCTAGTTAGGGAAGTCAGGAATCTAGTTAGAAAAGTCTGAAATCTAGTCAGAAGTTAGTTAAGGAGGTCAGGAATCTAGTTAGAGAAGTCAGAAGCTAGTTAGGGAAGTCAGGAATCTAGTTAGAGAAGTCTGAAAGCTAGCTAGAGAAGTCTGAAAGCCAGTTAGGGAAGTCAGGAAACTAGTTAGAGAAGTCAAGAAGCTAGGGATCAAGCCTAGCCAAATTATACCGAGGGTAAAATCAGGAGGACCTACCTTGTAGCTGTGTGTGTCTCTGTTTAAGCTGTGTGCTCTCACTGTGTTTCTGCAGGCTCTGCCATTCCAGTGGGTATTGATGTTCAGGTGGAGAGCATCGACAGCATCTCAGAAGTTAACATGGTACAGTGCTGCAGGGTCCCATATCTCAGACGTCCTCAGACACACTCTTGTATCCTCATGAATACGCCAAACAGCAAAATTAGGCTATGTCACATTCTGGACTACATTTTCACTACCAAATCAACTCATCATAAATGACTTGATACCTACCTATGGTATCTTTGTGTGTGTGTGTGTGTGTGTGTTGTAGGCTACACTTGTATAATGGTGTATTGCCGTTTTTGCATGTATGCTTCTTTCTATGTGTGATGAGTTTCTCTGAGTGAGTTATGTTTCTGTGGTGATGATGATGATGATAATGATGAGTGATGCTGGTGTGTGTGTGTGTGTGTGTAGGACTTCACAATGACACTGTACCTGAGGCACTACTGGCAGGATGACAGGCTGGCGTTCCCCTCCAGTAACAATAAGAGCCGCACGTTTGATGCTCGCCTGGTGAAGAAGATCTGGGTACCAGATGTGTTCTTCGTCCACTCCAAACGCTCCTTCATCCATGACACCACCATGGAGAACATCATGCTGAGGGTCTATCCTGATGGGAACATCCTTTACAGCGTGAGGTGTGTGTGTGTGTGTGTGTGTGTGTTGACAGCAGTTATGAGTGGTAGCATCATGTAGCCTAGCGCCTTCACTCTGTTTTCTTGATGGGAAATCATAAATCCAAGGGCCAAGTTGTGAGGAGCTAGTATCTGTTTTCTTCAAGGGAAATAAGAAATCAGAGATCCAAGCTTAAAGGAGAAGATCTTACTCTGTTTAATGTGGCAAAAAGAAAGCAGCTCAAAGAGAGCAGTTGCATGCTGTTTAGAATGAGGCTACACAAAGATGGCAGTCTGATGCTCTTTAGTAGCTGATGTTGAGCTTGAGCTACACAAGATGGCAGTCTGATGCTCTTTAGCTTGAGGCTAAAGAGGCAGTATGATGTTATTTAGCATGGCGCTAAAGACGTCTCTCTTGTGCTGTTAGCATGGTGTTTGCTGTGAGAAATATCTCACTCCAGCTCAGAGGAGAGCAAACTTCACTCTTTCATTCCCAATAACATTTCTGACTCGCTCAGCGAGTTTAGCCTTTTAAAGAGTGAGGACTCATGTTGCAACATAACCATAAGCACTGAGGAACGAGTGACTACAATGACCAGCATCAAAATGCTGGATCGTAACATCTGAAAGTGTGTGAAAGCAAGTCAGTTATTTTGTCCTGGTTCCTATGACCCTAAAATGTATTATCCCAAATAGCAAGAGATTGGTGTTCTGCTGGCTGTCTGAAAGCAGTCACTTTTGCTATATTTATAGTAAAGTAAGTGTTTGGGCATGACCACATACAGAACATTGTCTTTTGTGGAAGTCCGATATGATGTCCCTTATAGTTTGATTCTCACACTCACACAAAGTGTGAAACTAATAGCCTCGCTCCACTGAGTTAAGCTGGGTGAGTATTAATCCTTCACAGGTAAAACAGGACTCCAGCGTCAGGTAGGGAGTGGAGGTGGCATTAATCCTTTGTTAACAATGACTATAATTACAGTTCAAAGATCAAGTGCCCTTTCCAGACTAGCCTATGCACACACAGAATAGGCTGTTATTAGAGCTGATGTGTTTGTGCTTTTACATAGCTGATTACAAAAGCCTTTGATATCTCACCCCTCCAAGGCTCTCTTTCATCTGATAACCGCTGTGATCGTACTGATACGTAATGGAACGTTTTGGGCACTATTCCACATAGGGTGATCAGCAGGTGTTCCCTGTTGTGGAGTAAAACACACCTACACACACACACACATACACACCAACACATATACACACATACACACAGACGCAGTCACATACACATACGCACACACACACACACACACTCACATACACACCTACGCATATACACACATACACACAGACCCAGCCACACACACATACGCACAGACACAGACACACACCACACACACACACACACACACACAGATGCACACACATACATACACACACAGATTCACACACACATACACACACAAACCTGGGCAGCTGTGAGGGCTTATACCTGTTCAGGTGTGACAGCTTTTATCCCTCACTCTGTTACATGCTTTCATGAAACACACTGCAGCTGATCTGTTTGTTTATGTGAGTGTTTGCTTGTCTGAATGGCCTCTCAGATTACATTTGATTCTGAGCTCAAACCACCAACGAGTATGTGTTGATGAGTCATCATGACTTGAAACCAAACATTGCCATGACCGGTTGTTTAATCCTTAGACATACAGTAAGTCAATGATAACTTAACAATGTTTATTTTAACCAGAGCAAATCAGGTGTGTACAAAGCAGGTCTTGGTGTCAGTTAGGGGTCACTGTGTTTCAGTTAAAGGTCAGTTTACTGTAGTTGTTAAATAATGTATATTGTGTACTTATATGGGAGACATATGTGAGTATGTGGGATGGGAATGTCTTTTTGTAGTTGCGAGTCCTCTGCTATATGGTTTTATGGTATTTGTGTGTTAGTGAATTTTACTGTGTGTATGAGTGAGTGTGTGTGTGTGTGTGTGGTATTTTTCTGTATGACATGCAGGTTTGCCTACTTTCAGGTGTGTGTAACATAATAGTGACATAATATCCCTACCTGAAACAGAACCAAAACCTGAGAGGGTTTCATAGGAAGTGTAGTGTATCGTGGGTACTTTCAGACTAAAACAATTCCATCAACTCACTTCGAGAAACTCTCCAGAGCAGAGCAGAGCTCCCTGGAAGATGACTGTGAACACTCATCTGCTCTCAGTTCCTGCAATTAAGTCATACAGAAAAGAGGATGTTTTCCTCTGCAGTTGTACTTCTAGCTCAGATCTGTGAAAAGGTTGGCCAGGCTAGCGCCACCTAGTGCCTCTGCTCAGTATTGCAGTGTGGGTAGTTCACAAGTTCATGTGCTAAATTTGCAAAAGAAAAAAAAGGGAAGCGAGCACAAAAGCATGTTTGATCAGTTGGCCTGTGTGTGTGCGTGTATGTATGTGTGTGTGTGTGTGTGTGTGCGTGTATGTATGTGTGTGTGTGTGCGTTTATGTGTGTGTGTGTGTGTATTTATATGTGTGTGTGTGTGTGTGCGTGTATGTATGTGTGTTTGTGTGTGTGTGCGTGTATGTATGTGTGTGTGCGCGTTTATGTGTGTGTGTGTGTGTATTTATATGTGTGTGTGTGTGTGTGCGTGTATGTATGTGTGTGTGTGTGCGTGTATGTGTGTGTGTGTGTGTGTATGTGTGTGTGTGTGTGTGCGTGTATGTGTGTGCGTGTGTGTGTGTGCATGTGTGTGTATGTGTGTGTGTCTATGTGTGTGCGTTTATGTGTGTGTGTGTTCGTGTGTATGTGTGTGCGTTTATGTGTGTGCGTGTATGTGTGTGCGTGTATGTGTGAGTGTGTGCGTGTGTATGTGTGTCCGTGTATGTGTGTGCGTTTATGTGTGTCCGTGTATGTGTGTGCGTTTATGTGTGTGTGTTTGTGTGTGTGTGTGCGTGTATGTGTGTGCGTGAATGTGTGTGTGTGTGTGCGTGTGTATGTGTGTGCGTGTATGTGTGTGCGTGTATGTGTGTGTGTGTGTGTGTGTGTGTGTGCGTGTGTATGTGTGTGCGTGTATGTGTGTGTGTGTGCGTGTGTATGTGTGTGTGTGTGTGTGTGTGTGTGTATGTGTGTGTGTGTGTGTGTGTGTGTGTGTGTGTGTGTGCATGTTTGATCAGGTGGCCTGGAAATAAAGTACCTGGCAAGGTGAACCACCATTCTGACACAATGTGCCCTTTGTGACAGTGTGTGGGTAGTGCTTTCTGATATAGGCCTAGTGTGTGTTTTGCACTTTGTGACAGGCTGAGTCTGTAACTCTGTGTTTGTTATGTGTGTGTGTGTGTGTTTGTGTGTGTTCTGTTGTAGGGTGACAGTAACGGCTCTCTGTTCCATGGATTTCAGCAGTTTCCCCCTGGACACACAAAACTGCTCTCTAGAACTAGAGAGCTGTAAGTATTGCACACACTCTAACCACACACACACACACATGCACACACACACACACACGCACATACACACACATACATACATTTATATATATTCTGTATATAGACACACACACACACACATGTACATGCACACACATACACATACATACATTTATATATATTCTGTATATAGACACACACACACACATGTACATGCACATGTACACACACACATACACGCACACACACACACACACACACAGACACAGACACAGACACACACATGCATTTTGGACACATGCTAGAATGAGAAAAGAGAAGAGGACCTATTATAAGAGTGAACTAAATAGCTAAACTTTGAGGCACAGCCAGTTATATCAGTCATATGATGTCTTCTCTGCGGGTGTGTGTGTCCTTATCTTCTCACTGTTAATGGGCTGTGGCGAACTATAGTGCCACAGTAGTCTGCTGGGCCGATGGGTTGGGCTGATTAGATGTCTCGCTATGAACAGGAATAGGAAGCACACAGGCACAAAGGCATTTCTCTGAATAATACGCCACTTCACTGATAATATCAGAGGTTCAGTCATTTCTGATGCACTGAATGAGTCAGCAAGAGCAGACACATGCCTACACACACAGGCGAGCATGCATTCAATCACGCAAAAACACACACACACACACACACACAGAGAGAGAGAGAGAGAGAGAGAGAAACCCCCACCATCACACACACACACACAAACAAGAGTATGCAGAATGTGTTTCTCTCTTTTTCACACGCACACACACACACACACACACACACACACACACACACACACACACTCACACACAGAAACCCCCACCGCCACACACACACACGCACAAAAATAAGAGTATGCAGACTGAGTTCCTCTGTCTTTCACACGCACATACACACACACTCACACATACAAACACACACACACACACACACACAGTGCTGACATCCTTTAGAAGCCAGCATCCTCATTTTCAAAAGCCAGCATTATAGGGTCGGAGGTTAAACTCAGCCCTGCCATCTGGGAATCCCACCAATGCAGCTTTACGTGAGCATGAGAACCACACACAGGAAGCACATTATATACATTATATACATTAAACATTACACAGCCCACTGCATCACTTGAATTCATATTGTACTAGTGCAGGGCTCATACAAAGTGTGCTCACAACCATAGTGCATCCACTGTTGGTTGCCATCTCACAGCTCTCTCTCTCCGTGCTAACGCTAGTCTGGTGTATCACTATTACACCAGAAACTCTGCATACCATCCCTGCAGATGCTAATGCTAGCCTAATCGATTGGTATTGCACCTGATCTCCATGCGTGTGGTTGCTGAGGGGGTAGCCCACTGGTATTTCACTTGTAGCGCTCCATCTGTGTGGATGCTAATGCTAATGCCAGGGCTTTTATGTGGTATTATACCTGCAGTCCTCAGTTCTGCTGGGTAGATGCCAAACCTGCAGGGCAATCCAGGCCAGGATTTAGCCCACAGATTGAAACGGCTCTGTGCCGGTTGTTCTAAGTGACCTCAAAAACCAGAAACTCACAAGGCCGTGTGTGTTAGTGTGTGTGTGTGTGTGTGTGTGGTGTGTGCATGCGTGCGCTAAGCTGGCAGCCTGTGATCATAGAATACTACTGATGATCAAAAAGCCTAAACACAGCTTACGCTGGACACAGGACAACAGTCGGCAAGTTGGTAAAGACAGTTCACTGGATACAGATGGATACAGAGCCACAGTACAGAGATAAGATGTAAATATATTAGGACGTGCACATACACACATCTTCCTCTCTCTCTCTCTGTCTCTCTCACACACACACACACACACACACACACACACACACACACACACCTTCACAGATATCCTGCATGGACCCTGATCTGTGGGGAGAGGTCACGGTTTTGCGTTGCTATGGCAGCCTTGGCCTCTCCCCTCATGGTGATGGCTCATGCTTCTTCCAAGAGAGATTCAACACTCCTCACCTCCTCTCCTCTTTCCTGTTCCTCTCCTCCTTCTCCCTTTTCTTTCTCTTCTTCATCCATAATTTCTTCTCTCTGTCTCTCTGATATCCTTCCTTTCTTTTCTCTCTTCTTCTCTTCCATCCTGTTCTTTCTTTTCTTCTTCCTCGTTTCTCCTCTCTACCTCCCTCTCTCTCTCTTTCTCTACCTGTCTCTGACCGTGTGCTCTCTCTCTTGAAGACGCCTATAATGAGAATGACCTCATGCTCTACTGGAAGAACGGGAACGATTCACTAAGGACTGATGAGATCGTGCTCTCACAGTTTTTTATTGAAGAATTCCAACCTTCCTATGGGCTATCCTTTTACAGCAGCACCGGTACGTGCGGCTCCATGCCTGTGTGTGTGTGTGGTGTGTGTGTGTGTGTGTGTGTTGCGTGTGTGTCAAACTGCATGAGTATGCATGATTGTGCGTGTGTGTGTGTGTCAAACTGCATGTATGCGTGAGTATGCATGAATGTGCATGTGTGTGTGTGTATGTTCCATACTGATAGTCTGAGTTGACAAGGGCCAGTTTACCTGTCCTCAGAGTACCAGGATGGAACACGTCCAATGTCCAGTATCCAGTATCTAATATCTCACTGCTCCTCCCTGTCTGTCATCCCAATGTCCCAAAGCATTTACACATACACAATAATACCACGTCCATCACTTCTCATTAACCCCACAACTCTCTCTTTCACTCTTCTCTCTCACTCTCTCTCTTTCACTCTTCTCTCTCACTCTCTCTCTTTCACTCTTCTCTCTCACTCTCTCTTTCCCTGTCTAGATACCCTTGCCATCACTGATGTACTACTGCAGCCTTCCCATTTGTTTGTGCCTTGTCTATGTGCAAATGTATGTGTCTATTTATGTACTCTATTTATGCATGTATTTCTCTCTTCCCCCTTTCTTTCTTTCTTTCTTTCTTTCTTTCTTTCTTTCTTTCTTTCTTTCTTTCTCTCTCAATCTGTCTTCCTTCTGTCTGTCTCTTCTGTGTCAGTAAGACTGTGTGTTGTGTCCTCAGGCTGGTACAACCGTCTATACATCAACTTCCTCCTGCGACGGCACATCTTCTTCTTCATGCTCCAGACCTACTTCCCCACCATGCTGATGGTCATGCTCTCCTGGGTGTCCTTCTGGATCGACCGCAGGGCCGTCCCCGCACGAGTCTCCCTAGGTAACACTTCCTGCTTCCTGGGAGCCCGGCAGCGGGCACTTTTGAGGGCAGCTAGGTGTTACAACCTGGCTCAGGGTCGCAAAATCTAATTCAAAGACCTCTTGTAAGCCTCTGCAACTCCCAACATCCCTCTAAGTCTCTCACTCTGAGAGACACAGTAGTGTTGGCTACGTGGGAATGCAGGCTTGCAGTGTGTGGCATGGTGGTGGCGATTGAGAGTGAACTGTAGAAAGAGCATGGACTCTGTTTTTAACACCCTAATGCGTGTTGATTGTGGCCTTGGGTCCTACGCTGAGTATAGGGGACATGGTCCAATAAATGCATAATGTGTATAAAACAGACTGCCTAGATATTCTCTGGTTCCTGTTTATGCCTTCAATGTCTGACGTCCTCAGGCAGATGTACTGTGGGAAACTGGGTCAGCGGAAGTTTTCCATGCCACCAACAGTGTGTTCATTCTAGTAGTCTAGGTAATAGAACTTGATCACAAGCCTAACAATGATGAAACTAATTTCAATCTTCCTGATTGAAGTTCCTGATCCTAGTTTCTAAACGTTAGTGGGAAAAGCCCTAAACATAACCCAGCAATATGGCTTAAAAAGGTTCCCTTGTTTACCATATCATTGGCTGAAGCCCTAGAGACTCATGAGGAACCAATGAGGAGGTCACGCATGGATAATAAGGAGCTCCAGGGAGTGTCAGAGAGGAGAGGAGTGAGAGGGGTGAGGAACAGCAGGGAGTCACAGGAGAGGTCACAGGGAGGGGATGGAAGGAAGGAAGAAAGGGTGAAAGGTTCATTACTGAGACTTTATGCTCCCTGTTAGTGTACTAATCTTAGACTACTCTCCTCACTATGTTTTTTATATTTGTGTTTTGTTTTTGATTTTTCATTCTGATCAGCAATGTATGGGAAAGAGTTGAGAGGACAGAGGAGAGAGGGAGAGAGAGGGACAGAGAGAGAGAGAGAAAGAGAGGGAGAGTGAAAGAGAAAGAGATAGAGAGAGAGACAGTGAGAGGGAGAGAGAGGGACAGAGAGAGAGAGAGAAGAAAGAGAGAGAGAGGGCAGTGAGAGAGAGGGCAGAGAGAGACAGAGAGAGAGGGCAGAGAGAGAGAGGACAGTGAGAGAGGGGCAGAGAGAGAGACAGAGAGAGAGAGAGGGACAGTGGTTACAGAGCAAAAGAAAGGGAAGAATGACCACTGGTATCCAATGACTCATCTGTCTGTCAGAGGAACAGTGTGTGTGTGTGTGTGTGTGTGTGTGTGTGTGTGTAAAGCACAGAGGCCTGAGGTGCTATAGTGTTGCGCTCACAGGGAGGAAAGGGAGGGCACCGTGACAGAGGCGTTGTGGGATAGTGGAGGTGCTTGTGTAACTGAGGTTAAGCAGAGGTCAAAGATAACCAGGGAGAGAGAGCAAGAGCAAAGATGTCATTGTCACCATTATAAACCACAGCTCACTCGTTGAGCTCATTACTAAACAATAGGCCTGAAGGTTAAATTAGAAGCACAAACATTCTGTGTGTGTGAGTGTGTGTGTGAGAGAGAGACAGAGGATGCACGCACCTTCTCTCTTTGTCCTTCTCTCCTCCCACCATGCCCCTCTCTTTCCTCTCTCTCCTCTCTCTCTCTCGATCCTTTCTTAATATCAAGAAGTTAAATGGATAAAGAATATGAGGTTCAAGAAATGTAAACATTTAAATATGTGTATAGAAAACATGTGCAGACTTACTTACTAACTTCATGCAAGTTTAAGATTTAAACAAGTTGAAGATTTAAACAAGTTGAAGATTTAAACTTGCATGAAGTAGAAATGAACACTACGGAAAAAACGATACAAACAAAAAGATGATATGGACAATATTCCAGAAACATTTACACTCTCCCCCTCTCTCTCTTTCTCACTCTCTCTATCACTCTCTCTTTCTCACTCTCTCTATCACTCTCTCCATCTCTCTCTCTCTCTATCACTCTCTCTCTCTCTATCTCTTTCTCCCTCTCATTTCTCCATCTCTTTCTCCCTCTCTCTATCACTCTCTCCATCTCTCTCTCTCACTCTCTCTATCACTCTCTCCATCTCTCTCTCTCTCTATCACTCTCTCTCTCTCAATCTCTTTCTCCCTCTCTCTCACTCTCTCCATCTCTTTCTCCCTCTCTCTCTCCATCTATTTCTCTGTCTCTCTATCACTCTCTCTCTCTCTCTCCATCTATTTCTCTGTCTCTCTATCACTCTCTCTCCATCTCTTTCTCCCTCTCTCTCTCTCCATCTCTTTCTCCCTCTCTCTGTGTAGGTATCACCACTGTGCTGACCATGTCCACCATCATCACGGGCGTGTCAGCGTCCATGCCCCAGGTGTCCTACGTGAAGGCGGTGGACATCTACCTGTGGGCCAGCTTCCTCTTCGTCTTCCTCTCGGTCATCGAGTACGCCGCGGTCAACTACTTCACCACTGTGGAGGAGATGAAGAAACTGAGGAAAGGGACGGTCACAGGCCTGGTACCTGCTGCCTTTATTCTCTGCTGTGTGTTCACCTGTTTCAGGTGTCTTGAGTGAGCACCTGGATACCTTTAACACACTCACTGGCCTCACTCTTCTCTCACACCCCCTCACACACACTTGGCATGGTGCTACTTACCTGGCAGTATGGAAGACAGCTTACCCTCTACATTGTGTTTACCCTTCACCTATGTTAGACTTAAGTAACAGGAATTTTCAATTGATGTGTGTTTTTTTCATGTTGTAATTGTGTTGCTACCCCATCTCCCATCAGACAGGCTTGTACAGGAATAGGCCATCACTCAAGTTTTCTCAGGTTTCAAAAGGGTAAAAGAGGAAATCAGACACCTTCCTGATGAAGGGGATTTAAAGTGACTTTGAAGATTTTGACCTATGTTTAATACATAAATACACATCCAATGACTGAAACTATTAAGCTTTGTCTCCCCATGCAGGTTAGGTCTAGGAATCTGATTTTGATGGGAACAGCTGCCTAGAATCAGTGGTTTTAACTGTGTTGTAGATAATTTTACTTGATTTTGACAGTGAAATATAAATGTTTTCGCTCGACTGCATCCTTATGTGACTGTAAATTTGCATTCTTGCAGGTCCCCACCACCTACAACACTAACCAGGCCATGGCATTTGATGGGTGTTTCCATGACGATATTGACCTCTCCCCTTTCCCCGAAATGCCCACCACACCCAACACTGACCGCACGGCGCCCCCTGGGAACTCGTCCTCGGCAGCAGAGCCACCACCAACGGAAGGTACGCGACTGTGGCGTCGGCGTTCGGTGCGACACAACCTCAAGTTCATCATGAGCAACAGCTACATGATCGACTCGTACTCGCGCATCATCTTCCCTCTGGCCTACCTGCTCTTCAACATCATCTACTGGTGCATGTACTCCTGAGGGGGGTATGAACACACACACAAACACACACACACACACACACACACAAGCTGCAACTCTAACCTTGAAGAACTACTGGGACGTGACCCGGAAGTGGTCTACAGTCTCTAACTTTCATGGATTTGAGGCTTTTTGGAGTCAATGTGAAGCAATGGCAGTGAGTTTTATGACGATGACATTGCACCACTGGAAGGTTTGAAAGACACGTGTGTGTGTGTGTGTGTGTGTCTGTGAGAGAGAAACTTCCCTTTAGACTTATCAAGAACTGTTCCACATGCAGTACTCGTCATGAGTTCACTGAATCACAGTAGGTTACTCTTCACTGGTCCATTGAATCCACTTCATTAGTCCATCATTCATTTCAGTATACTTCACACCACAACTCAGTGTACAGTACTACAGCACAACAAAGCAAAGACAATACTACACTACTCTACCACCTTGTGAAACAATATACACCACAGATCCACACTACACTACAACTACTCAGCACAGTAAGAGGAAGACGTCATCATGATCTCTAGTACGTTGCTTAAGTCCATATACCCTTTCAGGTCTGTCACAACAGCAGGACTAAGACCAAGACTCAAGACACACAGCAACAGACATCTTGCCAGGACACAGAACACATGTGCTAACAGGCTGCAGTATTGCATTCTGGGAGATTACAGATAGAATGGGAAGGGATCCTGAGAGATCAGAATGCAGTGTGCCCAGGGAGATTTTTTTTGTATATCAAGACATGGTGGACAGACTTCAAATGCAGTGAATTGCTGTTCACTGACTATAATGTCAGCACAATGCAGCAGTACAAGTCTGCAAGGTGATGAAAGCTATCACAAAATTATGAGTTTTTATTTCAGCAGTCTATAGATGTTTGCTTAGTTCATAAATATTTATTTGCATTTACACTTATAAACCTGTCAACTTTTCTTTATTATTTTGATGTGTGCGTGTGTGTATGTGTGTACTTTTATCTGTATGCTTGCGTGTGTTCTTGATTATAATATTCAAGAAAATATCATTTTTGTAGTTTAAATAAATGCATTTTATTATCTTTGGTGATTATAAAAGAGTTGTACAGTAACAATCATGAGGCCTCTATAAAAATAGATCTGTACATAAATAAATAAACTCTTGTGCTCAGCATTCACTACTAAGTATTACTAAGTATTCATTTCAAACCAAAACAAAACTTCAAACCTTTGATCGTTCTCTGAGGCCAGACACATTTAGACCATCTGTGCCGTAGAAATCTGATCTTCACAACAAAGGTGATTTTTGTTTTTTTTTTATCTAATCTAATCTTTATCTAATAATGTGATGATATGCTGAACAAACTGAGCTAAACTCTCCTGCCTCAGGCTTTATCAATGGGTGACAAGTAGTTCAGTCAAGTTAAGTTTTGTGCCTACATGCCTTGCCAAGAGTGGGTCTAATATGAATAATCATGATTCTTGAAAAAAAAAACTGAGTGAGAAAATGACACAGTAATGGCAAGGTAATATATATAACACACAATGTGTTAACACACTGAGAGACTGAAAGATATTTCGCTTGTGTGAGACTTCCATGGAAGACTCACTCACTTCTAATTTCGACCACAGGGGGGCGCTCCACCTCCTTGTCATGAAGAAGCCAGTTTCACACGCTCTCTCCGCTGCTTGATATGCAAGGCTTCTGAATAAACAGTCAGTGGAACAGCCAGTCTTCTCTAACAGAGGAAATAGAGGGCTGAGCTGATGATGAGTTCAGTGGGTTGTACACATAAAAGGCAAAGTTCAGCTGTCCCATGTAAGTCATAAGATAAGTCAAGTCTGTAGTCGCTTGAGATGCTTTGAATGGATAACAGAGAGAATCCCTTATAATGGAAGAAATACTGGTTTGGGTCAAGCCAGTCACCTATGACCTTTGACCTACCACCCCCTGGTATCTGTGTGTTGTCTGATCCATTAGGCCTGAGAATAAGAGGGGTTGTGATACTGCTGATATCGTTTTGGGGTACGTTTCTCAAAACCAATGTAATTGCTCATTGCCAACCAACAAAGTGCTAACTGATTAGCACCTATGGTTTTAGGAAACACACCCCTGATTGACATCTAAGTTTGGTTTCTGTCCTATAGTATTTTCTCTCAGTATCCACTCTACCTTCCACTTTGGAAAATGTCACATGGTGAAGGAAAGCTATAAAGACGAATTCTTAAAAAAAGCAGTTAACTGTTTGTTTCCTGGTACAGGGATTCTGGGGCGTCACTTGCTACCTTTCATTTCAGGGGTGCTGTGTTAAATAATTGTTTTGAGTTAGTTTGATTCTTCATGTTGACAGTGTAGTATGCAGCTCTGTCTCAGTTTACTGAAGCACGTCCTCCACTGTCTCCTCACGTTCTCCTTCATTGCACAGTGGAACACAAAGATGAAGAATCCTAGAGGACACAGGAACAGCAGATGAGCAATAAAAATGAGCAATTCGTTTATTTACGGGGACATATGCAGGAATAAATAAAGCACTTTTTCCAGATTGCAGGAAAATCATGTATCTATGTAAATAACAAGTGGTGTAATTATGCCTCAGCTGGAGAGGACAGTCCAGTCTGTGTGTTTTTTTTTTCTAAATTTGTGTAACCAACATTATCCGACGCAGTCCAGCACAGGGATTGAACCCTCAAGAAAACTCTGTTGATTTGTGAATAGGCTGTTTAAGGGACTATGGCTGTAAGTTAAGTCTACATGATAATGTGGGAAGTTAGGTAAGGAGTTATTCAGTGAACATGGACACCAGTCTCAAGCACTCACACACAGGGACCCCAGATTCAGATTCTTGCCAGATTCCATGCTTTAACTTTTTAGCATTTTACATTGACATTTAACAGATGCTTTTATCCAAAGCAACCATTTGTCAACTATCAATTAGTTCAGGGCCAATCTCCCCAAGAGCAACTTAGGGTTAAGTGCCTTGCTCAAGGCACAACGGTGGCAAACCGAGAACTGAACGCACAACTTCCAGACTACTAGCATACTAGGCAGGTTTCTTACCCTTTACGCTACCACCGCCCAAGTGAACATGATGACCACTAAACATGGTAATTTGCTTGTATGTTAATGTTATGTTACGGGCCTGCCCATCACTGCCTGTTGCGCTATTTCCCTCTTTGTCTTGTTTGTGTTGCAGGATGGAATGGTGGTACAGGTGATCTTGGTCAGCTGATCAATTTAACTGCACAATTTACCTGTGCATGAAAGGGGTTGCCTTGCAGTGGTTCTTCGTTCCCTTTCTCCATTTTCAGTACGCATCAGTTTTGGTTTTGCTTATTGCATTTGACTGACTTGCACTACATCTTTATTTCTTACATTGTACAGATACTGATTACTTCTATTATTTCATATGGTCTCCCTTAATGTTACTGGACCTTGGTTTGGTGGCAAGTAGCAACATCATTATTCTGACAAAACAGACTTTTTTCAAAAAACTTCTCTTCGATTATTGTTTCCTTAACTAATCTGTTCAGTCCTGAGGCTCGTTTTCAGGGGACTGAAGGCTGTGTGAGAAAGCCTTCGAAAACATGCTAGCAGTGCTCATGTGATTTGGTCGCTCCATACTGTAGAATTTTATATGATTTCTTGTGACTCCTTTCCGACTGTCAAATGAATAATCCTCATCTGTGTACTGCTCCACTGCACTGTTCAGTCAACAACTTGTGTAGCATGGTGGAGACAGACTAATCTGAATGGCCGCCTTGACTAGTAATCGTATATCATGTGCAGAGGAGGTGCAAGGCCTAAGTATGTGCATGTTTGTTCCTGTTTGTGTTGTTTGCTAGAATCTAAGACCTTGAGTGTGTCCCTGAGCCATGTCTTGACTTAGAAACTGTTCAAGTTATCTTCCACTGTTGAAAACAGATTTACGATTAGACTTTTGAGTAGGCTATGTTGAGACCATTTTCCCTTCACCCGGAGAAAAGGATCCAGACAAGCTATGCTACATCATCTTGGTCATCCTGTCTCAACCTCACAGGCGAGACAGAAGAGTAACTTAGTCTGACAGTCTTTAGACTTCACTCCGTTACTTCAGCTTTTTATTTCGGTTATTTCATCTATTTTTCCATCTAATCAACAATTGTAATCTGACATTGTAATAAATCATTGATCCTGATCGAATGCAACTGAGACATCCAATCTTCTATTCTGCCGGAGAGAAAACACAACGCAACTTAAAGGTGAACAGTGACTTCAGGAGAAAAGTCAAACTGGGAAAAAACACCAAAATCTAACAATACTTTGCAAAGCCATTCAGGCTTGCCATAGTTTCCAGCAACGTGGTAGCAGGAGCAGGCCTTTTCCAAAATGGTGCTGAAAACTGCAAACATCCCGTGTGCTAGGCTAATTTTCCCTATAGTTCTATAGTGAACAAAAATACTCCACCGTCGAAAAGGAAGCACTTGCTCTCGTGATGGCCATCCAACACTTTGGGGTGTATTTAGGTGTATCATGCTACGTAATCATAGACTATACTAACCATGACCCTTTGAAGTTTCTAAACGGAATGTTTAACAGCAACCGTTGGCTGATGTGCTAGTACCCCACCTGCTATAATAGGGATGGCTAGTGTGATGTCATAAGTCACTTCCGGGTCCAAACCTCGGCTGCGAATATAAACAGCAATGATTGCAGCCTATCCGTTGGATTGTAAAATGCCTGGTAAGGCTATGAAGGCATGGAAAACACTGTTTGAAAGGCAAAGCTGTGAGGATTCATCCACATTTTAAAGTAAATTGATTGTACTTTTATATCTCACGCTATGAATTTCAAAAATGCAATGTGACCAAGCAGGGCCCTGGCTTCTTTAAGCTAACGTGAGCCACAGGTGAGGCACCCGATTGAGTTCCCTTTGAGTTCCTGTTTCGACTTACGCCGACAGAAACAAGTTTCTTACGTAGTTGCTGTGCGTATTCATTACTCTGCATGAAACTAACACAAGTCAAAAACAACTGGGTGTACGGCTAGCGAATCAGTTGTGCTGAGGGTGGGGTCGCTCTATGCGGCTTTTGGAGCGAGAACAGTTCCAAAGAGGGAACACAATCGGGTGCCTCTGCAGCTAACGAGCCAGTCACCTTTTTCACAGTGACATCGTATTTTGCCAGTTACCTGAACTCTGTGAAAAAAGGGCTAAATTGGTACAACTTCAACAGAGTTGTAAATGTTAGTGTCATGGCAGGTGGCAGCCTGAGAGGAAAAGTCCAGGCTTCCATGAAAAAAAAGTGTGGTTGAGGTGACGAAGTAACGTTAGCTAAACATAAGGGTGCCAGCAGTAAAGCAAACGTTATGGTACCTGAGTAACGTTAACTGTTGTTTAATTATCTATATTAGTAAGGAAGTAAAGTAATATCAGAATCGGTACCATGGTTGACAACGTGAAAACTGTAGGCCGACAGTGTAGTTGGTAGCGCTACCTAGTTATGTTGCCTAAAGTAAACAAGAATGTAAGATCCGTTAAATGTAAGATTGGTTGAGTAAGATTTGATTTGGACCCGGAAGTGACGCTTTCGGCAATGGCGACGTAGCGACTAGCCATCCCTATAGCCTGTGGACCTTCGCATCTTGCATATATGTTGGAAAACAGTATTGTGCCAACAAATTATCTAGGGGTGGTAGGGGTGTTATGTTCCCCATGTCTGGTAATACCAGAGTCTCCCTCTGCTGGTTGTCTCTTGTCTGTGCTGGTTAACTTTTGTCTCCTAGCTGTGAAATGGCGACTCTCCTGAGCTGATTTCCAATTTAATCATTTCTTACTAAATCTAACTCGTTGATAAATCGAGTCAAATCATGAATATCTCCTTTCTTATACTGCACTTAGCAGAGGTTGGCTGTAATATTGATAGGGTACGTGAAGGTCCAATTGATGGGTCAGTGCTGTGTGTATATTGCATACCTTGGAGTGTGTTGAAGATGGTGAACAGATACATGAAGGCCAGGCTGACTGATCCTTCCCCCCAAATAGGGAAGATGAACCCCCAGGTTAGTCCAAGCAGCACAGTGAGGCTGGCGACACTGCGGGCATTCTGTAGATGGCCATGGTGCTGCATGTTGTGCGGGTTTCGCCGCTTGATCCGGCACAGCTGCACCAGAACCACCACGAATATCACCAGATTCAACAGGAAGATCACACAGAAGTACGCCATCACCGCCACATACTGCACAATATAATTTTGCAGCCAGCAGCTGAGGAGGCAGGAGGAGGTGCAGGAGATTATCAGTGTTATCCTTGCCCGAGACCACGCCTTTACGTTACCTCAATGCTCTGTGATATGGTCAAAGAGATATGTTATAATCTTGTGTGTTTTGGCACAAGAGGGATTTGGACAGTGGACCCCAAGTTATTTATACAGTATTTTTAGAAATAATATTGATAATGTTAAGATGTCTTGTAGTGATATATGTGGAGTCTTTGTAGCCTGATGCATCAAACACTTCCACTTCATTTAAGCGAAGTGAAACGTCAGATGCATCAAGCTACAGAACTTAAGCACAGTAATAAGACAACAGCATACAGGCTAATTTTGTTTCACAAGATGCCATTTTGCATTCCATTAAAGGCATTTTGCATTCCATTAAAGGCATTTTTGGAGCTCCCCCTACAGTCGCCGATTTTTTTTTTTTTTTTTTTTTTTTTAATAGCGACAACATTGTACTTTCTCACCAATCCAATTTACTTGCAACCCAAAGAATAGGAACCATTGATGATCATTTTTGTATGTTACGTTCACTGACAAGCTGGTAATAAATGCAATTTTTATTTAAATTACTTTCAGTTTTGTTTCCTCGTCCCAGAAATTACAGGGACAAACCTTGGAGGGTAGAACTTGATTCATACAGTACCTTCTCAGATGGTTAGGTAAGGCCGCAATGCAAGGCAACAGTTAATAACAAATGATTTGTGTCTTACTGTGCCAGCACATCGCCCACCGATACAGTTTTGGCAAGCAATATATTATAAAAGAACTGCCCATCAATCAGTTACTTTTTTTCCTTTGCTTGAATAATGAAGACACAAAATGATCTTCATACTGTCCCTCTACATTTCATTTCGTTGTTTATTTGTTGCAGCAAATTAAATATCGGATTAGTCTAATTTGATACAAAATTCTCTATGGAGAATCCAGTGTGCACCGACCTTTATTTTCCTATAATGACAATATATTATCCCTTACTTATGTTATGTGTTGGAGCTCATTAGCAAGAGAAGTATCATGATATCAGTGTTTGACAGAATTCTTTAACCTTCTCATAAGTGACCCTATTATGTGTATAAGTAAATAAGCTGTACTTTAAGATGGTGGATGTTACAGACCTGAACTCACAATCCATCAGTGGTGCCGTCATCAGACTTTTCATAGGAGATGAGGCCGTAGTTGTTCTTATCAATGGCAATGACTATTATGACTACTGCCAGTGGGATACCTGGAGAAGAAACCAGAATCAGAACAGGGACTGTAGAAAGACATTTGAGAGACCCCATGGCTTTGACTAGCCTAACCTTTAGGAGAAGGGGCTGACACCAGGCACAGTTTTTGCAAGCTGCAACCAGGCCTGCATCTTTGGACTTTGGACTTAGAAGGCCAGCAAAGTGGAAAACCTAACTAAAGCTAATTTAACAACAATGCAAAATTGTTTTACAAACTTTTTCCAATGACTGCAGTGCCCTAGCCTGCTTATTGCAACCACTTACAACCACTCTTGAGATGAAGCTTGACTAAAGAATTTATGTAAAAGAACACAGACAAAAACAAAAACTAAAAAAGGCTTTTAAAATCAACTTAATCTTTTCCAAAAATCATTACAGATGAAATATATAATTTTGTCCACTAAGCCATTAGTCATACTGTTCTCTCAAAAGATAATGTGCAGTAGGAAAAAAGATGCAAACACAGTTGGATGTTTGCTATACAATGATAATAATTTATCAGATAACTTTACTGCTTGCTGCACTTGACTGGATTAAAAAATTGGTCTTTTCTCTCTCAGGTAACTTTGATCTATGCCTCGCTGCAGTGCAAATAAAGTGTCCTGAGTTGCCATAATGCTTGAAAACAATGTGGCAAGTCCCTTTTAATACACTTCTAAAACTAAAACACTTCTAAAACATTATTCTAAAATAGTGCATTCAGTGCACACAGAGGTGCATTTCAAATAGCCCCTCGAGTGACAAAAATAGACTTCATCACCATAGTTTAACTTGCCCCACCATATTCTAAATCTGAACCAAAAATGTTTCAAATGCCATATTTGACACATGCATACAGACATTCAGGGGTCATTCATTTGCATTATTTTCAATTCTTTTGTCAATGCCCATTCAGTTGTATTTTGCAGTAGAAATAATAGACATTGTGTTGTATTCAGACCAGCTTGAATGTACCACACTTTTTAAAAGCTTCCCATCCCCGGCTCCACCACAGTCGCATAAAATCCTTTGGAAAACACTGATAAGTCTTCCTTAACCTTGTAGAACCCCAACAGATTTAACCCACA
This sequence comes from Tenualosa ilisha, assembly GCA_015244755.2. NCBI lineage: Eukaryota > Metazoa > Chordata > Actinopteri > Clupeiformes > Clupeidae > Tenualosa > Tenualosa ilisha. The sequence goes on along the minus strand of PYXC01001933.1, from coordinate 326,240 downwards.
CTCCCTCCCTCCCCTGTAATCTGGTGCCTGACTAGGGTGGAACTTCATGAAGTTAAGTGAACAACAAGAACCCTTCCCAGACCCCAACTGAACATTCTCTGTTGTAGAACTCTCTGGCAGTCCTAGTAGGCCTACTTAATGAATCCAACCATCACTACACCAGCAATTATTAGCACTTTTCTTCAGTAAGAGATGGTAGAACCAGGAGTTAGCTTCTCTTGTATGGTCTGTGGTAGCGTTCTCAAACAGTACTCACCCCAGCCAATGAGACTCAACTTGAGCGTGAAGCAGGAGATGCTGTGGAAGACCTTGACGAAAGAAATGTACATACAGATGGCCTCCAGTCCCATCCAGGTGAAGGTGCACAGGAGAAAGTAGTGCAGGAAGAAAGCGGTGCTGATGCAGAGGCCCACTACATCTGAGTAGCGCGCCACCCATGTGTTTTGCAGGTATGTCATGTTCAGAAGCAGAAGTGCAAAACACAGGTGGATGAGGATCTTAGATGGGTTGTCTTGACGCAGTTCCCTGTCATAGAGACACAAAGATAGATTCTTAGACTGAATGTTGCTTCAGACTCTTCCACACATATTTGTGAACATGTCTATTTGCATCCCCTGTAAGTTTTCCAATACACCAACTCTGAGGTTTTACTGATGGCAAACTAAACTTGGGAGAATGGTGCAAGATTAAGACCTAGTTTGGTCTACTTCCTGTCCAGTACAGTCCAGACAACCTGGCAAGAATAAATATAAGGCCCAGAAGAGTGTTTTCACATACAGTCCCCTTTAAGCTAACCGAACTCAGTCCTCTATAATTGGACCAAAAAGTGAACCCAAACAAAAAGAACACAGCTCTATCTGTGTTCACATTGTCTATTTATTTGAAAGAGGACCTGGGCATCTTTCTGGTCTGCTTCAGCTCTAATGAGGCCTCGGTTTTCTTTCTGTTCACTCTATTGCTTTTCTGGAGGCCTTAGACCTCTTACAAGTCTTTTGTAAGTCGCTTTGGATAAAAGCGTCTGCTAAATGCCTAAATGTAAATGTAAAATGTAAATGTACAAGTGCTTTGGATTATGGGAATTGTAGTTGCACTGGGCTGTATATTTTCATCAGGCTGTTTGGTGTGTTTTTTTTTGTTTCCATAGACAGCCTGTCATTATAATAGCATCAACTCAGCTTTGCACTAGACTACACCTCTTCATTTAGCTGTCACGGCTGTGGGAGGAAATTCAACTCCGAACAACGAACAGCAAACAACAAACAAAACAACAACAGCTTTCATCAGTCGTGAAAGCACAGTACATTGTGTGCATGATATGGCCCTTGGTCTTGACTCAGTCTCGACTGCATTTAAAAACCAATGGTCTTGGTTTTGACTTCGATTTGACCCTTCAAAGACTCAATCTTGACATAGTCCAAGCATACATGCTGCCCTGCATGTCCATAACAGTATACACACAAGCACATCTGAATTACATTATTGACAGGACACATCATTACAGAGTTTACGTTCACAGACCCACACTGGTTTACTTGTGATGGAGAAACTCACTTGAAAGCCAGATAAGTGACCAGAGTGACAGCGAGGAAAATGGAAGATATAGCCAACCCAGTCAAGGTGATGTCCTGAAGATGGGTGGAGTCCCGAATTGGAATTCCATACCGGTCCTGTTAAGATGAAGGGTGATGTGGGAGGGGTATAAAATATTTGTCTCAAGAAAGCATAGCACACTGGCCAATAGTGAAAATATTCACATGGTGATGGTCTATTTGGATGTTTCAGTGTCACTTAATGGTTACTTGGCTGTGCTCTGTGAGTGAAGAGTCAGCATTGTTCAGTGTTTTTATCTTTGTCAATCTCTTTTTGGATAAAGTGTTTAAAGCAGTTCTTTGTGCTAAACAAGCCCTTTACAAGTAAATGTTTACTAACTCTTGTAAAAAATTCTGGTAAAAAAATATGAATAATCTAAGAGCACAGTGCCAAATCAGTGTGAACTTATATGGAGTAACCTTTACAGCACTTGCGTTACCCAGAGTTTCTCTCAGTGTTACCTGCAAGACAGTGGCAAAACTGTTGAGGTGACTGCAGCTGCAGATTGTCTGTTCCTCTGTGACATTCAGAACTGAGCAGCCAAGGTCATTCCAGCCTCCAGAGCCATCTGCCACCAATACAATCAATAGGAAGAGACAGACACAGAATAACCATTATATCACACAAATCACACAAATATCAGTTAAAAGCTCAGAAACATCCATATTTATACTTCAATATTTACCATTCAATGTGACATCCCAGAAGACACAGTTAACAGTCTTGTTCACCTGAGAAAACAATTCAACACGATTTTAGGGCATGACGTCTTTGTAAATATATCAAGAGTTCAATCCAAAAATATATACAAAATAGAAAAGAGCTGTTTGTTTGTTTATTGATTTGTCTAAATATTTTGTCTTTATTTTATGTTCTTACAATTGTAAATATTATATGCACAATACCTAAAAAGTTTCAGAGGTAAACCCAGAGCACTTAGGAGCATAGTACATGATTTAGGAGCATAGTACATGATTTCTAAGACAGTGTCTACATTTAAGGGGCTACATGCTGGAATGTGCTGTACTGTATCTGGGGACATTTTTTATTCCTTTCCTGGCAGCAGGCAAAAAAAAATGTAAAAAAAAAACGCAGCTATTGTCATGGAACCATGGATTTTCAGGTCTACAGAAAGAACTACGGAAGACTAACTGGAATGGGTTTGTTGTTCCTCAGAGTGGTGATGACGTTGTCTTGAAGACCGCTGATTGACAGGTTAGCCATGGTGGTGCTTAGAATACCGCTGTTGAGTTCCACCCCTGTCCGTCCCTTGTCCTACATGGGAGGGCACTGTTATTTTGGTATGTGTGAGTGTGTGCGTGTATATGTGTGTGTGTGTGTGTGTGTGTGTGGTGTGTGTGTGTGTGATGTTTGTGATTGTGTGTACCTGGAAGAATGTACTGCACTGGTAGAACCTGAACTGCACCCTGAAAGCTTCCTGCTGCTCCTGGGAACTGAGATTCTGGGTGAGAGTGGAGGGCAGATTGATGGATACCAGGAGGCTGGTGCTGTGCTGCTCCACCCACGAAACTGACCATGGCACTCCAGAGATGATCTAGACAGAGAACCGAGTATTTCATTGAGTTCAATCATTTTGGTCTATCAGTCACTGAAAAAGTTACCAGTCATTAGTAATTCAGTGGTCAAGTAGGTGATCGAGGGTAGGAGTGTAAGTTGAAATGTCCTTTATCTACACAGCTGAGATAGTTACAGGTTTCTGCTAAGTAGATTTCCTACAAAATATACCCATGAAAATAACACATTTTGTTCTGGTTCTTTCCCCAACACACTTTCCGTCCCGTCATGTTCTACTGCGTATAAGCAGAGAGAGGACCACAAGTGGAGGTGTGTGTACCTGCAGGTTGCTGGGGTTTGTGAGGGTGAAGGTGGTCTCCCTGAAGTTGGTCCCGTCCACTTTGCTCACCGCCAGGGCCAGAGAGTCAAAGACGATGGACTCACTCTCCTCTCTCACTACCAGCTTCAGGCCCACAGTGTCCACGATCCTGATCAACCTGCAGGGCAGAGGGAACAAACAAACAAACAAATTAACAGCACAGGCACTCAAAACATCACAGCCATTCACAGCTATATCAATCAACCTACAGGACAGAGTAGGATCAAACAAACAGCATTGAATTTAAACATCACCACCACCTCTAGCTTTGTGGGCTACAAGGCTTTACAGTCTAGCATTTATCTTGCCCATGTTCCCATTGCTAACATTGTGATACCTTTTAAAAACTGCATGAAACTGGAAGCAAAAAGCATTATCATTTTCATTATCATTTTCATTATCATGGGACATTACATGGGACACACCAGCTTTGGATGGGCAAGCCTGGTTGACCAACTTAAGGTGTTTTTGCATAATTTTTGCTGGTTTGGCTGGTGACACTATCTTAAAACCAGCTACCAGCATGAGCTGGATTTTTGTGCAGGGCTGTCCTGTAGGTGTTCTCTTTAAAGGCATTGATATTGGTGCGTTATACTGATGACACAAAATTTAATCAACCTTAGTAGCACATATTGGCAAAAATTCCCCCAAATGCTGTTTGGATGTCTAAATAAAACACAATGCATATGTCACATGCTGTTATTTTGTTGGAAAGCTAAATTGATTTGAATGATCCCACACTGGGTTACCTGGTGGAGGAAGAGGCGACGGCCTGCACAGAGGCATTGAGCAGGTTGTTGGTGATGTGGACTAAGATCTGTCCCAGAGCCAGGCTCACGTTGGGCCCAGACAACAGTACTTCCAGCTGGGACACCAGTTACACCACCTGGGAGGAGTTGAGCGAGGAGGCGTCCTGTGTCAGTGCCAGCAGCTGGTTAGCCTCCTCCTCTGCGCTGATGTTGCCCGCTGCTGTGGTGGTCAGTTTTGTGTGTGCGTGTGTGTATGTATGTGTGTGTGTGTGTTTGTGTATGTATGTGTGTGTGTGTGTGTGTGTGTGTGTTTGTGTTTGTGTATGTGCGTGTGTGTGTGTATATATGTACAGTATGTATGTGTTTATGTGTGTGTGTGTGTGTGTGTGTGTAGGGGTGTAGTGTGTAGAAGAGGAAAGAAAAGGATGAGAAGGGGTAAACGTTGTTGTCAGGTTGTCCTCTGCCCTCAGCTGCACACCAGGCTCCCTTGCAGGAAGAAACCGGAGTGGTGGTGGAGTAATATCCACATCACTTTCTGACTTCCATGAAAGTGGGTGCTGTTTGGCCTGTGGCCATGCTCTCTTCGGAGGTGGGATGTTCTCAACATCACTGTAAAATGTGTAAACATAATAATATAAGTTAGTCTTTCATTACCTTGATAGACATTTTCAATCTGATATGTAGATTTGTGTTATTATGCCTCTGCTTTGTAACACATAGAGTAGGCTATCTATCATTCACACCTAATCTGTTGTGATAATTTTCAGTTTCGGCTCACACCTTCCATTACAAAGACATGCATACTACTTATCAAAATAACAGTATCCTATAATAGATAATATGTTTGTATTTTACAATCCCATGGACAGACTTATGCACGGAGCACAAGGTAATACAGTACGCTAATAAACTTGGCAACCAACTGTGGCTATGCATTGCATGTTGACTGTAAATGCAACTAAATTAGTACAGCGTGACATGAATTTCAGCAATATCATATGATCATCTGTCCAGTGAAACACCTTCCTACTACTACCGAAGTGTACTTTGGCACGGAACACAGGCTAACGAAGTAGGCTAACACTTAGCAACACGCAATGGCTAAGTCACTTAGCAACGCGCAATGGCTACATTCTCCCTGTAAGCTAACCGAATCATGACAACAACAAGTAGTAAAATATATAGCTACTTACTCATCAGAAATGTCCTCCATGGGATCTAGACGAAGCTCAAAGTACATTTCATCATCGCCGTCATCACTGGATACATCTGACCGTGCGTCGTCAGACTCACTCTCCAAAGCGAGTTCTTCCTGAATCTGCAGTGAGGCTTCAGCAGCCGACATCATCTTGCTGGACATCCTTGCTCAGTGCTCAAGCTACCAGTGTTGCACAGAACCAAAACATTCCTCTCCCATGCGGGTTTGTATATGCTGGTGAAATTGGGCGTGTTCTCACCTTTGCCGCAAAGCAATGACCCAATGACGCTACTGATTGCCCTGGTCTTTACCATCTGAATAGCTGAGGGGTGTGTCAGTAACAGGCTGCTACTGCCTGAACTGGCACTGAAAAAGCTAGTGAGTTGTTGTTATTGGACATTAAGGTACTGAAAGATCATTGCACTTCCCAGAATGCCATGGCCACAGTTCACATATTAATCCTCACTGAAATGTTATCTTAACCCGTAAGAACCCGGACCCATTTCTACCTGTTGGAAAATTATGGTGGACATTTGACAAACCAAATGGAGCATGTAGAACCCATTTTTGAAATTATTTTTGAAATTCAACATCCCTTTCCCAAAGATCTGTGAAGTGACATATATGTCACATTGGGCGTTAATGGTAAATTTGAAATGTTACATGGACGTCACATTGGGTATTTGTAGTTGTTTTATTAATCATTTGAAAAATGCAATTTTAACAGTTTTTTTCCCCATCAATAACAGATTTTCATTTATTTTCTTCACCACAACATATTTAACCATTACAGCATTAATATTTAACTTTAAGAACATCTTTAATGCAAACAAACATACACATTTGAATACACAAAACATACACACTCTGAAATAAAACTTTCAAAATCACTGCAAAAAGAACAAAAATGTAGGTACTCTTGAGTACTTTTGCCTAGTGAAGATGGAAAAACTTGAACCAATTTCTGTCCTCTATGAAACAAAGTCAGACATCACATTTTTCACAGAGAGTGGTGGTTGCATTCACTTTACACACTTTGCAGCGACCTCGTGTGTCACATTTTGTGGGCCAGTGTGCAATCTGGTCAGTGCGCACATCCTCTGCACACTGTACAAATTAGTTTGTTCCTTCAGTAATTCAAACATTTCTTCTGTTATAAACTGCCTGAAATACTGCAGAGGAGTGGGAAGATTGTCTGGAGGTGTAGCTGTCTTCCCTTTGAATGAGCACTCTGGGGTGTCAAAATGTTTGTTTCTCCAGACAAATTTCTTTTTTTTCTGGAAGGTGGTGTCCTGCCGTCTGGGGTTTACCTCTGGTTGCCTCTGGTTTTCATCTGCGTCACTTATTTCCCCATTGTCTAAATCACCAGATCCACTTGACAAATCACTCTGCACTTCCAAGTTGTTGGGAATGTAATCAGGGTCAATAACTTCGTCATCGGAATCACTATCACATCCCTCAAATTCACTGTCTTCTCCTTGGATGATCTTCAGCACGTCCTGAACATCAAATTGTTTTCTGTGCCTGTCCATGTTATTCTCACTATAAAAAATGAAATGTGTATATATATTTGTATTTATAATATTCAGCAGTAGCCTATTTGTGGTATGTCTCTGCATAATGTTTGCCAAAGATAGCAACAAGCGTTCACAATGCACACAGTGTTAAAGGGTTAATTGTACATCGTTTTATGTTTATATTTGTTTAAATGTACCTTGAATACATCATCAGAAACTATATCACTTCAAAGTTATTACATCAGCTACATTTAGTGAGCAAATATGATCATTTCTTTTAAAGTGACATATACGTCACATCGAAATTTGACAGCCTGAAATGAGGTTAAAAGCCCGATGTGACATATATGTCACCACAATTTTTTTGTAATTTGTTTTATATGACTTTCTTGGAGAAATTAGCTAAAAAATATTTAAATGCAATGCAGAACATGTTATAAACATATTTCAGTTGTAAAATGTCTTGAAACTCACCTTTAAAGACAAAAACCATCTTTGTGAGGAGACCTGACACTTTCACATGTGTTCACCAATCAGACCACCATTTTGGAATTGTTGTCATGACAGCATGAACATTACACAAATCACATGATATGTGACCAGGATGTTACGCATATGTCACCCTGGGACTTAGTGGGTTTAAAATTGGAGAAGTAGTATTAGAAAGATATATTCAGAACATCTGAATTGTGTGTGACACCTGTGTCACGGTGGGTCCTTACGGGTTAAAACATCAGTGTGTACTTTAGCAATTTTAAAGGCAATGCATTTTACAGCATCATACTTAAATTTGTGTCAGTTGATGATGATGATGTCACACACCATCAAGCAGGTGACTAAAAAAAGTGAAAAGTAAAAAGTAAAATGTGCTATATAAATGCAGTCCATTTACCGTATATCTTAACATGCTACAGTTATATTACAAATTTATTTTATTTTTAAAATATTAATGTATATCTACTAATTAGCAGTAGCCCTAATTTGGTCATCAGGGGCACCACTGAGATCACCATGGGATACAGAGGAACGTACTTTCAATTCCTCTGTATGTCTCGTGTATGTGGAGAAATTGACAATAAAGCGGATGACTTGAAATGGTTAATCTTGCCGATGTCTTGAGAAAACACTGAACAGTAAAGAAAAAAATTCACATTAGAGCTTCAAACTGATAATTACCCAGAATCCATGGAGTCAACCATGGGTGCAGTGGGCACTGAGCCATTAGTAAATGTAGGCTCACCAGTGTACAATAATTTGCAAAAACACAGGATAAGCCTGTGGTTCCATTTTCACCCTAAAGTCTTTCACTGGACTGACCTGGCCACTGGCCTATGTTAAATCTCATCTAAAGAGTAGGCTATAGGTTTTTAGTAAGTATTTCGTTATGCTTTTTAACCTGTGCTCCCTCCCTCCATACCATTTTCAAGTATCTAGTCCCACATTGAATCACGAGGAAAGCTGATAGATTTTTGCAGGAAAAATTGTAATATCCTAGAAATGAATGTCAGCAAAGGAGAATACTAATGTGTTACAAAGTGTATGCCATGTGTAAAACCCAACTCTGAGAGACAAGACAACCAACCAAGCAAAATGTGGTTGATGGGTAACTTAAAGTGCTGGGGAAAACCAGAAAAGTGATGATTTGGCTCCACCAGAAATTTAAATAAAGTAAATAATGAGACCTTGTTAAGCAAAAACAACAGGACCACAGGTCAAAGGAAGGGCATGAGAACATGTGATGTGTATTCTGGGGGTATAAAAGGGAATCCTAGTCTCCAAGAAGATGGGCTAGTTACTCGGCACACCTTGTGTAGGTTGTGTGTGGGTAACTTGTCTCCGGTGTCATGATTAAAGACTGCAGTGATCCACCAAGTTGCCTGCCTTAAATTTTTGACCACATTTTCACGTGTCATTATGAGAAAAGTTACCTACACCTTAGCCTACACCATCTACATGTATTGAGATAAGCCCCACCTTCCTCTACCATGCCCTTTACTCCGCTACAGTACTTGCACTGAACTGTAACACATTAGTAATAATTAGCTTTCTGTGACACTCACTGCATATGTCACATGCTGTTATTTTGTTGGAAAGCTAAATTGATTTGAATGATCCCACACTGGGTTACCTGGTGGAGGAAGAGGCGACGGCCTGCACAGAGGCATTGAGCAGGTTGTTGGTGATGTGGACTAAGATCTGTCCCAGAGCCAGGCTCACGTTGGGCCCAGACAACAGTACTTCCAGCTGGGACACCAGTTACACCACCTGGGAGGAGTTGAGCGAGGAGGCGTCCTGTGTCAGTGCCAGCAGCTGGTTAGCCTCCTCCTCTGCGCTGATGTTGCCCGCTGCTGTGGTGGTCAGTTTTGTGTGTGCGTGTGTGTATGTATGTGTGTGTGTGTGCGTGTGTGTGTGTGTGTGTTTGTGTATGTATGTATGTGTGTGTGTGTGTGTGTGTGTGTGTTGTATGTGCGTGTGTGTGTGTGTGTGTATATATGTACAGTATGTATGTGTTTATGTGTGTGTGTGTGTGTAGGGGTGTAGTGTGTAGAAGAGGAAAGAAAAGGATGAGAAGGGGTAAACGTTGTTGTCAGGTTGTCCTCTGCCCTCAGCTGCACACCAGGCTCCCTTGCAGGAAGAAACCGGAGTGGTGGTGGAGTAATATCCACATCACTTTCTGACTTCCATGAAAGTGGGTGCTGTTTGGCCTGTGGCCATGCTCTCTTCGGAGGTGGGATGTTCTCAACATCACTGTAAAATGTGTAAACATAATAATATAAGTTAGTCTTTCATTACCTTGATAGACATTTTCAATCTGATATGTAGATTTGTGTTATTATGCCTCTGCTTTGTAACACATAGAGTAGGCTATCTATCATTCACACCTAATCTGTTGTGATAATTTTCAGTTTCGGCTCACACCTTCCATTACAAAGACATGCATACTACTTATCAAAATAACAGTATCCTATAATAGATAATATGTTTGTATTTTACAATCCCATGGACAGACTTATGCACGGAGCACAAGGTAATACAGTACGCTAATAAACTTGGCAACCAACTGTGGCTATGCATTGCATGTTGACTGTAAATGCAACTAAATTAGTACAGCGTGACATGAATTTCAGCAATATCATATGATCATCTGTCCAGTGAAACACCTTCCTACTACTACCGAAGTGTACTTTGGCACGGAACACAGGCTAACGAAGTAGGCTAACACTTAGCAACACGCAATGGCTAAGTCACTTAGCAACGCGCAATGGCTACATTCTCCCTGTAAGCTAACCGAATCATGACAACAACAAGTAGTAAAATATATAGCTACTTACTCATCAGAAATGTCCTCCATGGGATCTAGACGAAGCTCAAAGTACATTTCATCATCGCCGTCATCACTGGATACATCTGACCGTGCGTCGTCAGACTCACTCTCCAAAGCGAGTTCTTCCTGAATCTGCAGTGAGGCTTCAGCAGCCGACATCATCTTGCTGGACATCCTTGCTCAGTGCTCAAGCTACCAGTGTTGCACAGAACCAAAACATTCCTCTCCCATGCGGGTTTGTATATGCTGGTGAAATTGGGCGTGTTCTCACCTTTGCCGCAAAGCAATGACCCAATGACGCTACTGATTGCCCTGGTCTTTACCATCTGAATAGCTGAGGGGTGTGTCAGTAACAGGCTGCTACTGCCTGAACTGGCACTGAAAAAGCTAGTGAGTTGTTGTTATTGGACATTAAGGTACTGAAAGATCATTGCACTTCCCAGAATGCCATGGCCACAGTTCACATATTAATCCTCACTGAAATGTTATCTTAACCCGTAAGAACCCGGACCCATTTCTACCTGTTGGAAAATTATGGTGGACATTTGACAAACCAAATGGAGCATGTAGAACCCATTTTTGAAATTATTTTTGAAATTCAACATCCCTTTCCCAAAGATCTGTGAAGTGACATATATGTCACATTGGGCGTTAATGGTAAATTTGAAATGTTACATGGACGTCACATTGGGTATTTGTAGTTGTTTTATTAATCATTTGAAAAATGCAATTTTAACAGTTTTTTTCCCCATCAATAACAGATTTTCATTTATTTTCTTCACCACAACATATTTAACCATTACAGCATTAATATTTAACTTTAAGAACATCTTTAATGCAAACAAACATACACATTTGAATACACAAAACATACACACTCTGAAATAAAACTTTCAAAATCACTGCAAAAAGAACAAAAATGTAGGTACTCTTGAGTACTTTTGCCTAGTGAAGATGGAAAAACTTGAACCAATTTCTGTCCTCTATGAAACAAAGTCAGACATCACATTTTTCACAGAGAGTGGTGGTTGCATTCACTTTACACACTTTGCAGCGACCTCGTGTGTCACATTTTGTGGGCCAGTGTGCAATCTGGTCAGTGCGCACATCCTCTGCACACTGTACAAATTAGTTTGTTCCTTCAGTAATTCAAACATTTCTTCTGTTATAAACTGCCTGAAATACTGCAGAGGAGTGGGAAGATTGTCTGGAGGTGTAGCTGTCTTCCCTTTGAATGAGCACTCTGGGGTGTCAAAATGTTTGTTTCTCCAGACAAATTTCTTTTTTTTCTGGAAGGTGGTGTCCTGCCGTCTGGGGTTTACCTCTGGTTGCCTCTGGTTTTCATCTGCGTCACTTATTTCCCCATTGTCTAAATCACCAGATCCACTTGACAAATCACTCTGCACTTCCAAGTTGTTGGGAATGTAATCAGGGTCAATAACTTCGTCATCGGAATCACTATCACATCCCTCAAATTCACTGTCTTCTCCTTGGATGATCTTCAGCACGTCCTGAACATCAAATTGTTTTCTGTGCCTGTCCATGTTATTCTCACTATAAAAAATGAAATGTGTATATATATTTGTATTTATAATATTCAGCAGTAGCCTATTTGTGGTATGTCTCTGCATAATGTTTGCCAAAGATAGCAACAAGCGTTCACAATGCACACAGTGTTAAAGGGTTAATTGTACATCGTTTTATGTTTATATTTGTTTAAATGTACCTTGAATACATCATCAGAAACTATATCACTTCAAAGTTATTACATCAGCTACATTTAGTGAGCAAATATGATCATTTCTTTTAAAGTGACATATACGTCACATCGAAATTTGACAGCCTGAAATGAGGTTAAAAGCCCGATGTGACATATATGTCACCACAATTTTTTTGTAATTTGTTTTATATGACTTTCTTGGAGAAATTAGCTAAAAAATATTTAAATGCAATGCAGAACATGTTATAAACATATTTCAGTTGTAAAATGTCTTGAAACTCACCTTTAAAGACAAAAACCATCTTTGTGAGGAGACCTGACACTTTCACATGTGTTCACCAATCAGACCACCATTTTGGAATTGTTGTCATGACAGCATGAACATTACACAAATCACATGATGTGTGACCAGGATGTTACGCATATGTCACCCTGGGACTTAGTGGGTTTAAAATTGGAGAAGTAGTATTAGAAAGATATATTCAGAACATCTGAATTGTGTGTGACACCTGTGTCACGGTGGGTCCTTACGGGTTAAAACATCAGTGTGTACTTTAGCAATTTTAAAGGCAATGCATTTTACAGCATCATACTTAAATTTGTGTCAGTTGATGATGATGATGTCACACACCATCAAGCAGGTGACTAAAAAAAGTGAAAAGTAAAAAGTAAAATGTGCTATATAAATGCAGTCCATTTACCGTATATCTTAACATGCTACAGTTATATTACAAATTTATTTTATTTTTAAAATATTAATGTATATCTACTAATTAGCAGTAGCCCTAATTTGGTCATCAGGGGCACCACTGAGATCACCATGGGATACAGAGGAACGTACTTTCAATTCCTCTGTATGTCTCGTGTATGTGGAGAAATTGACAATAAAGCGGATGACTTGAAATGGTTAATCTTGCCGATGTCTTGAGAAAACACTGAACAGTAAAGAAAAAATTCACATTAGAGCTTCAAACTGATAATTACCCAGAATCCATGGAGTCAACCATGGGTGCAGTGGGCACTGAGCCATTAGTAAATGTAGGCTCACCAGTGTACAATAATTTGCAAAAACACAGGATAAGCCTGTGGTTCCATTTTCACCCTAACGTCTTTCACTGGACTGACCTGGCCACTGGCCTATGTTAAATCTCATCTAAAGAGTAGGCTATAGGTTTTTAGTAAGTATTTCGTTATGCTTTTTAACCTGTGCTCCCTCCCTCCATACCATTTTCAAGTATCTAGTCCCACATTGAATCACGAGGAAAGCTGATAGATTTTTGCAGGAAAAATTGTAATATCCTAGAAATGAATGTCAGCAAAGGAGAATACTAATGTGTTACAAAGTGTATGCCATGTGTAAAACCCAACTCTGAGAGACAAGACAACCAACCAAGCAAAATGTGGTTGATGGGTAACTTAAAGTGCTGGGGAAAACCAGAAAAGTGATGATTTGGCTCCACCAGAAATTTAAATAAAGTAAATAATGAGACCTTGTTAAGCAAAAACAACAGGACCACAGGTCAAAGGAAGGGCATGAGAACATGTGATGTGTATTCTGGGGGTATAAAAGGGAATCCTAGTCTCCAAGAAGATGGGCTAGTTACTCGGCACACCTTGTGTAGGTTGTGTGTGGGTAACTTGTCTCCGGTGTCATGATTAAAGACTGCAGTGATCCACCAAGTTGCCTGCCTTAAATTTTTGACCACATTTTCACGTGTCATTATGAGAAAAGTTACCTACACCTTAGCCTACACCATCTACATGTATTGAGATAAGCCCCACCTTCCTCTACCATGCCCTTTACTCCGCTACAGTACTTGCACTGAACTGTAACACATTAGTAATAATTAGCTTTCTGTGACACTCACTCCCATTGTGAGTAAATGTTTTAAGAGACTTGTCAGGAGCATCATTTGCAGCATGAGTCTGGACCCTCGTCAATTCACCTACAGACAGAATAGATCCACTGATAATGCCATCACAACCACACTGCATTCCTCCCTGACACATGTGGAGAAGAAGGATACTTCGGTAAGGATGCTGTTTACAGGCTATAGTTCTGCATTTAACAACACTGTCCCCAGTAGACTTGACAGCAAACTCAGGAATCCTGGTCTACACAATAGTCTATGCAGCTTTCTGTCAGGGTGATGCCAGGTGGTGAGAATGGGCTCCATCATTTCATCCTCCTTGACATCAACACAGGTGCCCCCAGGGTTGTGTCCTGAGCCCTCTCCTATAATTCCTGTATATTCACGACTGTGTGGCTATGCATAGCTCTAATATGGGCATTAAGTTTGCTGATGACACCACTGTAATTGGTCTAATTACCAACAATGATGAAACAGTCAACATGAGAGAAGTTATCAACGTAACGCAGTGGTGTCAAGAGAACAACCTATCTCTCAATGTGGCAAAGACCAAAGAGCTAATTGTAAACTTCAGCAGGAAAGGAGACCGGTTCGACCCCATTACCATCAACAGTGCCAAAGTGGAAAGGGTCAACAACTTCAAGCACCTTGGTGTTAACATCACAGAAGACCTGACCTGGCATGGTGACACTGACCAGATAACAGCATCTCTTCCACTTCAGATGACTAAGGAAGTTTGGTATGCAACCAAGATCCTGAGGGTCTTTTACAGAGGCACTACAGAGAGCATCCTGACAGGAGGCATCAATTTGTGGTTTGGAAGCTGCTCAGCAACCAAACCAAAAGCACTACAAAGAGTTGTGTGTAACACAAGACATCTGTGGATGTGATCTGCCCTTCACCCAGGATATAACAGGCGATGCATCAGAAAGGCCAAAAGAATCAGAATGGACCCCAGCCATCCTAGTCATGGTCTGTTTCAGCTGCATCCATCTGGCAAGTGATATCAAAGTCTTAAGGCTTGAACCACCAGACTCCAGAACTTTTTATTTATTTACTGAAGAACAAAAACACAAGAATGTTACTATTTCATACTAGTGTAATGATACGTAGCCTAATAAAGACAATCTTGAATCTCTCAAAATTGTTAACAATTGAAATATAGGCAAAAAAGTTGCAAAAAACAGACCTATTGCATTTTTTAGTAAATAATGGCACATTGACATATGTATAAAGCATTTCAGAAAGCTTTCAATTCAGACAGCTATTATCTAAAGATAAATAATCATCTGGGGAAGTTTTAGATGAGAATATCTAGGCCTATTGGTTACGGGTTTCACCAGTAAAATACTAATACATCTTCTGGCTCAAGTACTATATGTGCCCCCTTGAAAAAAAAACTGACCCCACCTCGGCCATACAACCTGGTGTAGAACCGCCCCTGATTATATCACCTACCCCCACTAAAAACGATTACACCTTGACATTGATGTTGTTTACTTAATTTGCTGTGTCTGAATGAGTAAATATTACAGTTATTGTAACTGATTACTGTAAGGTCCTCTCTCCTGCATACTCCTCTTTAGATCATGCATATTGTCAAATAGCTTATGTATAGTCTATTTATTAAACAAGGAAAGAAGTCAAACCTCATCGTGAGATAAACTGTGTTTGCCTTAATTGCTTTTGCCCAAGAGACCAGATTTGATGAGTTTCTGATACAATGATAAAACCGCCCCACAGTTTATACAAATTTCCGATTTTGGGGGAAAACATGAAAAAATATGGCAGCAACATATATATATATATAAACAGTGTATTTCGTAGGCTAAAATAGACACAGGTTACAATGGAAACTGATTTTACCTGATCTGTGATGCGGCTTTGCCCATAGACTACTCTACCTTGTCGGTTAGATTTGCGATGATGCCGCTATTTATAGACAGATGCAGGGGACAGACAGTTTTCCATGGGTTTTCCAGTCCGCTTGAGTGCAAGAAGAATTGGCCAATTGAATGGTGTGTTGCTGTGTGTGTGTGTGTGTGTAATGCTACCCTTTGCCAATACACAAGTGTTATCCTTCTCTTCTGACATGCCATCAATTTGGGGAGCACAGAGAGATTTTAGACCCTTCCATCTATCCAGACGGTCCATGTTCCCAGATCCTCTCTCCTGCATACTCCTCTTTAGATCATGCATGTTGGCAAATTGCTTACTTTATGTATAGTCTATTTACTAAACAAGAAAAGAAGTCATCAAACTCATCGTGAGATAAATTGTGTTTGCCTTAATTGATTGCCCGGGAATCCACATTTGAGTTTCTGATACATTGATAAAATCGTCCCCTGGTTTTCACAACTTCCGATTTTGGGGAAAAACATGGCAGCAACATATTTTTTTTTTCATAAAACAATGTATTTCGTAGGCTAAAACAGACATGCTATGGAAACTGATTTTATCTGATCGGTGATGCGGATTTGCCCATAGACGACTCTACCTTGTCGGTTGGATTTGCGATAAAGCCTCTATTTATAGACAGATGCACAGTTTTTCCAGGGGTTTTCCAGTCCGCTTGAGTAGAGTTAAGAAGAACCACTGTTTCCACACACGTATCCAGTTAATTAATCATAGACCACACACGCATCCTAGAATTAATAAATTGGCCAGTTGAATGGTGTGTTGCTGTGTGTGTGTGTTTATTGTCTGACTAAAAATCAGCCAACCTTTGTCCTTGAGTTGTAACAGATTGTTAATTAATACATGTGTCATTGACGTAGAGCAATTGAATAGGCTCGATTGACCCGTGACCTGATTGCTCGTTTTACCCACTACCACCAACTTGAAAAAACGCCCCTCCCAGCAAGATAGGCTTAATTTTAGGGTGATCACCTGTCCCGCTTTACCAGCTAGGCAACTATACAGCAATTTTACCCCTTTTCCCGCGTTACGCAAATTAAGCATTCTGTCTTTTTATTCGACCCTAATTAATAAAAACCATAGATAGGCTTAACTTTTGTCCAGTAGTTCAAAAGAGTGCAATAAAAGTCATAGCCAACGGGCTAAGTCATAGCGTAAGCTACGTCCGTCAAGCTGTTCACACTATGGTTCACACGGGCTCGAAGGCCTCCTGAGAATGTCAGCAATCTCAAATCTGAGAGACAGCTTTTCCTTCCGTCTGGCAGTCATGGCCAGTGTGGCCACGGAAAAGAAAAGACGAGCCTTCAGTAACATGCTCGACATACTGCAACAGACTCTTGATTTAGACCGGCGGATGGCGAAACAGAGAGAGATTTTTGCATTTGTCAGGGCCGGAGCTAGCCTATGATTGAATGCATTTATGCAAAATAGCGCACCAAAGCATAAAAATGACACATAGGCTACCTTGACTGCTAAGAAGTTGGTCAGTCGGTCAGTGCCTCCTTTTGCATGAATGTATTATAACTCATTAAAACTCTTTGTCTTCTATTGATTGTATGTGATATTTTTTAAAGTGTGTTGCAGCAGAGCGCCCCAGGGAATTCTGTTATCTACTGTTATCTCTGTTAATGGCCTTGGTTAACTATGCCAACCCTTTGCTCCTAAATCAACTGACCATGATCTCCCACACATGGCAAAAGGCTTGACCCTCAAATACTCCATTTGCATGATTTTACGTCAATTTATTTTCAAAATATAAATCTATTATGCTCCTTAACCAGTTTACATGGTGACATCAAAACTATTCAGCAATGTAAATTGTCAAATGATCATGATGGCTCTACAAAATACACATAATTAACCAATAAACACAATGTGCTCAGTAGTTAAAGCAACACCAAGGAACTTTTGACATAAGTGTTGCTCTTGGGGTCCCTCCACAGACTGAAAGCGGAATTGCCCTTCACCAACTACACAGGGAATTACATTTTAGCCGCCGAGAATGCTCCTACGGCCACTTGCACAATTGATTTGACGAGACAGATTTCCTACCTGAGCAAAAAAGTTGCTTAGTGCTGTTTTAGGCGCTAGAGCGCCGCTCCGCGTTCGGCAAAAGTCCCTTTCGTCCTGTTCAAAATCAAAATCACTTTGGAAACATTGAGGTATAAAAAGTGTTGCTTTAATGTCATTAAGCATTTACTTCAAACAGAAAAAATATCCCATTCTCTGAGGGCATGGAAGCGATCACAAGTTTATGAGTCTATAGGTGTTTGCTTAGTTCATACATATATATTTGCATATATACACATTATACACCTGTCCACCTTTGTTTATTATTTTAGGTATTCTTTTATAATGTGTGTGTGCCTGCTTTTACGTGTATGCTTGCATTTCTTTGTGTGTTCTTGATTATAATATTCAAGAAAATATTGGTTTTGTAGCTTAAATAAATGCTTTTAATTATCTTTGGTGATTATGAAAGAGTTGTACAGTAACAATCATGAGGCCTCTATATAAAAATAGATCTATACATAAACAAATAAACATTATGTGCTCAGCATTCATTTATTTCAAACCAAAGCAAAACTTCAAGCCTTTGATTGTTCTCCGAGGCCACATTTATACTGGTCGTTTTAGGCCCTAGAAGTCTCATCTTCACAACAAAGGTGCTTTTTGATCTGTGGGCTGTGATATACTATAACACTCCCCTTTCTCACCCATTCTCCAGGCTTCATCTAAGTGCTGGGGAGTTGTAATTGGGGTGTGGTAATGACTTACCAGGGTCCTGTTGACTGGAAGCCCATTGAAAAGGTTAGAATAAAGTGTTTGGGTGATTTTTGGGATGTCTGTGAAAGGAAGGGCCCTGCAGACACTGCTGACATACAGGACCCACAGTTGGTTTTGTTTGTTTGTCTGAGTGTGATGACTGGTGCAGTGAAGTTAAGTTGTGTGCAGGGCACTCTTTGCTAAGAGTCGTCTAAAATAAATAATAATGATTCTAGAAAAAAACAGAGTGGAAAAATTACACAGTAATGGCAAAAGCAATGGCAGACACTGTCATATATATACATATATACGATATATAGAATATGTTGACACACTGACAGACTGAAAGAGAGTTGGGGTGAGACTTCCATGGAGGACTCATTCACTTCCTATTTCAACCACAGGGAGGCGCTCAATCTCCACGTCATGGAGAGGCCCATTTCACTTGCTCTCTCAGTTGCTTGATATGTGAGGTTTCTGATTAAATACAGCCAGTGGAACAGCCAGACTTCTCTCTTCCTAAAGAACATCCCAGTCCTTACCCTCCAAAAACAGATGCAAAGTTTCCATTTCTCCCTGTTCCAGGGTCTATCCTTAGGTCACCTACCATTTATGAAAAACTTCCTTAGCTAAATCTTCCGCTCTCAGGCAATAGAGGGTTGAGCTGATGCATTAGTTCAGGTGAACAGGGTAGGCAATCCACAAAAAAGGGAGAGTTCAGCTGTCCAAATAAAGGCAGTCTGGAGTCGCTGGATGTAGCTTGAAGGAGTAACAGAGGGGCAATCCCTCATAATGGAGGACATACTGGTTTGGATCAGGCTATGGTGTACTGAGGGTCACCTATGACCTTTGACCTATGGCGCCCTGTTGTCTGAGGGGCGTCTGATCCATTCGGCTTGGGAATAAGAGGGATTGTGATACTGGTTGTTGATCTCATTCTGGACAACATCTGAGTTAGTGTCTGAATCATCAGATGGGCTGCCTACAGGGAACACACACAAAGACACCAGGTGAAATAACAATACTCTTTTTGTTTGTTTTGACCAATCAGACGAGACATGAAAGATTTTCACTGATTAAGTAGCTATGCTAATGTGGCCTGTGCTACAGGATTTTTCAAACTTCATGAGACTTTTTTGTAGCAGGAATAAGACTCTATAGAATAGCAAATATCAGCCCTAGCCAAACTGTTCTCATGAACATGGTGGTGAGGTTTTTTTGGCCAGACACCACATAACAAGAAAGAGTAAAAATACCTTTAGACCTCAATTAACATAAGACTGCATACAGGGCAGCTGTAGGACTACCCAAACTATTTGAGGACCTCAGAAAATAATCCAAAATGGCTTCTGAAAGTCCCAAAGTGAAACAAACATGGCAGTGGTGTTATCCCAGTCAACCCCAGAGCTCCCAGACATACCCCGTGTGCTCTGTGTGTGAACTGAGCTGCTGGGCGCCAAGCAGGTGGTGGAGGAGCTGGAGTTCTGTGAGCGGGAGTACGCATAGGAGCTTGTAGCCTGGTTCTTGTTCTGAGTGGCAGTTCGACTCCAATCTGCAGAACACAAGAGGAGAATAGCAAGATCAGTTAAATGTCAAAGTCTGTTTGCCTTTCTTTTGTTTGTTTGCTTTGTTGTCATAGCAACAACAAAAGTATATTGGTGACACTTTCCTTGAGGGTGTCGACATAAGAGTGATATGACATGAGTCATAAATATGATGACACGCATCACGTAACGCGTAACATGACAGTTTTCATTACGCGTTACGTGATGAACGTTAAAAATGTGTCATTAATGTTAATGATACGCATCATATCATGCTTATGACTCAGGTCATTTCACTCTTATGTCGACACCCTCAAGTAAAATGTTACCAGTGTATCTTTGAGTACAACAACAAGTCGACCGAAACACAACAGCAATCAAAAAATAAAATACAACAGTAGTCATAAAATAAAACACAACAGCAATCATTAAATAAAATCTACAAATCATGACTATTTACATATTTACAGAAACTTCCTTCTTAACTGTCCTGCCTGAAATTTGCATCATCCCATCAAGGCTGCTTCTGAAATGGCATGATGCGATATACCAACTGCATACAGTTAATATGCAGCCTGGCGTGTGCCATTGCTGGTGATTTTTTTTCCATAGCGAGAAAATGTGTGGCCATCTACTGTGCTAATTTTCCAAACCAGAGCCCTCAGACAGGTGTGTCAATTAATGTGAGGAACAGAGACAGAAGTTCCTACCTGAGTTCTCAGACAGTCTCAGTTTGCCACAGCACAGGTATGTTCTCCACTGTCTCCTCACGTTCTCCTTGATTGCACAATGAAGGATAAAGATGAAGAACCCTACAAGAGAACACAGAAAAAACAAGTCAGCTATTGAACTACAATTTATTTTATTTCAGCAGATGATTGAGCATTTCTGAGTGTGTGTATGTGTGAGAGAGAGACGTACCTTGGAGTGTGTTGAAGATGGCGAACAAGTACATGAAGGCAAGGTTGACAGGGCCCCAGGCAAAGAAAGCGAATCCCCAGGTGAGGCCGAGAAGAACGGTGAGACCAGCAACACTGCGGGCATCCTGGAGACGGCTGCGGTGTTGACTATTGTGCGGGTTCTGGCGTTTGATCCGGTACAATTGCACCAAAACCACTATGAACATCACCAGATTCATCAGGAAGATTACGCAGAAGTACGCCACCACAGCCACGTAGAACGCAATATCATTCCGTAGCCAGCAACTGAAATGGAGGAGGAAGAGGAAAAGGAGAAGGTGAAGGACAAGCATCAGAAGGAGCAGCAAGAGGAGAAGGAACAGCAGGGGGATCAGGGGATGAGTAAAAATAGAGGGAGAGGGAAGAGGAAGAGGAACAATGGGACGAGGCGTAGGAACAATGGGACGAGGAGTAGGAACAATGGAAGGAGGAGGAGTAGGAATAATGGGGGGAAGAGTAACAATGGGTGGAGAAGGAGGAACAATTACAGGAGGGGGAGAAGGAGCATGACTAAAGTATCCTTCTCTTCACGTGACTCTAATTAAAATCTACCTAAGAGGTAAAGAAAGTATCTGCCATGAGGCAGGAAATGTGCACCAATTGAGGGATCCCAGTGAAACAACGTGAAAGTGTTTGGCATATCAGGTATATTACAGAGCGGTACTCACAATTCATCAGTGGTGCCGTCATCAAACTTTCCGTAAGAGATGAGGCCATAGTTGTTCCTATCGATAGCAATGACTATGATGACTACTGCCAGTGGGACTCCTGAAGAGGAAAGAACATGAACAAGAGCTTTGGAAGCCTGAAGTCTTCTGTATTCCAGAACATTCCTCAACAACAACAACTTTTACAGACAAAACAGAAAGTCTCCCATTGCATTATGGGTTCTCTACAGATGCAGAAAACTCCAACTTCAAGTAGAACCTTATAATTGTTTTCACCGTTCACTAAACTGACTCTAATTACCACATCTCTTTTGGCAGTTAAGCCAATATAGCAAGTACAACCAATAAGCTGTATTGTAGGACTTTTACTTCCTGAAGCCGAGTTTTTTGCCTATGGCATCAATGAGAAAGGGATGCCATGATGTTACCTCAAGAACTTTTACAGACTTTATCTAAATCTCTCCCTAGTGCATTGTGGGTACTGTAGTTTGGTGTCCTCATTTGGCGTGAGACTCACCCCAGCCGACAAGGCTGAACTTGAGCATGAAGCGGGAGATGTAACTGTTGAAGACCTTGACTAGGGCGATGTACATGTGCACGGCCTCCAGTCCCATCCAGGTGAAGGCGCACAAGAGGAAGTAGTGCAGGAAGAAGGCAGTGCTGATGCACAGGCCCACGGCGTCCGGGTAGAGAGCCAACCACGCATCCAGCAGGAACGTCAGGTTCAACAGCAGCAACGCGAAACACAGCTGGATCAGGATCTTAGATGGGATGTCCTTACGCAGTTTGCTGTCATAAACACACACAAACACACACACACACACACACATGGAAACACAGAGCACAGTTAAATCAGAATCAAAGATGGTATGTTCTTGATGATGGTATGTAGTTTGCTGAGAGAAACAAAATACACAGCTGGATCAGGTTTGCAGTGACAAACGTGTATACCAGGGGTCGGCAAGTAATTTAGGCCACGGGCCAGATTTTTTTTCTCGCCACTAGGCGAGCTGGAGCCCAGCCTACGGCTTATGTAACGGGTGATAAGCACCCGTATGGTAGGAGTATGCTAATGGATGTATTATCTCCAGATGGCAGGGCAATACAGGATCACGTCTTGACCCCACGGCACAATTCAACTTGGCCCTAAACCACTGTATAGCAAACTTTCCAGCAAAAGCAAAATAAGTACACAGTGTATAACAGTGTTACACTAAGTTAAACACCCTGCAGTAAGAACCCTCAAAGTGTTTCTTTTCAGGAGCATCCACCACCTCTGCTCGCCATCATCTTAATTAATTGTATTTTTGTTTGGGTAAACGTGCTACTTTGAGTTATGCCAAAACGAAATATACTGTTTTGTTAAATAATAGAATAATAGAATAGAATTATTGTTTTCTTTGTTGCTGAAGCAAATAGTTGGAGTTGGAGTATCTGGAGTTAAGTTAAAGCTAAAGCCACAGCTAGTAAGAGGATCATGCAACTTTTCCTTTTAAGTTTTCGTAAAATAAAGACAGCGCAGATTCAAAATTGCAAATCCTGTCTCTGGTATTCTTCGTTTTGCATAACATCAGGTGTCTTGCAGTGGCGTGGCGTGGAGAAATTCTGCAAAAAGTAAGATAAGATGGCCTAACTAACTCGTGTTTTCTCCCACAGACCACCATGACATTAAGCATACAAAATTCCACAACAAAACAAGGTTATGGCTCCTTATTTCGTAGGAAAATTAATAATATTTATGGTGGGCATAAATTCTGTTTTGAGTCAGCACACCGTGTTCCAGTGCATAACATATCTTTATGTGTATGTGCAGTATTTGATACTCAGAAATAACTTCTGCAGAATCTTACTTGATAACATACTTATACATCAATATGGTTCAGGCGAATATTGAAAATTCTGTCTGATATAAACTGTTGCTCACCTTGGATTGACAGGAGTGGTGTAGATACTGTGTTTCTACACCACATAGCCCTATTATAGGTCCACATCGGAGGGTGCGGCTATATTCACTCATTACAA